>JALGQZ010000001.1:35670903-36270903 GCA_023105745.1 Austropuccinia psidii | reverse complement strand
TGGGGTTAAGGTCTGTTGTGGTAGTTTGATTTAATTTTGGCTTAGGCTTAGCTAGAATATTCTCCGTTTCTATCGTGTAGCTCAATGATGACTTTTTCATGGGGTTGGTATCTGTTGTGATTGGATTGATAGAAAGCATTTATCAATTTTTTAATCCTTGATAAACAAAGAAATTAATATAGAAAAAACGACAAAGAAAAATCAGTATATTGGTATTTTTGTGCTTCTCTAATGTAATGTGGCTCAGGGTAGGTAATTTTGAATGAAAAAACTTCAAACCGACTTCATAAAAAGTATTAGGCATAAAAACAATGACAGATATGGAGAAATTAGGTTGAAAAATCTTTTTTTTTGGGATCTGAAGCTAAATAAAATTGAGGATTTTAGATTCAATCTGGAAAGGTCAAAAAGCCTGCATGAAAGAGCTTGGGTGTACCACAAAGCACTATATTCAAGTTCAAACTTCAAAGTTAAGCTTCAACTTGGGTGCTGAAATTAGCTTTAGAATCCCCATGTCCCCATTTCCAGGTGGCTGTCATTGATAAACATATTCAAGCAATGAGCTTGGGAAGACTATAAATTTTGAGAGCCTGAGACTGAAGCTATACTCATATGAGCTAGATTGATACTTAAAATTCTCATTTTCTGGACTTCATCTCAAGAATAAGCTCTAGTATCAACAAGATGAATACTATAGAAATTCCTAATTTTATTCTTACCTTCTGATAAATAAGTTTTAGGACGATTAAATATTAACATGCTTGAGTCATGATTGTAAATATAATTGATATCTTAATTTTATTGGGAAGAAGGAAGGTTTATTAAGCTAATGGAAGCATGGATATTAATGAGTTGAGATTGATGAAGATTAATATTTAGGTTTAGAAAGCTATTGAGAGATTTGAATTTTAATTTGATGATAAATATATGATTTTTTAGTTTAAATTGATGATTGACATTATTTAAAACATTATGATATCTGACTTGAAAATGACTATTAAAATTAGGAGAAAACAATTCATGGTGAATTGAATAATCAATCAGCCTACGAGAATATACATATTTCTAATAGGTTTCATATTTAATATTAAAGCTTTTTGAAGAGTCATCTGTTTCTGGTAAGCTTATGGGTTCATAAAAAAAGTTAAAATTATATCTCTAAATCCAAAAAAAAAATTAAAAATCAACTATTTTGAGAAGAAGCATAATATTGAGCTTTCAATAATAAAACATCACGCTCTTCAAGAATTAATAAAGAACTTCATATATAGCTTTCTAACTCCATTGAAAGAAAGTTAGAGCTTGCTCAAGATTAATCTATTTGTGAGCAATTGATGGCTTAATGAAAATAATTAAGATTATCTCTACAAACACAAGAATAAGTTTAAAATGACCAAGCTTCAGAAGATGAATATATTCCTCAAAATAATAAGAAATTAATGAATATAAGATATTATGAACCATTTTATATCCAATTAGATTAATTGATTCTACCAGATTATGTTCTCTAAAACTATCTTTTAGAAAATCAACTTTTTCTCTCCTAAGACTGTTCTAAGTGGCCTTAAAAAAGCTATTAGTCATATTTGGTTTTAATAGGGGTTGTTGATAAAGCTAAAAATTGGATTAAAGGAAGAGTAATCAACAAATAAGACTTTAATTAACCAAGTAAAATTAGGATACCTATAGAGGATGATGTGAAATATTAATGGCAGTTTGAGGGGGCTCATTATCTTGAATTATTGTATCTTAACTTGAAAGTATATTCCGATTAACTGATTGATGATGACTTTGATATTTATTTTTTGGGATGATCACTCTTTCCAAAAAAACTCTACCAAAATTTAACTTCATCGTAAGCTTGTGGTTTGAGTGAGGGAAAAGTTGAATATGATCCTTGAGCGCCAACGCGAAAGGAAGGATAAGAATTATACTTTACAATTGAGTATATAATTTTCATTAAAGAATATAAATCAGTCAGTTTTTTAGAACCATTTTATATTGGTGTTTGAAGCCAGTCATCACTGAATTTTAACTCTTATAAAGAATAGTTTTGTTCAAGGGTAATCCAGAAATGAGATTTTTTTCCTGAGATCATTCAGATAACAACTAGAAGTAAAATGAGCTAAAGTAAATGTAGAAATAGAAATATATATATCTCAATAATTCTTTTTATAACAAAGAAAACAAACAAATGACTAGGTTTTTTTGAGAAAGCCATCTATTTAATTCTAGAGGTCATTAAGAAATTCTTTTTTCTTACCATAAATTTGACAATAGATGTAAAAAAACAAAAAGAAATCTTTAATCAAATTCCAGCTGTTCATAAAAAAAAGAAAATTAGGAATCAAATATAGAAGTACTTTTTCTTAATTAAAATCTGGAAATTAGTAAATCAGAAAAAAAATCAAGTTCAGTTTGTATTGATCAATTTAGAATACAAACAGCTTACTTGAAAGTGAAGAAATGATTTTAAGAGCCAAAGTGAGAGGGTTTTAGCATACAAATTACACCTGCTGATCATATATATATGGAAACCAATTTTGAAAATCAATTCAATTTGGTTTTCATATGGATAGAAAAGTCAGGGAAATAGATAATAAGAAGATATAAAGGAGATAATCTGACAAATGAATAGATTTTATTTAGGATTACCGTATTAGAGATAAGAGCAATTAACCTGAGCTGTGAAAAAAATCATTGTAACTGAAGAATGAAAAAGAATAAAAAGAATGAAAAAGGATAAAAAACAATGAAAAAGAATGAAAAAGAATAAATAATAATAAATAATAATTAAAAATAATAAAAAATAATAAAAAATTTTAAAAAATGATAAAAAATAATAAAAAAATAATAAAAAATAATGAAAAATAATAAAAAATGATAAAAAATAACAAAAAATAATACAAAATAGTAAGAAATAATAAAAAATGATAAAAAACAATAAAAAATAATGAAAAATAAAAATAAAAAATAATAAATCATAAAAAATAATAAAAACTAATGAAAAAAAGAAAAAAAGAAAGATATGAAAGAGAAAATCAAATAATCACAAATACTGAGAATAAATTATCAAAAACAATAAAAAAATGAAAAAAATCAAGAATAATCAAAACTTATTCAAAATATTCAATCAAATTCACAAATTCAAAATAATTAAATATATAAGATTCATAATGATTAGATTCACTCAATCTACAAGCTGCGTAACTGAGCTTTAAAGAAAGACTCAAAAAACGAAAGCAAAAAGATTTCAACAAAATATTAACCTGTTTAAAGAGATGAAAGAAATATGAAAATAGACAAATTGAAGAAAAAAAATTTATTAGAGGAATAAAATGAAATATTAAAATAAATGATATTTATTGCTTTGAGTTCTGGAGAAAAACTTGCTTCCTGATCTATAACACAAGACTATCAAGAAAAAAAGCCGTAAAATTCTCAAAAAAGTTAGCTTCCAAGAAAGTAATTCAAAATCATTTGATGACATCAAAAGATCATAAAAGAAAATTGTTTCTTTTTTAAAAATGATGAATCAACTCAAAGAAAAATATCCAAAGAAATAACAAATAATTAGTTTCATTCATAATAAATTTGTGTGTTTTAACAAATGAGAAATCCAAAATAAATCCCACCATAACCACAATTTCTGCTACAAGATGAAAAATGAACTCAAATATTTTCAATCAAGATTGAGCTCCTTAAAAAATAATAGAGAATATCTGAAGGGGAGAAATGATAATAATTCTGTTATTAGTACCCCAAATATTATAGGAAGACACCAAAAGAAACTTTAATTCTATCCCCTATTTCAAAGGAAAACAAATTTTGCTGAGTTTAATGAGAATGGAAAACTATGTCAGTAGAGCCAAAGGTAATCAAATTCAAAGAAAAGATTACTTTAGATTTGGAACTAATTGAAATTATTCAAAATCATATCATAATAGATATTATGGAGGTATTAGACATGGAATATTTGAGCCAATACAAACTGATTCTCATAAAATAGGTGCATGATTCAAGTTTTACAAATAAAGGAAGAGATCCTCTCAAGCTCTGTTCAATTAACTGCTAACATTAACACTTAAATACCTGAGTACATTCCCCTTTTATCTTCATTGAAGTTCAGCCTTTTTAATAAATTTTGTTTCTCAAATTAAGGTTTTTTCTATTTCTTTTACTCACAATTTCCTTTTTTGATTTCATTTTTCATTTGGCATATTTTTGATCTTGATCTTTTTTCTCTTTCTCAAATTGTCAGCCTGTTACTCCAAAAAGAGCATCAGAATGACATCCCACATACCATAAATAATGGTATGAAGAGTATTGGACAAATATAGCCAATATAGGTAAAATATAAAGAGGAAATCTCCTCAGATATAAATATACCAACTTAACCCAAATGGGATAAGAAAAGACAAAGATAAGACCAAATGAGAAAAAAACTTTATTTTTGCTTCTCACACAGCTTATGCATATTTAATGCAAGCTACCAAAATGGTATCTATCTTACATAGCTCAGGGAGATCTATAAAATGGGGTGATCCACTCCTCTGTAGCACTCCTAAATCAGGAGATACCATTCTACCACCTTTTTTCACCAAGAACACCCAGAAAGACTAAGAGAGATTTTACAAAACTATACAAAAGTACAACCAAATTAATTATCTGAGTGAGAGAATTAATTTTAAATACCTTAGATTCCTGTATCTTCAAAGTTGGCAGAGGGATCTTGGCTAAACGTTTTGCTTCTCAAAATGCAGGATTTCTGAAAATAGCAATATAAACAAACCCTTGTATCTTTGGAATATATTCATACAGCTGTACTTTGTTATATAGCAAACATTAGATCCCATCACTACCTTAAAATATGTATCATTGGAATACAGATATCTTCTCAATTGGAGAAGATATCTGGTTTTTAAGTTTTTGAAGCCATATACTGATGTACAAAAATACATCAAAAAATTGAAACCCTTATAAGTTTTGATTTTTTTTGTGAAGGGTAAGCATCAGGAATACCAAACTTAATAGCCCATCAAGCCGTTCAATTCTGTGCTGTTGGATTCTTTATATCTCAAAAGATGACTGAGATATCTGGATTGGAAGAATTTTGGTCAATACAGGTCTGTACCAAAGCTGTACCAACCAGTATTGTCTTAATACTTAAAATAAATATCATTCCAGGTTCAAACCCTTCCAGAACGACTAATATTAGTAATCCAAACACCAGGTAGACGTCATACTAGTATTGATGTGGCCTGTGAAAAGGGTTTTAGCCCTGTATTGATCCAGAATGATCATTTGTGGTTTTGTACTGACAGCAGAATTGATGGTATGGAACCACAATTTGGCCTCCAGAGGGAATATGTTCACTCTGCAGATGTGAAATTTGAAGAGCTTACAAGCACTTCACAGTCCCCAAGAGATATGAAAGAGGGATCTTTCTCACTGAAAAACCTCATCATTATCCTATTATTGCTATTCTTATATGACAAGACTGTTATCAACTCTTAGAAGATACTTAGAGAATAGCTAGCACTCATTACATATTAGAAAAACCTCATAAAAGAGGTGTTCCAATCACCCCAATCAATTTGTTGGGAATAGTTATTGGAACTGTTGTCAACATAAAAAGAGTCGATGGGATAACTCTTGTCAACCCATCGACTCATACTCTTTCTTATCTTACACCATTAGGTGTGCAGTCATTTCTCGTTGTCTCTCCAAATACATCATAAGGTACTAATACCTTATTAAGCAGGTGTGCAGTCATTTGTCGTTGTCTCTCCAAATACATCATAAGGCACTAATACCTTATTAAGCAGCTACTCTTTTATCAACCAGTAGTGTCCTTCTAATATCAGATATAATTCAAACTTAATTATTGTAATACTTATTCATAGTCAAAGATATAAGATTCTTTCAACCAAGGCCCTCAAAAAACTCATCACCACTGTTACCACATGAACAGTAGTACCTTTTATTATTAAAATTATTAATGTTTGACATGTAAAAGTTATAATAATAGCTTGTGATTACATCTTATAGCTACAATTCCATCACCCTGACACAAATGATAATACATTCATTCCAGCACCTTTTGTTTATTGATTTGTATGACCTCTGTATCTGTTTTATCAATTTAATTATGCTTATCACATCATATCTTTTAACTACAGCTTTCCTTCTGTTTCATGACACAAAACATCATTTTCTAAATCTTAAATATAGATCAATATACAATGAACATACTCTTTTAAATTTCTTTTGATAAATTTTCATAGGAAGGAAAGACACATTGTTCCTCTTTTGGGATCAAATTCTTTTATTGAATTTTTTATTATAGTTTTTTTTTGATTTCTGTACTCATTGGCTCAGTCTAAATATTATCATAATATGAGCCACATTTTATTAGAGAAAAATTGAACAATAAATTGAAAAGGAAGGAAAACCAACCAAACTATTCAAAGTATCTAATATCATCAACAGAGAATCTTCAAATTCAAAATACCACATTGAAAATCCCGCTTTTTTTACAAAATGAAGAATTAAATAATATATTCTTTTTTAACATGAAGTAAAAATTACAAAGCTATAGAGTTCAAACACTATTGTTTTAGAAAAACAGGTTGTTTGGTAGAGACATGCAGATTTTTAATCCAGGATTTAGAGATTTGACACATCCTGATTTTTGTATAATCCAGAACATCTAAGAGATCCCCACTATGAATCCATTTCAAAGGTAGAATCATCATTTCGACTTAATAGAGAAGTAGAAAAAATAAAGAAAGTTATGCATTTGAGTCTTTCTAAAGTTTATCAAAACTGATTCACATATAGCAGTAATTTGCTTTTCACAATCAAAATAATAATATGAAGCCTCATATAATTCTTGATAATCATGTGACCAATGGTTGAAGAATTGGTTTTACACAAAATATAGAATAAATTCAATTAGAGAATAGGAATAAGCCTTAAGCACTTTCATTATAGTTATATACTCCTTTACCTTCAGCTCCCTCAGCAACCCCATCCCCAGTCACAAACTAATATTCAGTTTCTGTAAATATGCCATTGTTATTACATACTAATACTGTAAGCCTCGAAATATATTTTACATACTCAAATAGGCCAAATTCAATATTAAAACAATCTCTTGAATATAAATAACCCATTGGTCATTTATATATCCAAAATTCACATAGAAAGATATGTATAATGTTTTTGTGGGTAAGTAAACCCATTGATTTAAGGCCAGATTTTGCTTCTGCACAAAGATCTAACTAGGGTAGCTCAATGGGATGAATAAGTTTAAATTAGCTCTCTGAGGTAGTAATATATAAAATACTTCAAAATCTCATCATAAATACCACATAAAAGAATTGTGAAAAGTTTTGTTTTTGCATTTTCATTCCAAAATGATGGTATAATAAGAAATCCCATGTCACATATCCACTAAGGATAGTGTTATTCATGTTTATTGAGCTCAAACTTAAATTATTTGTACATACAGTTTTGGTAAGCCCATAGCAGACATTGGTTTTGAAGCCTGAATTACTATATTTGATGTGAAAATAGCTAAGAGGAACCAAAGACATCAAAGAGAGCCAGGGTTCCCAAATTCTGGGGCCTCTGGGGAATATCCAGCTCCAAACCCTGAATTCATGGATGATCTTGGCCTAATTGGTCTATCAAGACTTCTTGGGAACCTTGTTACCAACTTCATATCCCACTAAATCATGAGAAAGTAGCAAATAAGATGCTATTCTTGACACGACAAGGAGGTGATAAGAAACAGTAGCTCATGTAATCTTTTCCATTTGGAATCCCTATAATAGTAATTAAAAGCTTTTGGGACTAGCATTCATGAACATACCTCCTGGCAACCAGCTGTCTCTATGCTATTGGTCTATACCATGTGATAAAAATTCATTAAAAATTAAATTATCAATTAAACCTTCTGAAACGCAGAACCAACAGAGAAAAGGATATTACACACTAAAATCAAAGAGAATTATTATTTCAAAGCTCAAATTAAAAGCTTTACTTACAGTCTATTGTTGATGATTCTACATGAAACACTGAATTTTCAAGCATTCACAGAAAGTCCACTGGTGATGAAACCTTCAATAATATTGATATTTTTGAGGAAAAATGTTCATTTTGAAATCAAAGAAGATTTTCAGTATTAAATTTCTTATATTGTAACCATAAATGGGTTGGTAACCATGTGAAATTACTTATTCAAGTAATTAAGATAATCTTACATGAATAAGAGTGATTTAATCAACAAAAGGTTAATGTAACTGGCTTCTAACTCACTTTTTGTTGGTTTTTCTCCATGGAACACCTCTGTGAGTTGTTATAGAATTAAAAGAAGCCTACTATTGCTGTTTTTTTCTAGATATCATCATTCAATTTATTCATGAACACCATCAGTAAGTCTGGGGAAAAGTGCCCAGGGGGAGGAAGAGGGGCTGGTATATGTGAAAATCACCAGCCCTGATCCAGAAAGAGAATTTTCATGAGAAGATTTGATGATTGAATTGAGTCTTGCCAATACAGGTCCTGGATAGATGTACAGGTTCTGTACAAGAGGAATGGTGGTATTGAGTGATCATACAGTTTGGAAATGGTGTATCCAAACTGTATTGGGTAATTCCAACCTGTACAAGTATTGACAGGCTGTATTGATGAACCAGGCTGTATGCATGCTTCATCAAGGAAGATTGCTGAAACTGAATTCTGATACACACAGTGGATTTGCTGGTTTGAGGTGTTTGAGTGGGTGTAAGTATGAATACCCTTACCCCTGATTAGTGGTTGTTACAGTATCCCCCTCCTGAAACTGGTGGGCTCCTGAACATCATAATCCCCTGCCACTTTTTAGTGGCATCTTAATATCCCCCCACTTCTTCTCAATTTTTTTTTTTCAATTTTGATTCCCTCTTGACCATTATCCTGAAAATCCCCTCTTCATTTCTTCACTGTCCTACTTGATTTAAATTATCTTCCCCCTTCTTTTAACTTGAGTAAGTGATTTCAACTTTGAAATATGCTTCTTCTTTGGATTCAGTCCTTTCCTTCCCTTCAAGTCATGGCCTTTGGGTTGTATCCCAAAATAAGTACAATAGAGCTCTTCTTCTCAAAAATTAATGGCCAATGGGTATATGTACATATATCTCATTGTGAATTGGCCATTCTTGCCTAAATTGGAGTCCCTTCAAAAGTCTTCAAACAGGGGGTTCTTGTCCCCATTATACCTTAAAATGCCTCAAAATTGGTTTTTTGGGCCCAATTTTCCCCACCCTTGATTTTGGGTCATGGCCCTTCCTATGGTCATTTTGGCTTTAGGCCATTTTTTTGGCCCATTTTGGTCCTATGGTCCGTTGGCCATGGGGGCTATTGGAGGCCCCCATTGCCAAAATTAGCCCCTGATCCCAAATTTGCTGGGGCTTTAGGGGTCCAGGACTATAAAGATTCTGACCTCCCCAAAGTTTCAGGGGAGGTCCTGGGTAGTGACTTCAGCCCAAAAGTGACATGGACTCGCCACCTTAAGTACTTTGAGGGGAGCTATCAGTGACTTATGGTCCCCACTTCCTTGAGGGCATTTTCCTTCAGACTTGAAGTCATTGTATCTGCCTTTTTAATCTTTGTATTGCCTACTCCTTAGTCTTTAGTTTCAAACTGACTGAACTCACTGAATCTTCCCTTTCTGTTCTGCCACCATCTTTCCTTCATGGTTCCGGCAGTCTCAGTCAATTTTCTTTGCCATCAATGGCTTCTTCTGGTAATTTTTATCCCACCCAAATTTATGATGGTTACAAGGCAGTTGAAGTTCTTGATTCTTCTTGTACTGAATGTTTAGCAAAGGGAAAGGATTGTTTTGAGAATTACAATCCCAGATCTTCAAAATGCCACTACTGTTTCATTGGGAAGAAGCCATCCTGCTGTATTGGGAAGCAAGCTTCCAACATCAGGAGGTATTTATGGAGTAAGAAAGATGGGCCTTTTGGAAAACAGTTCCCAGTTTCTGAGGCTACTACTCTTGATGGTACTTCAGGGTATTCTGCTTGTAAGTGAATTGATTTTATTTCTTGAATGGATACTGACATCTTGCTTCAATGACTTGTTCTAGGCAGAGGGATGTGGCCAGGTAGACTAATGTTGGAGCGCCCATTCCAGTTGGTGGTAGGCCAATATATTCCAGCTCAGGAGTCCCAATTTCTACAATCAATACTGAAGACATAGTGCAAAGGATAAGATGAATTGACAATTCCCCACCTGATCCAGATGCTGAAGGTAGTGATGAGTTGGATGGTGAAGAAGTTGAGTTGATTCCTCTTCCCAGCATCCTGCCAAGAGATTTCAAAGCCAAGTCATCCCCAGTACCCCCAGAAATTTCCAACCCACTCTTGCTACGATTCCTACTTCCATTCCTACTGCTTCTCTACACTCTTCCCACACCAGGCCTGCCTTGAATCAAGCAGTAAGACCTTCCCCCATCCAACAGTCCAGGAACTCACCCATAGTCAGCTCCCAACAACTCCAACCTGTGGCCAGTACCAGTAGAAGAAGAGACAAACTTTCTCCTTTTCTGTTTCCTGCTTCCCAAGTTTTTCAGCATAGGGATCAATGGCCTACCCAAGCAACCAGAGAAGACCCAAATATGGCGAGTGATAATCAGTATGCTGTGGCCAGGTTATTTAGGAGGTTCAATAGAAATAGTAGGGAGGTGATTATGTATGCTAATGATAGGACTATTCCAGGGACTGCTTCTGAGGAGATGGCTGCAAAATTTGCCTGGTATGAAGATGAGTTGATTAATGATTTCAAGAAAACTTTTGACTGTTTGGGTAGAGACAACTAGTTTTCTTTTCCTTGTTTGTGTTTGGTTTGACTTCTATCCCCACTCTTATACTACTAGAAATAAAATATAAAAAATAAATGGAACCTCCCAATACAGCATTTGGGAGGGGATGCTTCTGCTTTTAAAAGAACTAAAAAAAAATATACAAGTAAAGAAAAAGAAAGAAAATGAGAGAAAACAAGAGTTGAGAAAAGAAAATAAATAGTTTCCTGGGGTTGTCCTTCTTGTGGTGAGTTGCTTGATTTTTTGGCCAAAGGTTGTCTGAAAGATAAAAACCAAGAATTTGATGCTCACAGAGTGGCCAAGGTGATGTTTTACAAGAAGTAGAACCCTCAGGGATGCATACCAGGAGATGGAACTTACTCTCATAACTTCCACTCCCCACCAAGCACCATAAATCAGATACATTTGCCATAATTGACTTTGAAGTAATGCATTTCTTGAATAAATATGAATGGCATAAGTTGGCAAAAAATATAAAGGTAAAAGATAAATAGAAAGAAGGAATTTGGCCATATCTTGATGAAAGGCCCAAATTCAAGGGTATTGATGTTGCAAGGACTTTTGAATCTGTCCAAAGAATTGAAAAGTTCTCACAAAGTGGCCAAGGTGATGCTTACAACAACATTTGGGTAGAATACCCCATTAAAGGTGCATGCCAGGAGAGGAACTTACTTTCATAACCTCTTCTCCTCACCAAGCACCATAATCAAACTCTTGAGGTATTTGGACCAGGCTTGTTTGGATACAATGAATGGAAATCCTTGACAAGGTCTGGCGGGTTGGTAAGATTGGAAGCTTGTTCCCAAGTTGTTCTTTCTGGGTCTTCACTGAATCCTTTCCACTCTACAAGATACCATAATTTACCTATTTTGAGTTTTGAGTCCAGAAGCTGAGCCACTTCCCATTATTCTTGCTCCTCCACTAGAACTTGTGGTGGTGGCAATTGATGACAATTTGGGATATTTGACTGCTTGACTAGTTGTAGTAAGGACACATGGAATACAGGGTAAACTGATTTCCATTGTTGAGGCAACTTGAGGTGATATGCATGACTTCAAATCTTCTTAGGAACTTCAAAAGACCCTATCCATCTTTTTGAAAGTTTCTTGGTGGTTATTGGAGTATTGATGTTCTTGGAAGCTAGCCATACCTTATCCCCAGGTTGGAAATCAGGTGGAGTTGACCTATTTCTATCTGCATACTTCTTGAATCTCCTTATTGCTGACTCTAATTCTTCTTTGACAACTTGCTGTACTTATTGGAGTTTTGTTGATAGCTTTCTGGCAGGTAAGTCTTTAGAAATGTGAATTGAGTCAAAGCTGGGATTTCTTCCATAAATGGTGAAAAAATGGGATTGCTTTTTTGCTGAATGTTCTGCATTATTGTAGGCAAATTCAGACAGACGGAGCCAGGTGTGCCAGTCATATTGATGGTAACTGACATACATCCAAAGGTTCCTGTTCTAGAACCTGATTTACCCTCTCTTTCTGTCCTTCTGTTTCAGGGTGGAAAGAAGTTGAAAGATCTCTTGATATCTTGAGCTGCTGACATAAATTGGTCCAGAATGATGAAACAAATAAAGACCTCTATCACTGACAATGCTGACTGGAAGGACATGTTTGGAAAAGGCATGGCTGATAAAGATTTGAGCTAATTCCAGAGCAGTGATTGTTCCATAAGCTGGAATGAATATTGCCATTTTTGAGAACCTGTCCACAACTACTAGAATTGCATCAAAGCTGTTTGACAAGGGCAATTGAGTGATAAAGTCCATTGATAAAGCGTTCCAAGGACCAGATGGAATTTGAAGAGGCTTGAGAAATACAAACTTCTTATGATGAATTTTCTTGTTTCTTTAATATTTCTGACATGAGTACACATAGTCCTTAATGAATTGATTCATGCCAGCCCAATAAAATTCCCTCTTAATGAGCTTGAGGCTCTTCTCCTGGCCAGGATGGCCACCCAACAGTGAGCTGTGATGCTTTTGAAGAATATTCAGTTGGATTTCTTCATTGCTTGGGATTACCACTCTATCTTTGAACAATAATAACTTGGCTTGAGGTTCAAGAAAAAGGTCTGTAACCGATTCACCTCTTGCTAGTTTCTTGAGTATTTCTTTACAGTCTTTGTCTTGCCATACTTCTTTTTGAATCTTGTCAACCAAATCTGAGAATATTTCCACTTTTATTGAGAAGAATCTTGACTCTTGAATTCCATCTTGCTTGATTTCTTGATGAAAATTTTGAGGATTCTTGCTGATGAAGTCCGCCCCCCTCTCTGGGTACATGTTGTCCCAACATGAAAAGGCATCTGGTAAAGTGGCCAGTGTGCCTGGGCAGTAAGTGATAGTGAAATGAAACTCAGAACGAAATTCAGATCAACGGGCTTGAAAATGAGTAATAAATTTGGAAGACATAGAATACTGCAGAGATGAGTGGTCTTTAAAGACCTCAAAGGAAATGGAAAGAGAAAGGAGAAAAGCTCTCCAGCACTTGAGAGCCCAAACTATGCCAAGGAGTTCCTTGTCATGAATTTCATAATTCAGATCAGCTGGGTGTAGCTTGCAGCTATCAAATGCAATGGGATGCTTTCCTGAGTCATTCACCTGACGCAGTACAGCACCCAAAGCATAATCAGAAGCATCAGTCTCTACAATATTTGGTAGAGAAGGATTGAAGTGAGAAAGGATAGGAGCGATGGTGAATGCTTCTTTGAGTATTTGAAACTGACTATGAAATTCCTCATTGAAAATGAAATGAGAGTCTTTTTGGAGGAGGGAAGTGAGAGCAGTGATTCTTTTGGAGTAATTTTTAATGAAACAACAATAAAAATTGGCAAACCCAAGAAAAGATTGAAGAGCTTTGATGTTCTTGGGCTGAGGCCAATTGAGGATTTGCTGAACCTTTGAAGAATCCATCTTGAGGCCATCACTTGAAACAACATAGCCCAAGTATTCCACACTTGAGGCATGGAATACACACTTAGAGGCTTTGGAAAACAAATTATTGTCCCTCAGTCTTTGGAGGACATAAGCCACATTTTTGACATGTTCCTCCTCAGAACTGGAAAAGACCATAATATCATCTAAATAAACTACAACAAAAATATTGAAGAAGTCCACAAATATGTCATTCACAAGATTTTGGAAAGAAGCTGGAGCATTGGTAAGGTCAAATGGCACAACCCAATACTCATAGCTACCATATTTGGTTCTCAAGGCAGTTGAGTGCTCTTCCCCCTCTTTGATTCTCAGGAGGTTATATGCCCCACACAGATCTATCTTTGAGAAGATAGTGGACCCATTGAATACGGTAAGAAGCTGGTTCATAGGAGGAGAAGGATACCTGTTCTTCCTAGTGACAGCATTGAGTTTGTGGTAGTCAATGCACAGACAAAGACCTCCATCCTTTTTCTTAACAAAAAGGACAGGTGCACCTGTTGAAGAGGACCTTGGCCCAATGAAACATTTCTCTACATTCTCTTAAATGTAGGCCCATAGTGTTTTTGACTCTTGATTTGATAAGGAGTAGATAACACCAACTGGAGGCAGAAGACCATCCAATTCAATATGGTGATCACAGGCACGGTGTGGAGGAAGTTTCTCTGCTTTCAACTTGGAGAATACATCCAGATATTGGTGATAAGCAGGAGGGACTACCTTCAACAAAGTCTCAATTTCTTCTGGCTCTTCCTCCTCATACCACTTCTCCTCCAGGGAGGGATGAAAAGATAAGGAAGGAAGGTCCATATCCCCATGAAAGATATCAAGTGAAGACATAGCAACATCTTCTCCAACATCTTTTATCTCTTTGAAGACCTAATCTCTTTATTTAAGTAATGGCTGAGATGGCTTGATGAAAGGGCTATGGACAGAATAAAGAAGGGAAGGTGTCTTAAGTTCACAAACCAGAGCAACACTGTTGACAGCAGTGGCCAAGGCATTACTAGCAGAAGATTTAATACCACTAGAATCATAGATTATCAATCCATTTTTCCAATCAAAATTGGGATTAAAATGGTAGAGGAAATCATAGCCCAATATCAGGTCTTCTCCTTTGGGTGAATCTATGATATAAAAGTCCCATTCAAAGCTTTGGAATGAAGGAAAGTCAACTACCCCCTTGGTATAATGGGTGATGAACAAGGCAGGGGATTTATTTCAATCCGGAATGAAAAGAGGAATCTTTTAAGGGAGCTCTGACATAGTCAATGAGTACTTGAGAACAAAATTCTTTGCAATAAAGGAGTTTGTAGCACCAGAATCAATGAGAATATTATAAAAAATATCAGAGACAGAAGAGAAAATAAGAAATATTAAAGATTCCTTGACACTGGTATTCAGAGTGCACAATTATGCTCTTGAAGGAAATAAGTAAGAACAATTAAACACATAATGATTCCCACTCGGGCTTTTCCCTTCTTGCTAGGGAAGCCTCTTGATTACCCAGGCTTGTTCTGAGGTCTCTTGAAGCATTTTTCAATTGGGTGCTTCCCACCACAATAAGTACATAACCCTCCTTTTCAGAACCAATTAATTTATTATCCTCATTGAGGAGAGCAGAATGGGGCTTGTCCCTTGAAGCTTGAAATTGCTTGCCCTTGTTATTCTTCTTATGGTGAGGCCTTTTTGAAGATGAGTCTTGAGAAGGCCTTTAAGAATTGGATCCAGTAACAGGGGGCTTCTTTTCTTGATGAATACCCTTCTCCTTCTGTCTCTCATAGTATATGGTATCCAATTCCAGGGTAATTTCCATGAGTTCTTGAAGAGTATCAAAATTACCAGGGTAGGAAGCCAACTGTTCCAAAAGTCTTGACGCTAATCCTCTTCTATAAACATGAATATAAGCTCTTTATCTCTAATCTCCAATTCTTGACATTAAACTTCTGAAATCAGAAATGTACCAGCATAAATGACCACTTTCCTTCATCCTCAAATTGTCCAACTCTTGTTCAGCTTTCCTGACTTCATTGGGATCATTGAAAAGAGTGAATAATTGAGTTTTGAATGACTGCAAATTATTGAGGAGGTAGGAAGGATCTTCATTGGAAATATTGGAGAGGTAGGGTTAAATCCATTTGCCAGCTCTACCAGCAATAAAAGAAGTTTAGTAAAGAGCTTTATTCCTGTCAGAGAAGAAATTTGCCGGATCATTATGGAAAATAAATTGACAGGATTGGATAAATCTTCTGAATTTATGAGCTTGAGTACCATCAAAAGAATCAGGTGCCTTCATTGATGGAGTTTTGAATGCAGGGGCTTTGGAATTGTCCCTGGGAGCAACTACTTGAGTGAGTTGTCCCATGAATTGAGTCATCTGCTCTATCATCTTGAGGAAGTTTTGTTCAGCTTGAGAGATAAGAGGTTGAATAGAATGGGCTAGATTTGCAGCTTCAGAAGCCTCAGCGACACCTGCCAAGGCAGTTTCCACTTCAGTTTCTTCAGACTCCTCCCCCTCTTCATCTTCATCTTCCCCTAATCTTGCTCTTGCACCTTCAGACATGCCAGGGTAGCCACCCAATAGGCCAGAGAAAGATTTTGATCTTCTGGATTTGATTCCCCCTCTTCTGGAGGGTTCTGCCCCTTCCATTGGTGGTCCCCTGTCCAAATTTGCACTCAGTTGATGAACTGATGGTGTGCAGTCTAGAGCAAACCTTGCTGTAGGAGTGAGAACAGCTTGATTTATTTAAGATCTAGTATTCTTGGCTGAAGGGCTATGCTGAACTGGCATTTTTGGGAAATTAAGAATAAAAATTTGATGATACTTCACAAAAGGAATCAAAGCTTGGCCAAATCAATAATCAATAAATCTTGATGATCTTGAGGAATAAATCAACAGTCTTGAGGTGAGATAAGATTCAATGAACAATCAATCAATCAATTAAACCAATATCAACAATCAATTCAAATTCAATATCAATAATCTTGAAGAATTCAATAATCAGTCAATCAATCAATGTCTTCAGGGTCAATTCAAGGTCTTGAGGAATTGATCAATCAAATCAATATCTTCAGGAATCAAAATAAATCAATAATCAATAATCAATTCTTGAGGATCAATCAGTTATCTTGAGGAATTTAGATTCAATTAGTCCAATCCAAATATAATCCTGAATTGCTGAATCCCAATCAATCAACCAAACAATTAACCAATCAATAACTCCTGATAAGACCTGAATAAACAAACAAAAAAATAGAAATTGGATTTTGAGATAGAATTGAGAATGAGAATGAGATGGTCAGCAATGATTAAGAAATGAAAGAATCAATTTTCATATGAATATAATGAATGAGATGAAAATTGAAGATAGAAAAATCATAATCATGAGAAGTCATAAAGTCATAAAAGAGTCGTAATTTGATGAATGAGAGAAATGAAGTTGGATGAATGAAAAGTGGAATCAAATATGAGTTAATTAATTTAATGTCACAGGGGCTCTTCTAAGTGAAGAGGGCCTGGAATTCAGTAAACTGGGAATTACTTATGGAGGGCTCAGGATAGGGTAAGAAAAGAATACACTTAGTGTCAAGAGATGAATTACTAAATAAAATAGTATAAGCAAAGCAGCAAAAAATAATAAGAGTAAGAATAAAAGAGCCATGCACCAACAAGTCCAAGTCCACTGTTTCAACCTGTCAGAATGGAAAGAGAAGGGTTAATAAGGATATGGCCGCCCAACTCATACTGTACAGGCAAAGAAGGAAAGAAGGAAAAGACTAAATTAAAATTAAAGAACTATAATACCCAAAAAAATAAGGATAAGAATAATTATAAAATAATAAATATACTAAATTGATTAACTGGGGAAAAGTCCCCAGGGGGAGGAAGAGGGGCTGGTATATGTGAGAATCACCAGCCCTGATTGGGAAAGAGAATTTTCATGAGAAGATTTGATTATTGAATTGATTCTGGCCAATACAGGTCCTGTACGTATGTACAGGATCTGTACAAGAGGAGTGGTGGTATTGAGTTATCATACAGTTTTGAAATGGTGTATCCAACCTGTACAAGTATTGACAGGCTGTATTGATGAACCAGGCTGTATGCATGTTTCATCAAGGAAGATTTCTGAAAATGAATTCTGATACACACAGTGGATTTTCTGGTTTGAGGTGTTTGATTGGGTGTAAGTATGAATACCCTTACCCCTGATTAGTGGTTGTTACAATATTGAGAAAATAATATGTATGAATAACAAAACTTGTACATGGCATAACTTTGCCACATTCAGTTTTACCCACACCAAATGAGATACCATCGTTTATATTCCATCCAGGGCTACACAATGAACAAATTTTGAGCTCGATATCTCAAAAACTGACAACTTTATGGCAGTTTCAAGGTTAAAGTCTCCCAATTAGGCCAATACACCTTTACTGTGGGATAATATCTCACAACCATGATTCTGAGGTGTCAAGCATATAAATAATCATGTTTATAAATCAATACCTCATAGTTCATTCAGTACTGGGGTCCCATACAGGTTCTGTACAGCATTCTACACGTCATACACATTAGCAGAGGACTATGTGGTCCCCATATGAAACACTTCACCCTGTATTGGTAAAAACTGCCCAGATGTGGTTTTAAAACCACATCTGAGCCTAATGCGCTGTATACAGGCTTTTTCAATACTACAAACCAGTACCCAGAAGTGAAAAACCCTTCACTTCCTCTATGTGGATGACCTAGAGGGCCATTCCACCCCATTTCAGGATAAAAGGAGGCCTTTTCTCCACCAGAAAAGGCTTCCGCATCCTGTTCTTAAATTCCTATTTAGTAAAGCTTTCCAAAACAGTTATACTCTTGAAGGACATGTGTGCTATACTTTGAACTTAAGTATTGTAGTCTTTATTATTGTAACCCCCAAGTAAAACTGAATCCAGGGCTTTCAGTAGAACTCACCACCACTAATCGTATTAGAAAAGCCCTTAATATCTTTAACACAAACCTTTTTGATTCCTTTTATCTATGTCACAGTCATAGTTAAAGCTGTATATACCTTTGTTAACACTTTATCATATACTCAGCCTGACAGCACAGATTGACATTTTTCACCATTAGTTTCAGTCCCAGTTCATATGAGAGCTCTAAGCTCCTTAATCTCCCGTATTTAGAGGGAAATGAACAACAATGGTCAGAAATTCCAACATAAAGTTAGCATATGGTGACTTGAAGGCCTTTTTTTACATCAAAAATGGTGATCTTTGAACATTTTTTCAGTCCTTTCCTATTTCATCCCATTATTAATGAATCAAAAAGCATACTTTTTGTTTGAATATTTTTTATTAAGAAATTGGTAGACTATTTATCTCTCCAAGAACATTCACACACTTCTACTAGTAAAATAGGTAAAAATAGCATAAAATGGCAAAAATAACCTTTTTCTGAGAAACAGCCCCTGGCATCTTGAATTGGCTTTATATTCCAATTTTATTTTCCAATAATTTCTCAAAACAAGCTCCCAAAAGCTAAAATAAGTTCTATAAATTCATATAAACAGGATTAAATGTGTGAAAGCTGAAAATAATGGCAAAAACCACCCTTTCATTTTCAAAACAAGTCTTTCAAATAAGCCTCTTAGAAAGCTCATGACAGTTTTCTTATTATGAGTGCTAAATGATAAAATAAATTATATTTTTTAAACCATTCAATAAATTATTATACCAATGGAAGTTGGTGATGGCAGCAGGAAAGAAAACTGGGTTTTTTGCCCCAAAACTGTAACTTCAGTCTTGGATTATCTATAAATTTTGGGGGTGTTTACCAAATTCTCCACAAAAAGCCTAAGCAGGACTTATAAGTAGATTTAAGTCATAAAAATTTCATCAAATGGGTGAAAGCTGAAATGAATGCTCAAAACTTCCCATTTTTGGCAAAAAGCAGTGCAAAAGCCTCATATTTTCAAATTTGGTGACAATCTTTCTCCATGATTTTTACTGCTACTTTGGAATTATCTCATTCAGAACTTGATAATTCATCATCTCAGGATGAATCAGTCTTAAATTTCAAAAAGATCCAAAGAACTCTTTCCCCAAAAAAACAGCCCCTTGAGGGTTGAAATGGTGGATTCATTAGTAAGTCAATTCTTTAAAAGCTCTATCAGTACACAAACCTACATGAAAAGTGGAAAAAGATTGTATAAAACTAGCCAAAGATGAAAATAAATGCTCAAAATGAAAATTTATTTGGAAATGTGAGTGCTGAAAATTCTGTTTTGGAAGATTTGAGTTCAACAGCTGATTCATATTTACTCACAGAAATTTCAGAAAATTGTTTCAAGAAGAGCCCTGGAGGGTTTGCTTTTCCAAAAGTGTGTGGGGACTATTTAAATACATGGTGAAGACTCTCATAAAGCAATAAAATGCATCACATTTCTTAATGTTACAAATAATGGCCAAATCATCTATTTCTAGGATTTCTTTAACTTACTTGGGAACTTTAAGAGAAACACATATTGTTTCAGATAAATATTATTGGATTATCCATATTGATAACACAGATTTTACATGAAATGTTATAAAAAAGTATTTGAAGTGGATTTGACATCAACATTTGAAGAATTACATCTTCAATAGTCAATAAAAGTCTCTAAATAATTTTGAATAATGAATTGGATGATAAAATTCTAAAATTCATCATTTAGTTAATAATCTCAATTTTATTTTATGATTTTGAGCTTCTGACCGTTTTATTCAAATATCCAATAGCAAAGGAAGCTGAATTTTTCTCAATAAAATCTAATCTTGTCTAAATTTTGCTTTAGGAGCTAGAAATAAAACCTATTTCAACTGAAAAATATTTTAGTAGAATAAAAATATTAATATGATGTTCAGTGGATATATTCATGATATCTCAGCAACTTTGAAAAGAGCCTTGTAACTTTTTTTAATTTCAACATAGATTTCACTCAGGTATCACACAACTGGTAAGATTATGAGTGAAAGCATTAGAGGTATTTTCATATATCCAAAATACCACAAAAAATGAGAAAAATTTAAAATTAAAAATAGTCATTTAATTTTCAAAAATGAAAACACAATTCAAATATATAAATAAATTTCATAAGAAATTTGCACTAAATTAAATAAGAAGTAAAATTACATTTTTACTTCAAATAATTAAGTAAAAATAAATCTTGAACAAAAATATTAAAAATGGAATATTTCTGAAAAAAATCAATGAAAATTATCATAAACCTTTTTCCAAAAACAAATGTATTAAAATTATTTCACCAATGAATTCCTCATAAAAGATTAAGTGGGGTCACCTCTGAGTAAGATGTCTGTAGCTCAATTCTCAATAAGCTGAAATTAAGTTTCTGGTTTTTTCTGTATGCAAATCTGAAAATTCACAAAGCATTAGCTTAACCCAAACCACATGTGGTGTTATCCATCAAATTTTATGTTAAAATTGAGGTATGACATGTAGTTTAGAAGCTATGAGGTATTGGAGTACGTTGAATTGAAATGTCAAAATGTGCCCATTTATTGCATAAGTGAACTCAAATTTACATATGGGGAATCAATAATTACAGTTTTGTACTGTGATTTTTCAATCAAATTACATGTGTAAACTTTAAGTATAGTACATTATGAGAAATTAAAGAAAGAATAAATTGGAATATTACCTTTTTGGGGCAAAAGGAATCTTGGCTCCAAGGGTTCTGGATTACCCCAAATTCCTTGCTGACAAGCAGGAGGTGTTAAAATTCACACAAAAGCTCATCACCTTTTGCCTGGAGCTGAGTCACAGAGTCTGTGACTTCATTGATGATGATTTTGATACCAACCAGGGCAGTCTTGACTGTTTCCAACAGGGTTAAACCACCCTTAAGTCAAAACCAACTCATAAAGATAGTTCTTAATGTTTCTAGGGTCTTGGCAATGGCTGGTTTGAGGGAATGAAATTGTGAGCCTTGAGGTACATTTTACATACCCAAATAGGCCACAATTATCTTTAAAAATACTTTTTGAACTATGTGTAACCCATAAGACATGAATATATTCAAAATTGATCATTTTTGACTTCAGAAAAGATGAATAAATGATTTGTGAGTAATTCAATCCATGGATTGGAGGCCAGATTGGGATTCTACACAAATATTTACCTAGGTTACCTCCATAAGTTGAATAAGCTCAAATTAACTCTATGAGGTGGTAATATGGAAAATACTTCAATACCACATCATCAATACCACATAAAGGAATTGTGAAAATCTTTGTTTTTCTTAATTTCACACCAAAATAATGGGAATGTAAAAAATCCCATGTTACATACACACTAAGAATAGCGTTATGCATTTTTGTGGCAATTGATATGATTGTGTTCTTATATAAACGTTTGATAAACCCATAGTGGATATCAGTCTTGATTCCTGAATTTCTATTTTTGACATAAAAATATCAAAAGGGGACAAAAGACATCAAAGAGAGCCAGGGTACCCAACTTCTGAAGCCTCTGAGGAATAGATAGCTCTAAAGCTTGGATACATGGCTGATCATGGCCCAATCAGTATACTAAAACATTTTGGGAACCTAGTTACCAAGTAAAAATCTCATCAAATCATACAAAAATTGCAAATAAGCTGCTAATTTGACATGACAAGGAGGTAAAGAGCAACTCAGACTCCTGTAACAATAACAATTTGGAATTATCTTCCATGGATAAACCTTAAAGTAGTAATTAAAAGCCTTTTTGGACTAGTATCCATTGATTCACCTCATAGCAACCAACCATATAATGATATTTGCAATTCCATGTAGAAATGAGGTTAAAACTTCAAAAACTCACTAGAAATACAATTCTTAATGAATCTTTCTGAAGCTTTCAGGACCAATGGAGAACAGTATGATACATAAATAAAGCAAAATAAATTACATTTTTATAGGTAAAATTCAAAGTTTTACTTACAGTCCATTTTTGATAATTCCACATTAAACACTGAATCTTCAAAAATTCACAGAAAATACAACCTGTGATGAAATTTCTAATAACATTGATAACTTTGGGGGTAAATTTTTCTTTGGAATAAAAGAAGATTTACAGTTGTTACTCCTTTTATTATTCACCATATTTGGGTTGGTAATCACATAAAAGCATCAATTAAGTAATTATGATAATCTTACATGACAACAGATGATGAATGTATTAATCCAAAAAGTATTATTATTTTCTCACTCACTCGTGTTTCTTTTTTCTCCATGGTATGCCTCTGTGAGCTGTTGTTGACTTAAAAGAGGCCTCCTCTTGCTGTTTTTTCCAAGATCATCTTATTAATCAATTATATCATTATTACCAACAAGTAAGTATTAGTTAAAGCTTATATTAAGTGTTTTAAATGTTTCAGTATCAATCAGAAGGGTGTTAAATCATATAAAATCAACCTTTTTTTTTTTAGTCTTGTTATGAATGAATTTTGATCCCTTAAATCCACAATTATCTGCCAAATCGCTCTAAACATATTCTTTTTAAGATTCACTGAATATTAGTGAGTGATTTATTATTAATTCTTAAATTTTTTCTCTATTATTTGTTTTCTTCAAGAATTACAATTATAATTATTCTTTCAAAAGATAATCATATATTGAAATAATCTTATTATTTAAATACCTCATGCAATTGATTCTTGTAGATAATTACTGCTTACTGTTATAATCACTAGTAGTGTGTAACAAGTAAAAGAAATAATTAATTCATTAATTATTTAATTGTAGCTATAATACTTTTCATTATTATATTTCATAAGAACAGTCATGGTACTGTTTATTAATAGTAATAATATCAGCAGTTCCATAGATAAATCTTACATTTTGGGGCCTGGCTGTGTTTTTTAAACCTTGTACCCTCAGTTGATATATTTTTAAAATCCAAAATATATTAATTTAATGATTTTTTTCCTCAAATTTGAAGTCAAAATTATTTTTATTTTTGAGCTTGCCTTTGAAATCTTTTTCATTGAGGAATTTGGTTTAATTTTATATTGTTTTTACATGTGGCTTTTTCATATCCAAAAAATTATAAAATTATTCTTTGAGTTGCTCTGAATTAATTTTAAATGCAAAATCTTAAATTTTAATTTTTGTTCTTTAAAAAGAATGATTTTTTTTATATTGAAAAAATAATAAAACTTGTAAAAAATGTTAAAAATATTTTAAAGCATAAAAAATAATAAAATTCTTATTTTTATCAATTTTCTATCAGTGTCTTCAATAAAATATAGTGCAGCTGATAATGAGCTCAGTAAGAGATATATTACTATTACAGAATCTTCAGAAGCAGAATATGAAGAAAGCATTGAAGTACAACTTTCCAAAAGAGGAACTTTATTTAGAACAGAACAAGTCAAACAGCCACTAAAAGGTGTGTTTTTCTGTCTTTATCTTTCATTTTCTCTTAAATTGATTTGAAAATGGTACTTACCAGAAATAGAAGAAACTATTCAGTGAAACCAGATGTATGTGGACAAGGAAGAGGCAAGACCACATCAAGATCTGGCAAGTCTTCCTCAATAAAGAAATTTCTGGAGGATGCCATAGTTGCCTGCCATTCCCCAAGGTCTTGACCCACAAACTTTAATTTTAACTCTGAGCCTGAACTAATTCAAGTTAATATTTTAAGTGCTGAACCATTTCCAAGTAGCAGCCATAGAAATATATCAGTCCCAGTACAAAACGTGGGATAGAGTAGCCAAGGAAGAGGAGTGGTAAATATTCCCATGCCTTTGGAAGGGGGCCATGAACTCCCACTTACACATCAAGAGCTTTCTGGGTCAGGAGAAGACCGTAGAACTCTTAGCAGGGTGGAGCCCATTGTCCTGCAAAGACAAGGTAAAAAAGATAAATAATTGGTTGAAGAACCAAAGTCTTTTATCCATAGACCAGAAGAAGGACTTTCAAATGACCCCAGCTTTGGAGAAAGAAGGCCCAGTGGCATATACAAGCTCCAAACCAGCTCCAGAAACGTTCAAATACAAGTTCACAGGACCTCAGAAGAAGCATAAAGGTCCCAAGAGTCATCAAAGAAAGGGAAAATGCAAAGGAAATTGGCACAGACCTTACCCACAAAGGTACAAGATCCCCAAATTGGAGCCTTCAGCAGTGTAAATTGTTTTCAAGATGGCCAGAACACATATGGAATTTACATCCACAGAGCAGAAAAGGATGAACAGGACTTTTCCACCCAAATAATGGATAAAATACATTTTATTAAATCTAATATTGTAGTACAAATTGTTAAATTTGATTCAAAGTTAACAAAAATAACATCAGATATTAATGCCTTGAAAAAGAATAACAGAGCTTCTTCTGAATTGAATAAGTCTACAATTAACAGACTTGACTTAATTTCCAATTCATGTGACAGAATTGAGAGCAGATATCAAGTCCAGATTGATTAAATAAAAGACCTCTCCATTTCAAAAATCAATGATCAACTTAAAGTTCTGAAAAATCATATTTTACAGATAATTGATAATACCACTCTTTTTTCCACACACTTAGCAAGAAGTGACAGTGAGAGGCAGAAATTAAAGGATGAGATACTTGCACATGTGGAACAACTTCATAAGAATTAGGAACCAAATTTTTATATTTTCAGACATTCCACACCTTTAGCTGAAGAAAAACATTCTGTGAAAGGAGGTTTGACCCCTTTTCTAGGAGAAAATGGAATATCTGAAGAAAAAGATATTCACAAATTAGAAGAATGGCCAAAATTCTCTGGTGGAGGTTAATATCATCATACTGAGTTCATCAGAACAATTGACATGTTGCAAGAAGAATTTCATATACCTGAGTAAATAATAGTGGGTAAATTACACTCTTTATTTACCCGAACTGCAAAGAAGTAGTCTTACAAAATGAGACAAGATCATGGAAAACATGATTGGCCTTGGTTAAAATATGAATTAATCACCAAATGGGCCAATAATTCATGGAGTTTTAAAATGTAAAATGCTTTTGAAAATGCCATTTTTAACTCAGAAAACAATAAACAACTTACTTGGTTCCTCAAAAAGAAAGACAGATTATCTGCTTTACACCCAGATATTTCTGATTCTATGATTAATATGGAGATATTAAGAAAGTGTGGAGGAGATAGAGAACATTATATCAAATGAAAATGTTTAGAGCCCTATTCATCAGAAGACTATAATAATTCCATGGAAGATATCATTACTAGGATAAGAATTGGTCAAACCTGGACTACAAACCCTATAGAGTCCAAAATGATCCCAAAGATTTCTAAAGAGGATAAGAGACCTGAAAGACCTGTCTTGAAGTTTCATAAATGTGGAAGTACCTCACATTTAGCCAACACTTGCACCAAAAAAGAAAAAATCAATGAAGCTTGAGTCATTGAAGAATTTAAATGTACTAAAGAGAAAGAAGAATCTGACCAAGATTCTGCAGTATCTGAGGAAACACCGGTAGAAGATTATTGTATTGAGAACATTACAGCACTCTTTGAACTCACAGCAGTCCATACACACTTGACACAGTATAGTGAGGATTTATATAACCTGATCAATATCAAAGATTCCAGAATGTGTAATAATGAACCTGCTAGAGGCAATGTGAGCCTTTGAGATATGACCACATACCCAATAAGGTCACAAAAAAGATTAAGAATAATTATACCTTTAATATAATTATACTAAAATTACTTAGAATAATTATACATTAAAAATAATTACTTAAATATACAAAAAATACCATAAATTGGTACAAAAATTGGTTTAACTTAAAAACCAATGAATAAACATGTAAAATAAATCATACCATTGGATTCCTCATGGAAAAATACACATATACCATTTTTATGGCATATCTGTAAAGTCAATATTTAATGAATTATAAGGTATAATACCTTACAAAAACCAGAAAGCCTTATTTATCTCAGGAACTAATGAAACAGCATGTGGAATAAATTGTACCAGTGGATTCCCCACGAACCTCCACACATAAAACAATTAATAAGCTAATTTCCAAAGTCAATACTTAAGGAATTATCCTGAATATATGCACTTTTTTGGTCAACGCATATATTCAAGGATCATAGCTAATATCTTCTAAACTATACATGATAGAATGATGAACCAAAAATAAAGTTACCACGTAATTACTGTAAGAACACAGATGTGAACTTTATTTTACAAATTATAAACAAGGTTAAAACCTATGATGAAATATTGATAAAAATCAACAGAGCTGTTGACCATTTTGTTGTGAAAGTGGTCCAAACTTAAAAAAAAGTATACAGTTGGATTCTACTAGTTCATTCGTGAAGAATGATGTAATTTTTATTATTAAATTCAGGGTATAACCCCCTGAAATCAAGGTTTGAAGTTTAAAATATTGAATTTCGACAGAAAAGATGAGTTACAAGAAAAATCATCAAAATTAGAGTTTTGATGATGTAATGAAAAGCTCTTGGAATCATAATGAGGTTATTCCAGGCTATCAGAATTCACTCTCTGAATTGCTGTAGCGTGTAAATCTTAAAAGTTATTGAAGATCAAAGTTTGAGCTTAAATTGAGCAGTTATGATCACCTACTGTAACCTTAAATTAAGTTTAACAGTCATAAGAGTGATAAAATTGGTGAATACTATTAGTTTATGATTAAAACTAATGAAATCCACGAAATTTGGGGTTCTACCAAGCCTCTGATGTCATCAAACTTAGAGTTATAGTGATAACTCTAAATAATGGTGTAATAATGATGTAATATGGTTTGATCATGATGTAATCACCCTCAAACCTTAAAATATTGATCAATTCCAGTGGATATGATCAGTACACGTCTACTAGAAGCCTGTTGGACTCTAGGAGGGAGGTATTTACTATAAATAGAGCTCTTTTTACTCTATTTTCCCCTCAGACGCATCAAAAACATTAAATCAATTAAATCAAAAGGTAATTTCTTTATTCTTTATATATAAAAGCATTATATTATTAAAGACCAAAGACCACCTTGCTATAATCATCTATTTTGACGTGATTAAATCATTTATTTAATTGTTTTTGTTATAAATCTCTCTAAAAACTCATTTCCACGTAAAAATCCAGAATAATTTGTAATTTTCTTTATTTTTATTGTAAATACAATTTGAAAAAGTTGTATTTATATTTTTTGGCGTAAAATACTTCAAAATTATTATATTAAGTGTTAAAAGTAGGTTATTTTCTCTTTTTATAATAATTTCTCTATTATTACTCTTTTAATAATTCTTTAATTAATATAAATAGTATTTATATTAATTCATAACTTTAATATTAGTAATATTATTGTTATTAATTGTTTTTTATTAATAAAAAACAATTTTTTACGCCTTTATTATTTGTTGGTAACAATAATAAAGAGCTTTTTAATATATTAATATATCATTTTATTATATTATATTTTCATAATATAAATTATATTATTATATTTATTTAATAATATAATTATTTTACGCCATAATAATAATAATTATTTATTATTATTATATTTTTAATCTTATTTATTCAATTTATAAGGACATTCAGAGTACAATAAGTAATAAATTAGTAATTTTTTACTTATTGTTTCATAGTCAAACCTTACATTTGGGGGCCTGGCCATGATATTTACTTAAAAGACCTTTAAAAATATTCTATTTGGGTTTATCCAATAATAAATTATATTTATAATCATAAAATTATATAATAATCTTATATTTTATTGATTTTAAAAGCTATTGAGGCATTTGGAAAGCAATTGTACTGTCTTACACGTGGTTTTTCACATCCTTAGACTTGCAAGAACTTTCTTTGAGTGACTCTAGTGATTAAAAGAGATATTTTATAAATTAAAAATAATTTTATTATAATTTAATTTTATAAGAATCATATTCATTTTTTATTTTATTCTTTAAAAATAAAAAAATATTAAAAACCAATAAAAAAAAAGTTATTTTTATTCATCTCTTTATTTATTTCAATTTTTTAAAGGTATAAAGCAATTTCTACGTGGAAAATTGCCATATCTTGCCAAAAATAACACTTCTTATAAAAAGACTTATATTTATTTGTCTTTTTTAGTGTTTGAAGATAACCCAACAGAAGACAACCAAGCTACTGTTGAGAGGTTGGTGGAAGAAACTTGTCAAAGTTCTCCAACACCAGTTATCACCAAAAGAAAGAAAGCTAAGAAATTAGACTTTCCAGGACCCACCATTCAAGACTCTGAAGGTGAGCACCTCTTTTATAATTGCCATAAAAGAATTTTTATTCTAAAATACTTTTATTTTTTCTTATTCTTTAATTATGACTACCAGAAGAGGTTCCCAATACTCCATCCAATCAGATGGAGCTGGACTCAGAGGTAGAATTGATCCCTCAAAGGGGAAAAGAAAGGGCAATATCCCCAGTGGAACAGTATCCACACAAGGAAGTGCCTTATCCCAAAGGCAAGTCCCAGAAATGCCCATGATATCTGAGCCTGAATTGGAACTAAGTATGAGTAACTCAAACAGGTACAAATCACATTCAGAGGGCTCAAATAGACATCTACATGAGCCAGTACAAGCAGTATTGCACAGTGTACAAGGACAAATATTGGGAAATGTTGCCTCAAATACACCAAGGAGTGATGAACTCCTGGCACATCCTGAAAAAGTTCCTCAAAGAGGAGGAGATAGTGAGATACTCCAATGGATGGAATCCACTGTCATCCAAACTTCAAATCAAAAAAATCAAGGACTACCATGCCAAAAAGAGGGAGGCAACCAAGGAAGAAGCCCCAGTAGCTTCCACCAGCAAGCCCCAAGCCAACCCACTTCCCCAAGAAGGGAAGAAGAACAAGAAAAATCATTGGAGGAAACCATATTCCCCAAGCTACAGAATCCCAAGAATCCAAAAGGATGCCATGGACAATGTTTTCAACATGGCCAGAACCTTGATGGAATTCAAGGACAAGGAAGAGCAAAGAATGAGACAACCTCATTTCCCAAAGAAATAACCTTGTCCAAAGATGTTGTAAATACTTTAACAGAAATTAAAAATAGTATATTACCTCTAAAAGAAATTAAAGATAGTTTATTATCACTACAAGAAATAAATAACAATTTATCTTCTTTAACAAAAATTGTTGTGCAAAACAAGAAAGAAATTGACAACATTAAGTTTATTGTTGAAAATAATAAACCAAAGAATTCAATTGACAATACTCAAAAACTAATACAAGGACAACAAGAATTGTATAAATACATAAAAGATATCAAAGACAAAACTTTGACAATCAATTATGATGTGAGTATTGACAATATTACAGAAAAATTAAATAAATTAAGTATTTCTGTAGAAAAATTTGAAGAAAAGACTTCATCACACCAAAAATTACTTTTGGACCATGTGGAAAAAAGTGATGAAGCAAGAATGCATCTAAAAGATGATATTCAAAGTGAAATAAGACTTATTACTGAAAAAATGGATAAAATTAATGAGGCTAATTTAAATATGCCAAAGTTATCAACACCATTTTCTCATATAAGAAGCCCTGTTAAAACAAAAGAGGAATTGTCAAATCCTTTCATAACAGACTTGAGTCACCAAGATAATAACCAAGTCTTAATGAAAGAAGCACCTCAATTGAAAGAATGGCCAACATTCACAGGAGAAGGTGAATATGACCACATGTCATTTATTAAAACAATTGACATGTTACAAGAAGACTATGCCATACCAGATGAATTAATCACTGCAAGATTACATTCTTTGTTTGAGAAATCTGCAAAAAGATGGTATTATGGCATAAGACAAACAAATGGTAAAAATACCTGGTCTTGGTGGAAACAAGAAATAATCACCAAGTGGGCAAATGATGCCTGGAGGTATAAGATAGAAAATGCATTTGAAAACTCATTCTTTGACCCAGAGAAAGACAAACCTTTAACTTGGTTCTTAAATCAAGTTGAAAGGCTTAATGCACTGTACCCATAAATGTCACAGAAGATGGTGCATATGAAAATACTTAAAAAATATGGAGGGGAACTAGAACATGCCCTAAGAAGCAGATGTATAGAACCATGCTCCATAGAAGAGTATATAAATTCACTAGAAGATATAGTGACAAGAACAAAAATTGGCAGGACTTAGAAAAAATTGGACATTAAAAGCCCAAATAAACCATTTATCAAAAAAGATAAATCAAAAGAATCCTTTAAGCCCAATACATCCAACAATAATGAGCAAATAAAATGCCATAAATGTGGAGGTATTGGACACTTAGCCAATAATTGCCTTAAAAAAGCAAAGATTAATGAAATTGTGGAAACAGAAAGCCACAATGACAAAGAAGAGGAATCTGACTCTGAAAAAGAGACAGAAGAGTCAGAAAGCTCTGAAAGTGATGAAATCAATATAATTAATGCACAAATTAATAATATTGATATAATTTATGAAGTACTGGATGTTAATTCAAACTTGCCACAAGTTGGAACATCTGACACAAACCTGACAAACATACAAGATGCCAAAATGTATAGAACCAAACCTGCAAGAGGAATGGGATATACAGCTGGAAAATCAAGTATAAGTATTGTTATGGTTGAAAACCAAGAAGGAAAAGTTAACTTGGATACAGGAGCATATTGCACTTGTGTTGGCAAAAGTTATTTAAAAACCATTGTCCCAAACTGGCAAGAAAAACTTATGCCAATACAAGGTGTCAAATTTAGTAGTGCAAGTAAAAGCATGAAGCCCCTTGGAATAATTGATTTAACACTAATTTTTCCTCATCCCTCACAATGTGTCAGAATTAAAGTAGAGTTTGTAGTAATGGACAACTGTACTAGTAATCATTTCATACTTGGGAATGACTACTTATCAATCTATGGTATAGATATCTCCAACCAAAAAGATAGATATTTTACCATAGGAGATAACAAAAGACAAAAGTTTGGCTTCTTAAATAACAAAAAACAAATCACAGTTATTAAGAAGGAAGAAAAAATTCCAGAAAAGGAACTTTTTATATCTGAACAACTTAAAGTGGCAGAATTGAATCAAGAATTAACAGAAAAAATGAAAGAAAAATTGATTGACCTCTTATTTAAGTATAAAATGCCTTTGCAACTGACAAACAACCACTAGGTGCCATAATTGGACATGAAGTGGATATAATTCTTAATGTAGAAAAGCCTTACCCACCTTTATTAAGAAGACCTGCTTATCCAGCCAGTCCAAGAGCTAGAGAAGCCTTAGAGGTGCACATTAAAGAATTAATGGACCTTGGGGTATTAAGAAAGGTTGGACATAATGAACAAGTAGAAGTTACCACACCTGTCATTATAACTTGGCATAATGGAAAATCAAGGATGGTAGGAGACTTCAGAGCCCTGAATACCTATACCATTCCAGACAGATATCCAATACCCAGAATCCATGAGACATTGACCCAATTGTCACAAGCTAAGTTCATCACAGCTATGGATGCTCTTAAGGGTTTTCATCAAAATATCTTAACAGACAATGCCAAGAAACTACTAAGAGTAATAGTCCATTGTGGAATTTTTGAATACTTAAGAATGCCATTTGGGATAAAAAATTCACCTTCCCATTATCAAAGAATGATGAATACCATATTTCCTGAAGAATTATCAGAAGGATGGTTAATTATCTATATTGATGATATTATAGTTTGCTCAGAAACTTGGGAAAATCAACTTACAAGACTAGAAAGGGTACTACAGAAAATAGTCCAAGTGAATATGAAAATTTCCTTGAAAAAGTGTCATTTTGCATATAGTGAATTAAAAGCACTAGGACATGTGGTATCTGGACTTAGTCTAGGCATAGACAAAAACAAAGTAGCAGCAGTACTACTTAAACCAATGCCTCAAACTAAAAAAGAAATGCAATCATTTCTAGGATTTGCTGGTTACTATAGACAGAATATAAAGGACTTTGCAAAGATTGCTAAATCCTTGTATAAGCTATGTGACCAACAAACAGTCTATGAGATGACAGAAGAAAGAGTCAAGGCATATGAAGAATTAAAAAATTCCTTAACAAATGCCCCATTTCTTCTAATGCCAGATTGGAAACTACCATTCAAACTGTACATTTATGCTTGTGGAGAAGGACTAGGTGCTGCACTTCACCAAACACAAATTATCAATGATAAACCAGTGGAAGGACCAATTTGTTTCATTTCAAGGCAAATAAAGCCAACAGAAGCAAGGTATGGAGCAAGCCAAATGGAATGCTTATGCCTAGTGTGGGCTCTAGAAAAACTGCATTATTTTTTGGATGGCACAGCATTTGATGTAATCACAGACTGTAATGCTGTAAAATCACTATTAAATATGAAGACTCCAAATAGACATATGCTGAGATGGCAAATTGCTATCCAGGAATATAGAGGAAATATGACTATTGTTCATAAATCTGGAAATATTCATAAAAATGCAGATGGTCTCAGCAGATGGGCTCTAGCAAATACCCCTGACAATCCAGCATGGGTACCACAAGAAGAGCACCATATAGAAGGAATATGTGTTACAGACATTGGCACAGAATTCTTTAACCAAGTTAAAGAAAGCTATAAGACAGACAAGAATTGCCATATCTTAAGCCAACCTCTAATGAAAGACTGCAAAGATCCATCACTTTCATCAAAACTAGATGAAATATGGAAAAAGGCATATGATGAAGGAAGATTTCACCTCCTTGATGGAATCCTTTACCATAGAACAAAACACACATGTGTTATGGCCTTAACAGACAGAACACTGATAAACACTATACTACATGAGTGTCATGATAGTGTTGCATCTGGACATCTCTCAGAAGATAGGACACTAGAGAGGGTGAAAACCTGCTCTTGGTGGCCAAATTGGAAGAAAGATGTTGCAGAGTACTGCCAAACCTGTGACAGATGTCAAAAATCCAACAGAGCCACAGGAAAGAAATTTGGAATGATGATCCAAATCCAAGAACCAAAATCCCCATGGGAAATAGTTCATATGGATTGGGTAACAGCCTTACCTCCAGGAGGAGACAGGAGTTATAATGCATGCCTAGTGTTAGTTGACAGGTACAGTAAAACTCCCATGTTCTTACCATGTCATAAGGATGACACAGCTATTGATACAGCAATAATGATATGGAATAAAGTCATTAGCCACACAGTCTTATTCCAAAATATTATAAGTGACAGAGACCCAAAGTTCACTTCAGCATTATGGACAAATCTCCATAACTTGTTTGGGACAAAGCTATCATTCTCAACAGCTTATCATCCTCAAACTGATGGTTTAGCAGAAAGGATGATACAGACCCTAGAGGATATGATCAGAAGATTCTGTGCTTATGGGCTAGAATTCAAAGATTCTGATGGTTTTACCCATGATTGGTGTACACTAATACCAGCACTTGAACTGGCATATAAGACATCAATCCATTCTTCTACTGGCAAAACACCAGCAATGCTAGAGAAAGGTTGGAATCCAAGACTTCCTTATGATACCCTCAAAAAGGACTTAGTGGATATAAATCCAACAGCAAGCAGTTTCAAGATAATGCTTGACAAAGCAAGACACCATGCAAACAGATGCATGCAAGACTCTTTTAAATATGCAAAAGAAAGATGGGATAAAAGTCATAAGCCACCTGATTTTAAAATAGGAGACTTGGTTTTAGTATCAACCCTTAATTTCAATAACATAAAAGGCCCAAAGAAATTGAAAGATTCCTTTGCAGGACCATTTATGATAAACGCACTTCATGGACCCAATGCTGTGCAATTAGAACTCACAGGTGAACTAATGAACAAACACCCAAATTTCCCTGTAAGTCTGATAAAACCTTACAGTTCAAGTGACAAGAAGTTATTTCCACTAAGAAATAAACCCCCACTTGAGATTCCCCCCTTGGAAGAAGGAGAGGAAAAGAAAATAGTAAAAGTCCTTAAAGAAAGAAGGACAAGAAACAAAAAAGAAAGGGAATACCTTGTAAGGTATAGAAATTCAACTCAAGAAGATGAATGGCTACTTGAGAAAGATATAACAAATGCTGATAAACTACTAAGAAGGTTCAGACATGAAAGAAAACCTGAAAAATAAAAAAGTTAAGCATTATTGAGCTTCAAGACTAACAAAGTCTATTGAAGAGGTAGGACAGTGGATGATACCCTAATCATACATATCAGATTGTGGTACAATCTTTTTTGGTGGTAGGGAATGTGAGCCTTTGAGATATGACCACATACCCAATAAGGTCACAAAAAAGATTAAGAATAATTATACCTTTAATATAATTATACTAAAATTACTTAGAATAATTATACATTAAAAATAATTACTTAAATATACAAAAAATACCATAAATTGGTACAAAAATTGGTTTAACTCAAAAACCAATGAATCAACATGTAAAATAAATTATACCATTGGATTCCTCATGGAAAAATACACATATACCATTTTTATGGCATATCTGTAAAGTCAATATTTAATGAATTAGAAGGTATAATACCTTACAAAAACCAGAAAACCTTATTTATCTCAGGAACTAATGAAACAACATGTGGAATAAATTGTACCAGTGGATTCCCCACGAACCTCCACACATAAAACAATTAATAAGCTAATTTCCAAATTCAATACTTAAGGAATTATCCTGAATATATGCACTTTTTTGGTCAACGCATATATTCAAGGATCATAGCTAATATCTTCTAAACTATACATGATAGAATGATGAACCAAAAATAAAGTTACCACGTAATTACTGTAAGAACACAGATGTCAGCTTTATCTTACAAATTATAAACAAGGTTAAAACCTATGATGAAATATTGATAAAAATCAACAGAGCTGTTGACCATTTTGTTGTGAAAGTGGTCCAAACTTAAAAAAAAGTATACAGTTGGATTCTACTAGCTCATTCATGAAGAATGATGTAATTTCTATTATTAAATTCAGGTTATAACCCCCTGAAATCAAGGTTTGAACTTTAAAATATTGAAATTCGACAGAAAAGATGAGTTACAAGAAAAATCATCAAAATTAGAGTTTTGATGATGTAATAAAAGGCTCTTGGCAGCATAATAAGGTTATGCCAGGCTATCAGAATTCACTCCCTGAATTGCTGTAGAGTGTAAATCTTAAAAGTTATTGAGGATCAAAGTTTGAGCTTAAATTGAGCAGTTATGATCACCTACTGTAACCTTAAATTAAGTTTAACAGTCATAAGAGTGATAAAATTGGTGAATACTATTAGTTTATGATTAAAACTAATAAAATCCACGAAATTTGGGGTTCTGCCAAGCCTCTGATGTCATCAAACTTAGAGTTATAGTGATAACTCTAAATAGTGGTGTAATAATGATGTAATATGGTTTGATCATGATGTAATCACCCTCAAACCTTAAAATATTGATCAATTCCAGTGGATATGATCAGTACACGTCTACTAGAAGCCTGTTGGACTCTAGGAGGGAGGTATTTACTATAAATAGAGCTCTTTTTACTCTATTTTCCCCTCAGATGCATCAAAAACATTAAATCAATTAAATCAAAAGGTAATTTCTTTATTCTTTATATATAAAAGCATTATATTATTAAAGACCAAAGACCACCTTGCTATAATCATCTATTTTGACGTGATTAAATCATTTATTCAATTGTTTTTGTTATAAATCTCTCTAAAAACTCATTTCCACGTAAAAATCCAGAATAATTTGTAATTTTCTTTATTTTTATTGTAAATACAATTTGAAAAAGTTGTATTTATATTTTTTGGCGTAAAATACTTCAAAATTATTATATTAAGTGTTAAAAGTAGGTTGTTTTCTCTTTTTATAATAATTGCTCTATTATTACTCTTTTAATAATTCTTTAATTAATATAAATAGTATTTATATTAATTCATAACTTTAATATTAGTAATATTATTGTTATTAATTGTTTTTTATTAATAAAAAACAATTTTTTACGCCTTTATTATTTGTTGGTAACAATAATAAAGAGCTTTTTAATATATTAATTATAATATATTAATATATTATTTTATTATATTATATTTTCATAATATAAATTATATTATTATATTTAATTAATAATATAATTATTTTACGCCATAATAATAATAATTATGTATTATTATTATATTTTTAATCTTATTTATTCAATTTATAAGGACATTCAGAGTACAATAAGTAATAAATTAGTAATTTTTTACTTATTGTTTCATAGTCAAACCTTACAGGCAAAGTATACACTTCTTGAGCATCATGCATTACATCAATCTTGATAAATGATGTTGAAGCTAAAGTCAATTTGGACACAGGATCATGTTTCACTTGTATAGGTAAAGACTACCTTCAAACCATACTTCCTGAACAGAAAAACCATTCATTATCTATAGAAGGTGTGCAATTTTGTAGTGCCAGTATTAATATGTACCATTTGGGCATATTGGTTACTGATATTGTATTTCCACATCCTTCAAGAATTATGAGAATGAAGTTAGAGAGAGTAGTAATGGACAATTTCACATCTCAACAAATCATTCTTGGAAATGATTATTTGAATATTTATTGTATTGAGATCAATAACCATAAAGACAGATATTTTCCAATTGGAGAAGACAAAAGACAAAAATTTGCTTTTCCCAATATGCCCAAAAAAAATCAGAAGTATCTTCCAATAAAGATGCCTATAAGGAAAAATTTGTGACTGAACAAGTTGTTGAAGCACAAATTAATCCATCATTATCACCAAAGATGAAGAATTAGCTTATTGGTGTGTTATACACATATAGAAATGAGTTTTCTTCTGATAATGAACCATTAGGTGCTATTAGAGGACATGAAGTTGATATTACTCTTAATATCAACAGACAATATCCTCCAGTACTTAGAGACCAGCTTACCCAGAAAGTCCCAGAGCTAGAGAAGCCTTGGAAAAACATATCCAAGAGTTAATACAGCTTGGTTTACTAAGAAAAGTGTGCCTTAATGAGGAAGTTGAAGTGAAAAATCCTGATATTATTGCGTGGCACAATGATAAATCTAGAATGGTTGGAGATTTTAGAGCATTGACTACCTACACAGTTCCAGATAGGTATCCAATTCCTAGAATCCAAAAAGCATTGACCCAATTGTCTAAATCAAAGTATATAAAATCAATGGATTCATTCAAAGGCTTTAATCAAAATGTTTTGATGCCTAAAGCTACTAAATTACTTAGAATTATCACTCACTGTGGTATTTATGAGTATCTTAGAATGCCATTTGGTATTAAAAATTCTCCATCATATTATCAAAGAATGATGAATACCATCTTCCCAACAGAATTATCTTAAGGATGGGTCATGATTTATATTGATGATATAATCATATTTTCAGACTGATGGTCTTTGCACCCTGAAATACTTGCAAAAGTACTTGACAAAGTGGCAGGAGTGAATATGAAAATCTCACTCAATAAATGCAACTTTGGTTTTGAAGAACTTAAAGCTTTAGGATTTATTGTTTCTGGTTTAAGCTTTGGTATTGACAAAAATAAATTGGCAGCAGTGTTACTTAAGGCAATAACCCAGAATAAGAAAGAAATGATGTCTTTTCTTGGATTTTCCAGTTATTTCAGGCAACAACTGAAAGACTTTGCAGTTTTAGCCATGTCACTCTATAGAATCTGTGATCAACAGACAGTATTTCAGATGACACAGGAGAGAATTAAAGCTTATGAGAAGATAAAGAATGCTCTTACACAAGCACCTTTACTCCTCATGCCTGACTAGGACATTCCTTTTAAATTGTACATTGATGCATGTGGAGAAGGATTAGGGGCAGCCCTACATCAAGTCCAAATTATTTATGACAATCCAAAAGAATTACCAGTTTGAGATCAAACCAACAAAAGCCAGATATGGTGCAATCCAAATGGAATGCCTATTTTTAGTATGGGAACTTTAGAAGTTATACTATTATCTTGATGGCTGTGTTTTGTAAGTGATACTTACTGCAATGCTGTGAAATCACTTCTTAGAATGAAAACCACCAACAGAAATATGTGTAGATGGAAAATAGCCATTCAAGCATATAGAGGTAACATCACTATAGTTCATAAAGCAGAAAATATTCATAATAATGCTGATGGACTTTGTATGTGGGCATTAGCCAATACTCCTGATAACCCAGCTTATGTAGCTTTGAAAGCAGAACCACAGATTCCAATTGAAGGAATCAACATAACTGATATTGTGACTGGATTTTTTGAATAAGTCAGAGAATCTTACAAACAAGACAATAATTTCCATATATTGACTTTCTTGTTAGATAAAGACTGCAAAGATACATCTTTGGGTAGCTCACTATATGAAACATGGAAAACTTCCTATTGTGAAGGAAGATTTCATTTGTTTGACGGCATGATTTACCACAGATCCAAACATTCTTTTGTAATGACATTATGCAGTAAATTTCTTATCAATACCATTCTTCATGACTTTCTCGATAGAGTTTATTATGGACACCTGTCCGAAGACAGAACACTTGAAAAAGTGAAAAACTGTGCATGTTGGCCATCTTGAAGGAAAGATACCATTGAGTATTGCCAGACCTGTGATAGATTCCAAAAAGCAAACAGGAGTACAGTCAAGAAATTTGAACTTATGATCCATATTAAAGAACCAAAATCCCCTTGGGAAGTTGTTCACATGGATTGGGTCACAGACTTCCTCCAAGTGGTGATAGAAGTTATAATGCTTGTTTAGCCATTGTGGATAGATATAGAAAAACTCCCCTCTTCTTACCATGTCATAAAGATGACACTGCTATGGATACAGCTCTTCTTCTATGGAGAAGAGTTATTTCTCATACAGGGTTATTTAAGAATATCTTAAGTGACAGAAATCCCAAATTCAAATATGCAATTTGGCCCAATCTTCATAGATTTTTTGGAGCCAAGTTATCATTTTCTACAGCATATCACCCTTAAACAGATGGGCTAGAAGAGAGGACAATTCAGACTTTGGGGGACATGATCAGGAGATTCTGTGCTTATGGATCAGAATTAAAAGACTCAGATGGCTTTAACCATTACTGCTGCACTCTAATACCTTCATTGAAATTGGCATATAAGACATCAGTCCATTCTTCCACAGGTCAAACTCCTGCTATTTTGGAAAAAGGATGGAATCCAAGACTCCCAGAAGACAAACTAAGGAAAGACTTAATTCAAATCCATCCTGCAGCTTCCAGCTTCAAGATAATTCTTGATAGAGTGAAAAATAATCCAAAACAAAGAATTAATTATGCCTTTGACTAGGCAAAACAAAATTTGGACAAGGGTCATAAATTACCAGACTTCAAAGTAGGGGACTTAGTTCTAGTTTCAACCTTGAATTTTAATAATATCAAAGTCCCAAATAAGCTTAAAGATTATTATGTAGAACCTTTTGTTATTTTTTCCTTACATGGAAACAATGCAGTTCAAGTGGAATTGAGTGGTGAATTAGAAAATAAACAACCCATCTTTCCAGTCAGCTTGATACAACCTTATCAACAAGCTCACAAAGAATTTTTTCCTTTAAGGAACCCAACTCCTTTGACTGTACCACCAGTGGAACAGAGTGAACACAAAAAGATAAAGAAAGTCATTAAAGAAAGGAGACTTAGGGTTCAAAATGAAAGAGAAGATCTTGTCAAATATAGAATTCCAGAACATGAAGATGAATGGCTGGCAGAATCAGAAATACCTGACTCAGATAAACTCTTAAGAAGATTTAGACATAAAAGAAGGCCACAATCCTGAATATGTCTATATATGTGCTTTAAACTACTTGATCTGAGTAATGTAAAGAGGTTGGAAAGTGGACATTAACCCCCTTTTGGGCCTTTTTCTTCTTGATATCATTAATGAAATTGTAGTAAAATTTTTTTTTTGGTGAAAAGGAATGTGAGCCTTGAGGTATATTTTACATACCCCAATAGGGCACAATTATCTTTAAAAATAATTTTTGAGCTATGCATAACCCATAAGTCATGCATATATTTGAAATTAATTATTCTTAATTTAAGAAAAGATGAATACCTTTTTTCCGAGTAAGTAAATCTATGGATTTAAGGCCAGACTTGGATTCTACACAAACTTTCAACTGAGGTAGCTCCATAAGGTGAATAAGCGCAAATTAACTCTATGATGTGGTAATATGGAAAATACTTCAATACAACATAAAAGAATTGTGAAAAAAATATTTCTTATTTTCACACCAAAATAATGGGAATGTGAAAAATCCCGCGTTACATAAACACTAAGAATAGTGTTATGCATGTTTTTGGCACTTGATACAATGGTATTCCTATATACAGCTTTTATACGCCCATAGTGGATATCAGTCTTGAAGCCTGAATTTCTATTTTTGACGTGAAAATAGCAAAAGGGGACAAAATACATCAAAGGGAGCCAGGGTATAAAAATTCTGAGGCCTCTGATGCATGGATCCATGACTGTCCATAGCCCAATCAGTATACTAAAACCTTTTAGGAACCTAGTTACCAAGTTAAAATCTCATTAAATCATAAGAAAATTGCAAATAAGCTGCTAATTTGACAGGACAAGGAGGTAAAGAGAAACTTATGCTCCTATAACCAGGTCAATTCTTAATTATTTTCCATGGATAAAACTGAAAATAGTAATTAAAACCCTTTTTTGAACTAGTATCCATTGATTCACCTCATAGCAACCAGCCATATCATGATATTTGCAATTCTATGTAGAAATGAGGTGAAAAATTCAAAAACTCATTAAAAATCCAATTCTTAATGAATATTTCTGAAGCTTTCAGGACCAATGGAGAACAGTATGATACAAAAATAGCGCCAAAGGAATTACAGTTGTATAGGTAAAATTCAAAGTTTTACTTACAATCTATTTTTGATAATTCCACATGAAACACTGAATCTTCAAAAATTCACAGAAAATACAACCTGTGATGAAATTTCCAATAACATTGATAACTTTGGGAAATTAATGTTTTTTTTGAAACAATAGAATATTTACAGTTGTTAATCCTTTCATTCTTAACCATATTTGGGTTTGTAGTCACATAAAAGCATCAATTAATTAATTATGATAATCCTACATGACAACAGATGATGAATTTATTAATTCATAAAGTATTATTGTTTTCTCATGCACTGGTTTTTCAGTTTGCTCCATGGCATGCCTCTGTGAGCTGTTTCTGACTTAAAAGAGGCCTCCTCTTGCTGTTTTTTCCAAAAGCATCTTATTATCCAATTATACCATTATTACCAAGTAGGTATTAGTTACAACTTTTATTAAGTGTTTTAGATCTTTCAGTATCAATCAGAAGGCCGTGAAGCCATAGAAAATCAACTATATATTCTTTTAATCTTGTTATAAGTCAATTTTGATCCCTTAAATCCACAATTATCCACCAAATATCTCTAAACATATTCTTTTTAAGGTTCACTGAATAGCAAGTGATTTATTATTAATTGTTAAATTATTTCTCTATTATTTTTTTTCTTCAAGAATTCTAATTTTAATTATTATTTCAAAAGATAATTATATATTCTTCTAATATTATTATTTAAATAATTCTTGTAATTGAATCTTGTAGACAATTAGTGCTTACTGTTATAATTACTATTAGTGTGTAAAAAGTAAAAGAAATAATTAATTCATTAATTATTTGACTTTTCTTATAATAATCTTCATTATTATATTTCATAATAACAGTCATAGTACTGTTGATTAATAGTAATATTATCAGCAGTTTCATAGACAAATCTTACAGCAATTGGCCAAAATCAGCCTTTTTTTGGTCTAAACCAGGGTTCAATGATTCCATACTTGCCTTTCCTTGTGTTAGTGTGATCCTCATGACTGATAACATCAAATTTGACTTTTTGTGGTAGAGGACTGGAGGCTATCAAAGGATTTCTTCTTTGTTTGTCTATTCTCTTAATGTTAAAATCTTTTCTTTTTATCCTTAGGTTAAACACGGTTAATCCAATTGATGATAGATTCCAACCAGCTATTTTTAACCTTTTCAAACATTTTAATAACATGAAAAATCATTATAGTCACTTTTTGTAACTCTTTATAATCAGTTTTACCTTTGAACCACCCCAAAACTGACTTAAAGCATCTTTGATGACTGTTAACCTTGTCAATTTTTTTCAAAATCAATCTTGTCACTTTTGGGTGATCTTTCCCCCTAATATCCATTTTAGAGACACAGTTCTCATATTGACTTCTTGTAGTTGTTGTCTCAATTAATTCCAATTGAAATTTCTCTTGTAGAGTATTTTTGGCTAAATGTTTATTTCTTTCATCTAAAAAAGTCAAAAACAATAATTTTGGTTTGTTTTTTTAGAACTCTCAAGATTACTATTTCTACATAATCTTACATTAAACAAATTTTGAGGACAGTAAAAATACTTTATTTTAATCAAAGTTTTATATCCACACCTTAAAATGAGCTTCAAAGCCTCCTGCTTATAGTTAAAAACCTTTGATCTTCTTGGAATTTTGATTTGCAACAATTTCAAATGATAATATGAATATTGAATAGGAATGCCCTTTTGGTATTCTGAATATACCATTGTAACATTGTGTGAATTTCTCATTTTGATGATTGCTAATTTCTACTGCTATCATAATGATATCATGCAAAAATACTATAAATATTATGGAAGTATCCTAGGAATTCAATGGGAATATGAAAATGATATTCTGGATAAATTGTAAATATTTCTTTTTTATACCAAGGGAAACACATATAATTTTCTGTCACTCGCCTTCAAGTTAAGTCAGAAGAGCCTTGGTGAATTATTATTCAGTTCCATACTCAATTTGATCTATTCCAAAACCTGGATGAATCCAGAGCCCATTTCATTATTGACAAATGAATAAATTTTAAAAACACACCCTAATCTGATTCAGGTTATATCATTTCTATTTATGTCTTTTCAAACTTAAAAACGCTTTTTCTCAAATTTAAGTCTAAAACCAAATGAGTTACTTAAACTTAATGCATAGGTGAGCCAATGTGTCTTTAAATGAGAAGTATAACTACTCAATTTTTCTGATCTGTTTATTTCCAGAAAAAAAACAAAATTTTTTCATATAGCCCTTTTAAACATTTATGTAGGAAAGGTTTTAAAGAAATGCTTTATTTTACTTATTTCTCAAGACTGAATGAATATTCTTGAAATTTTCTCAATCATTGTTAATGCTTTCAGAATAGAAAACTGTTTTTGAATATAAATTGAGTAATCTTCTACATATTTAATTATGAATTTTCCTAACTTGTGGTCTTTGATGTGTCGCAAATTGCTTTCAGAGGTCATAACTTTCTCAATTGGAAAGAGATTTAAACTAATTTAAAATATATTCCTCAGTATTGTTTAGGTATACAACTGTGGATATAGGATTTAAGCTAACTATATCCCCTAATGAAATTATAAAAAAGTCAAAAGTTGAGCATCTTTTGTAATTTTTTGCAATTTTTTCCCTGCCAAATAGAACCTCTCATTACCAAAGGACTGAATTAAATATCACAGTCAGAAAGTCTTTGTGTACTTTCATTCAGAAATAAGTTTTAATTCCAAAAAATTAAATATAACTCTTCAAATTCAATCAAAGAACCACACTATTTTTCTTTTATTAAATGAACTTTCTGATAGTGGAATCTTCCTTGAATAATCCCACAAAGCCTTTTTAAATATCTCAATTGATATTAAAACTATCACTAATTCTTTCTCTTCAAGATTACCAGTGGATTCTTGAAATAGGGTCATTTAAATAAGGTCTCAGGTAGTATCATTAGAGCTAGGAGAAAAAATATAGAACATTCAAAAAGAAAATGGTCAAAAATCTTGATGATAAAATTTGTGAATATCAGAATTTTGATTTCAGTTAGCTTTGAATACTAGGTGTTACTTTATTTCAGAGACATCTCAATAAGTAAATAACTTATTTAACCACACAATAGTCATTACTACAGCATATAAATTAGTATCACTTAGTAGAATAGTTATAGTTTAGTCGTCTAGAATAAATTCAAGCTTAATATATATATGTATATTTAAATTTTCATATTGTAGCTTTAAGTAGGATGGCAGATTTTTGATATACTAACCAATGGTAGAAACACAAACCCCATGTACAGTCAAACTTCAAGTTGAATTAACTTCCAGCTTACTTAAGTGGGTAAATGTGAAACTTGAGGTATATTTGACATAGCCAAATAAGCTAAAAAATCTCAAAATAGCTTTTTTGATACGAAAATATAATGAGCCGTAGGTATATTCAAAGTCTGTCATTTTTTACACAAGAGAAGATGAATAACTTCTGTTAAGTGAGTAGCTCCATGGACGTGAGGTAAATTTTTCATTCAAAAAAAATATTATCTAATCATTTATTCATGAGGATAATAGCCAAAATTTTACTTTATGAGGTTTCAAAATGGAAAATACCTCAATATCTCATGATTCATTATAAAGAAAATAATTGTAATAAATTTCTTCCTTTGCATTTTCATGTAGATATAATGGGTTTTTTCAGAAGACCATGTTACATACCCACTTTTACCATTGTCATGCATGCTTTTGTCCTTTATGATTCCTGTATTTATACATGAAACTTTGATTTACCTGTAAGAAATCTTATTTTTTAGGATAGAATTATGTATTTCCACTTAAAAATAGCCAAGGGGGACAAAGGAATTTAAAGAAAGCCAAGGTACTTCACATTCAAAGGCCTTTGAATCAAATAAAGCTTGAAATAATTTAACAATGACTGAAAATTGCTCAATTTATTCTTTCAATTCTTTTGCTAACCTTGTTACCAAGGGCAAGTCCCACTTAAAAATGTTAAAATATTGAATAAGATTCCATTTTCATACACCAGGGAGGTCAAAATCCCCTCTTAGTGCTTTATCTATAACAGTTCTTAATCATTTCTCATGTATATACCAAATGATAACTCAACCCCAGTTTGGACTAGTATAGATCAAATTAAATTATGACAACATTCTTTTATATTACTTGACATCCGCAGTGGCATTGCATAAAAAATGAAGTAATACTACAAAACTCATTGAAAATACAACTCTTAATAGTTCATCTTGAAGCTCTAATGAAGAATACGCAATCAAATATTCACTTCAGAAAATAATAATTAGTACATAATCTCAATTAACACATTCTCCTACAGCCCATTTTTGATGATTCTATATCAAAGAAATAATTTCAAAAAATTCACATAAAATAGCACTGGTGATGAAATTCCTACTAAAATTGATATATTTTTGGTTAAAGAATAATTTTTAAATAGAAGAATATTTAGGGAAGTAAATTTATTCTTTATTCACCATACATGGGTTTCTATTAACATAAAGTCACATGATTAAGTAATGAAGAGAATTCTATGTAACAGCAAATGAGTTAATGATATATCCAAATTATTTCATGAATTTATAATCAATTGAAATTTCAGTTTGATAGCTGGAACACTTATTTGGTCTGTTTGTAAGGTAAAAGAGGATTCTTGTTCTTCTGTTTTTTTCCATATTTTGCAGTGTCATTCAGGTAAATCATTATATCCTTGATATAATACTTTCATTAGTCATACAAGAATTCACAATACTTTTGATCTATTCAAAAAACCTTTATATAAATACAGTAAATAAAAGAATATTCAGACATAAAATATTTTAACAGCTACTGTAAGGGCTTTCCTCATCGCCTCATAAGCTTTAATCCTTTCCTGTGTCATCTCAAATACTGTCTGTTGATCACAGATTCTATAGAGTAATTTGGATAGAATTGCAAAGTCTTTCAGGTGTTTCCTGTAATAACTAGAAAATACAATAAAAGACATCATTTTTTTCTTATTCTGGGGTATTGGCTTAAGTAACACTGCTGCCATTTTAGTTTTGTCAATTCCCAGGCTTAACCCAGAAACAATATGTCCTAAAGCCTTAAGTTCTTCAAAGCCAAAGTTACATTTCTTGAGTGAAATCTTTATATTCACCCCTGTAGCTTTTTTAAGTACTTTTGCAAGTCTTCCAAGGTGCAAAGACCATGAGTCAGAACATATGATAATATCATGAATATAAATTATAAGCCATCCTTCAGATAATTCTGTGGGTAAGATACTATTCATCATTCTTTGATAATGGGATGGTGCATTTTTAATGCCAAATGGAATTCTAATATACCTATAGATTCCACAGTGAGTGATAATTATAAGTAATTTCTTAGTTTTGGGAATCAAAACATCTTGATAAAAACCTTTCAATGCATCCATGGATGTTATATACTTGGCTTTAGACAATTAGGTCAATGTTTCTTGAATTCTAGGAATTTGATACCTATCTGGAGCTGTGTAGGTATTCAGTGCTCTAAAATCTCCAGCCATTCTAGATTTATCATTGTGCCAAGCAATAATAACAGGTGTTGTCACCTCAACTTCCTCACTATGGCTGATGTTCCTCAGTACACCTAGTTGGATCAACTCTTGGATATGCTTTTCCAAGGCTTCTCTAGCTCTGGGACTGGCTGGATAAGCTGGTCTCCTAAGTACTGGAGGATATGGTCTGTCAATATAAAGAGTAATATCAACTTCATGCCCTTTAATAGTGCCTAATGGTTCATTATGAGAAGAAAAATCATTTTTGTATGTGTACAATACATTAATGAGTTTCTACCTCATTTCAAGTGACAATTATGGATTAATTTGTGCTTAAACAAGTTGATTTGTCACAAATTCATCCTTATAAGTATCTTCATTTGAAGATACTATTGATATTTGTTTTTGGCACATTGGAAAAGGAAAATGTTTGTCTTTTATTTTCTCCAATTGTAATATATCTGTCCTTATGGTTATTGATTTCAATATCATAAATATGTAAGTAATAATCTCCAAGAATGATATGTTGAGATGTGGAATTTTCCATTAATACTATCTCTGTCTTCATTCTTATAATTCCTGCAGGATTTGGAAATACGATGCTAGTGTCTAATATTCCCAAAGGTCACATATTATTACTTTCACTACTAAATTGCACACCTTCTATAGGTAACAGAGGGTTTTTCCATTCAGGTAATATGATTTAAAGGTAGTCTTTTCCTATAAAAGTGCAAAATGCCACTGTGTCTAGATTGACTTGATCTTCAACATCATTCATCAGGACTGATGTAATACAAGATGCTCCAGAAGTGTATCCATTGCCCCTAGCAGGTTTAGTCATACACATTGTGGCATCTTGGATATTTATCCGGTTACAGCAATTCTCACTATACTGTGGTAAGTGAGTATGGACTTCTGTGACTTCAAAGAAAGCTGTAATGTGCCCAATAGAATACTCTTCTACTGGTGTTTATTCAGAGACTGCAGATTCTTCTTTCTCTGCAGTATACTGAGCTTCTTCAATGATTTGAACTTCATTTATTTTTGTCTTTTTGGTCCAAGTGTTGGCTGAATGTGAGGTACTCCCACATTTATGACACTTAAAGACAGGTTTTTCAGGTCTCTTGGCATCTCTGGAAATCTTTGGGACCATCTTGGACTCTATAGGGGCTCTATCCCAAGTTTTTCCAATTCTTGTTCTAGTGATGATATCTTCCATGGAATTAATTTAGTCTTCTGATTAACAGGGTTCTACACATCTTCACTTGATAGCATGTTCTAGTTCTCCTCCACATTTTCTTAATATTCTCATATCAATTATTGAGTCAGACATATCTGGGTGTAAGGCAGACAATCTGTCTTTCTTTTTTTGGGGAACCAAGTAAGTGGTTTATCTTTTTCTGAGTTGAAAATGGCACTTTCAAAATAATTTTCCATCTTAAACCTCCAAGAATTGTTGGCCCATTTGGCTATTAATTCTGATTTCCACCAAGGCCAATCATGTTTTCCATGATCTTGTCTTACTTTGTAATACCATTTATTTGTAGTTCTGGTAAACAAGGAATGAAATTTATCCACTATTAATTTATCAGGTGTATTACAATCTTCTTGAAACATATCAATTGTTCTTATGAACTCAATATGGCTGTATTCTCCTTCACCAGAAAATCTTGGCCATTCTTCTAATTTGGAAATATCTTTTGTAGAGATAGAACTTTCTCCTAGAAAGGGTTTTAGACTTCCTTTTACTGAAAGTTGCTCCTCAGTAAAAGGTGTGTAATGTCTTGGCATATGTGTATCTGGTTCATAACTCTTATGAATTTGTTATAAATGTGCAAGTATTTCATCTTTCAATTTCTGCCTTTCACTGTCACTCCTTACCAAATGTATGGCAAATTGATTGGTATTATCAACTACTGTTAAAACATGATCTTTCAGAATCTTAAGCTGGTCATTAATGTTTGTAGTGGAATGCTCTTCCATTTCATCATCCTGGACTTGATAGTTACTCTAAATTCTGTCACATGTACTGGCAATTAATTTAAGTTTGGAAATTATAGACTTATGCAATTCAGCAGATTTTTTGTTATTCTTATTCAAGTAATTAATATCTAATGCTATTTTAGTTAGCTTTGCATCAATTTTACCAAGTTCTACATTAATTCTACTTCTAACAAATTGTATTTCTTGTTTCATTTGCATGGAAAATTTCTGTTCATCCTATCCTGCTCCTTGGCTGTGAATTCCATAAGAGTCCTGGTCATATTGAAAACACTGTCCACTTCTGAAGGCCCCAATTTGGGGATCCTATACCCCTGTTGGTAAGGTCTGTGCCAATTGGCTTTGCCCTTTCCATTTCCTTGATGGTTCTTGGGACCTCTCTCCTTCTTCTGAGGTCCTTTGGGCTTGTCTTTGGACACTTTTGGAGCTGGTAGACACCACTGGGCATTCTTTCTCCAAAGCTGCAGTCATTTCCAGTTCCTCCTTTTGGTCTATGGATAAAAGACTTTGGTTCTCCAACCAATTCTTTATCTTTTAGACCTTGTCTTTGCAAGACAGTGGGCTCCACCCTCATTAGAGTTCTATGGTCTTCTCCTGACCCAGAAAGCTCTTGATGTGTAAATAGGAGTCTATGGCCCCCTGCCAAAGGCTTGGGAATATTGCCCCCTCCCCTTCTTTTGCTTCTCTGAACCAGTGTTTTGTATTAGGACTGATATATTTCTATTTCTTCCACTTGTAAATGGTTTATCCCTTAAAATATTACCTTTGATTAGTTCAGGCTCAGAATTCACATCAACATTTGTGGGTACAGACCTTGGGGAATGGGGGAAACTCTGGCATCCTCCAGACATGTCTTTCTTGAGGAAAACTTTCCAGATCTGGCCCTGGTCTTGCCTCTTCCTTGTCCACATCTATCTGGTTAGATTGAATAGTTGCTTCCATTTCTGTTAGGCACCATTTTTCACATCAATTTAATAGAAAATGAGAGATAAAAACAGAAAGAACAAAAACACACCTTTTGGTGGTTGTTTGACTTTCTCTGTTCTAAATGAAGTGCCTCTTTTGGCAACTTTTACTCCAATGCTTTCGTGAGATTTTGCTCCTGAATATTTTAGACAAGTAATATATCTCTTACAGAGCTTATTACCAGCTTCACTGTACTTGATTAAAGACACTTAAAAAATTTATAAAAGAAAGGAACTTCTTATTTGTTATGTTTTTTAAGATTTTTTTTAGATTTTATCATTTTTTGATATAAAAAAAGGATTTTTTTTAGATTTTATCATTTTTTGATATAAAAAAAGGATTTTTTTTTAAGAAAAAAATCAACATTTAAGAATTTGAACTCAAGATTAATTCAGAGTAACTCAAAAAATAATTTCATAAGTTTTTGGATGTGAAAAAGCCATGTGTAAAACAGTATAAAATTAAGCCAAGTTCCTCAATGAAGAAGATTTCAAAGACAATTTCAAAAATCAAAATGATTTTGACTTCAAATTTAAATAAGAAAATTATTAAATTAATATATGCTAGATCTTAAAAATATATTAATTGAGGGTACAAGGTTCAAAAAACACGGCCAGGCCCCCAAATGTAAGATTTGTCTATGAAACTGTTGATAATATTACTATTACTCAACAGTACTATGACTGTTCTTATGAAATATAATAATAGAATTATTATAACCACAATTAAATAATTTAATTAATCCATTATTTCTTTTTCTTGTTATACATTACTAGTGATTATAACAGTAAGCAGTAATTGTCTACAAGAAACAATTACAAGAAGTATTTAATAATAAAACTTCTTTTCTAAAATAATAAAATTATTTTAATATATAATCATCTTTTACAAAAATAATTATAAGTATAATTCTTGAAGAAAACTATTATTAGAGAAAACCTTTCAAGAATTCATAATAAATCACTCACTAACACTCCAATGAACCTTAGAAAGAGATTGGTAGAGAGATTTGACATATAATTGTGGACTTAAAGAATCAAAATTAGTTTATAAAAATATTACAAAAATATAAGTTTATTTCTATGATTTCATGTCTTTCTTATTGATTCTGAAAGAATTAAAACACCTAAGAAAAGATTTTAAATAATACTTACTTTTTGGTAACAAAGATATAATTGGATAAGAAGATGATTTGGAAAAAACAGCAATAGGAGGCCTCTTTTAAGTCCAAGACAGCTCACAGAGGCCTGCCTTGAAGAAAAATGAAAATACAGTGGGTGAGAAAACAATAATTCTTTTTGGATACATGATTGCATCATCTGTTGTCATGTAAGATTATCATAATTACTTAATTGATGCTTTTACATGACTACAAACACAAATATGGTTAATACTAAAAGGAGTAACAACTGTAAATCTTCTTTCATTTCAAAATAAGAATTAATTTCTCAAAGTTATCAATTTTATTGGAAATATCATCACAGGTTGTATTTTCTGTGAATTTTTGAAGATTCAGTATTTCACATGGAATCATCAAAAATGGACTGTAAGTAAAACTTTTCATTTTACCTATGAAGCTGTGATCCCTTTTGGTTTATTCATGGATCATACTGTTCTCCATTTCTACTGAAAAATTCAGAAAGACTAATTAATAATTGTATTTTTCATGAATTTTTGAAGTTTTTACCTCATTTCTACATAAAATTGCAATTAGCACTATATTACTGGTTTCTATGAGGTAAATCAATGGATAATAGTCCAAAAAGGTTTTGAATTAATCTTTTAGTGTTTATCCATGGAAAATATTTAAGAAATGACATGGTTACAGGATTCTAAGTTGCTCTTTATCTCCTTAGCATGTCAAAATAGCAGCTTATTTGCTATTTTCTTATGATTTAATGAGATTTTAACTTGGTAACCAAGTTCCCAAAAGGTCTTAGTATACTAATTGGGCCATGATCAGCCATGGATTCAAGCTTGAGAGCTATGCATGCCACAGAGGCCTCAGAAGTTGGGTACCCTGGCTCTCTTTGATGTCTTTTGTCCCCCTTAGCTATTTTCACGTCAAAAATAGAGATTCAGGCTTAAAGACTGATATCCACTATGGGTGTACCAAAGGTGTATGTAAGAATACCATAATATTAAGTGCCACAAACATGCATAACGTTATTCTAAGTGTATAGGTAACATGGTATTTATCACATTCCCATTATTTTGGCATGAAATTGAGAAAAACAAAAATTTTCACAATTCTTTTATGTGGTATTGATGATGTTTTATTGAAGTATTTTCCATATTACCACCTCTTAGAGTTAATTTAAGCTTATTCACTCTATGGAGTTACCCTAGGTAAATTGTTGTGTAGAATCCAAATCGGGCCTTGAATCCATGGATTCACTTACTCACAAAAGCACTATTCATCTTTTATGAAATAAAAAATGATGAATTTTAAATATATGCATGACTTATGGGTCATGCATAGTCCAAAATTTATTTTGAAGATAGTTGTGGCCTATTTGGGAATGTAAAATATACCTCAAGGCTCACAAATAGGGTAGTAGGCCAAAAGCTGAGAGGTATTGTAGAGGGGTGAAGAGAATGTTTTGTTGGTCTTTTTGACATGGAAATCATGTGCAAAGTGTCCTGATTTCTTGCAGTTATGACAAGTAGCTCATACAACCACCTACAGTGCAGCCGGGTCTATGTCATTTGCATCATAATTTCTGCCTTGCATTGGGGAGTTGATTAGGGAAGCTTGGTTGAAGAAAATGCTGTTATCTTGCTTGAGTGGTGCAGTGCTTCTCTGATGCTGTTGGTAAGAAGGCTCTAGTATTTGATGGAAGGTTGCAAGATTTGGATTTCCCTCTTTATTTTCCACTTCATTCTCTAACCTCAACATTGTCACAACCATGACAATCACCCTCTTGGACTTCCATATGGAATATCAATGCCATTTCCATTTAATGGCAATTGGGCCAATTTGGCCATTTTATGGCAATTCAGCCAAATTATCCATTTCATCTTTCTTGGCCTTTTATGGCCATTTCACAATCTAGGGCCAACTTGGCCCTTCCTGGAATCATTTTTCTTTTGGGCACCTTTTGGTATTTTTCATTCAACAGGGAAAATACAGCCCAAAATCCTGTATTTGGCTTTTTGAGCTTTAAATACAGTTTTGCGCAGTTTGCACATTTGGCCAATTTATGGCATTTTCCCATTGTATTATGGAAAATATGCCAAATCAGGCATATCAGGTAATTGGGGGCTTGAATGCAAGATTTTCACACTTTTCACAAATACCGTTTCAAGACTGTATAAGCTGTATTTGGCCAAAAACACCCCAGAACCCTTTAAAACGTCTGAAGCCACTCAAAGCCCAAATTCCATGCATGATCCTCATGGAACCCTTTCAAAGACCTTTTTCCACTTTCACCCTTCAACAACCATAAGTGTTATACACCATTATGCATATTTATTCACCAGCAATCCAATGGTGCCCATATCAGATGGTTATTCCAACATTCCATAAGCTATCAAGGCATCAACTCATACAGAGGATTGGTCAAGGCTCAAGGACAGCTGTTACTCTCAAATACCAATGAAACTATCAAGCAGTCATTGGGTATTCACCTTCACAATATTCCTCCAAGGAAATCCTGGCATTTCATTCTTAAGGGATAGTCAAGAGGCAGTTCCAAAACAATTTTCCAAGTGTTAATGCTCTATTAATCCACCTTGGCCACCACATCCATTCATTTCAGGCTGAATTCATCAAGACCTGTTTTTCTAATCATACACCATTTGAAGATCATTCAGCCCAGTTCAATTCTTATTTTTACAAGGTATACATTCAATGAGACAAGCAATACAGCTCCAGGATTAAATACAGATCAGCTGTCAGCCTGAAGGAGTCAAGTCTTCAATTTTTCACATATACCAGCCTCCCTTCACCCTTGGGGGCTCTTCCAAAGTTGATTAATATATTTTGATTTTATTTTATGTTTATTTATCTTTTCCTTTTGTTAAGTGAATACTGATATTATTAAGTCAGTAATTTAGAACCTTTTCTTTTCTTTCTTTGCCTGTCAGTGGATATTTGTGGTCATATACTTTACTAATTCCATTGTTCATTCTGGAAGGTTGAAACAGTGAGTAAGGACCTACTTGGTTGGCTCTTTGGCCATTTGGCTTCCCTTTTTCTTATTGCATCTCATCTTTTACTTGAATATTTCTTAGAGAAACTTAGTATTCTTTTATCTTACCTTCTTCAATCTTTGGAGTCTTCCAAGTGAGCCCCCTGATTACTGAGTGCCAGGACACTATTGTTTTCCCCAAGAGCCCCTGTGAAAGAAATCACAGTTCTCCCCATTTCTTGATCTTGAATTCCCCTCTGCATTAATAATCCTAGTATGAGGGCCTTGCTGAAATTGCACTCACATTGAGTGAATTTACCGGAAGATGATTTTATCCTGAGTGCAATGCTTGGTGGCACTTCATATTTTTTGCATTAAGGTGTTCAACGATTCCTCCACACCTTTCAGCTGGCCTTCCCTAGTGATAACATGATATAGCTGCCTCAAGTCATAATAGATGGCCTTGCAGGGCCCTAGGTGGATTGCTTCCAGCAAGGAGTAGACCAAGATTCCATGGAAGAATTTCTCATTGCTAGATATAATTAGACCCTTTCAATGGAGGAACAAAGCGTCATCAATAAAATTGTCCAGGACGATGTATAATCTATTTTACCATGACTTGAAGTTACTGCTGTTTAGGTTTAGCATATGTTCATCATTTATTAAAGAAGTTTCTTGAGATATTTGGTTGTTCATGTTACATTATGATTCAGTCGTGTTTCTCAGGAGCTTTGGTGTTGACATGATTGGTTTCTGTCATATTGTTGTGTTGTTGTTGTCACTGGAATCTGAAGAGATGTCTGCTTGATATAGCTTTGGGTGTGATTTCTTAAGATATCCCCTTGGATTCCAAATAGAGTCCCCAACTTTTTGTGTTGTTTTGTTTTTTTTGCATGTTCAAGCAGAAGCAAAGATTAGGAGACTATTGAAGCTACGTAATGGAAAGAGAGAAGGAAAGGAAAAGGTAAAAATAATATCAAAGCCCTGTAGGTATTTCTGATAGCCCTAAATTTGATGATATATGATAGTATGCTGTTGACTGGACTCAATGATTGGATAGAAAGAAAAAAATTTGGAAGCTAAAAGCAGAACAAGAGAGAAAAAGATGTTGATTTTTTGTTTTGTTTTTATATACAGAGAAGAAAGATATGAAAATATAGATGTCTTGACAGTGATGGATATGTGGTTGACAGAAATTGAGAGGAAGAATAAAAAAGAGAAAAGAAAGAAGAAACAGAAGAAATATTGAGAAAAAATATATATAGTACTCTTGATTGTCAGTTGGGTTCAAATAAGTAGGCTCATAATCAAGTGTCCCTAATTGTGGCTCAGACAAAAGCAATTTAAGGTGTTCCTCTCTTTTTCTTGCGTAATGAGAAGATAAGTTAGCATTATTATTTATTTATATATATATATATTAGAAAAAGGCTTGTTATGATGCGTAAATGCACCCGTTGCATTTCTCTGTGTACTCAGTGAGTTATTCATGAACTCTTTACAAGATAGGTTTGCAGGATGTATATATTGAGACATGTGGCGCAGTCTACTCGCCGTTACACATCCGAGCCCAATACAGGTTCCAAAGTGCTGTGAAAGCCACAAGCCCACCGTCTGGATTAAAATTCTTCACTTCTTTTAGATGAAAGGGTGCAGATACCCCCCCACACCTCTTTCGCAATACAAAGGGACCTTGCTCTGAATTAGAAGAGTTCCCAACCTTCTCTTGACCTCCTATGCACTATTATTGTTACCAACAATAATACTCTGGAATAATAATGTGGTTATAATCATATCTTAATCATTATAGTAACTATTTTATTTAATCAATTGATAATTACTGCACCCATAAATTTCAGTAGTACTCACCACCACTATATCTCTATAGTAAAGCCCTTTAATTTTATTTTAAGCTATTTTGATGTGCCACACTCATAACCTTATTTGTAAATACTATACACAAAAATAGGTATATTTTCATTTCATAATAAAAATAATGAATATATTAAATATCATGTATTTTTTTTTCAGTGGTATAAAATGATATACCATTGTTTTTTATCATTTTTTTATGTGAAAAAACTGATAATTCCCATCACCACTGTCTTATTTTGAGATATTTGGCTTTTCCAAAACTTCCCAACCAAAAAATATTATTTTTATATTCCCAATAATAGCCTCTAATTATCTAAATAAAACCTTTAGAGGATGTGGTTGAATCAATTTATAGTTTCAGTTTCTTGATTTGAAAACCACTCTCACAGGGGCTCTAGTGGAAATACAAGAGTGGCCTGGCACTCAGCAATCAGGGAACTCACTTGGAAGACTCCAAAAGAAATAAAGAATAAAAATAATAAGAATGAATTCCTCTAAAAGATATGCAGGTACAAGATGAGATGCAAAGAGGAAAAGGAAGCCAAATGGCCAAAGAGCCAACCAAGTAAGTCCTTAATCACTGTTTCAACCTGCCAAAAATGAACAATGGAATTAGTAAGGATATGACCACCAAATATCCATTGACAGGCGAAGAAAGAGAAAGAGAAAGGTGCTAAATGACTGACTTAATAATATCAGTATTTGCTTAACTAGAATGAAAAGAAAATAGAGATAAAATAAAATCAAAGTATATTAATTAACTGGGGAAAAACCCCCCAGGGTGGAAAGGGTAGCCCATATATGTGAAAAGTTGGGAGCTTGAGTTCTTCAGGCTGAAAACTGAGCTGTATTGATCCTTGAGGCTGTATTGATTGTTTTGGGAATTGATACGGCTGGCTAATATTGAAATTGAATTGGGTTGAATGAACTTCCCATGCTTGAAAATGAAATACAGTTCTTGGTGGATCCAGACTGTATTGAAATGAATATGGTTGCCAAGATGGATTGACTGGAGCTTTGACACTTGACAACTTCTTTTGGCACTGCCTCTTGAATACACTTTTGAGAATGAATTGAAAGTATTCCATTGGAAGAACTACTTGGAGTGAGAATAACCAATGACTGCTTGATGGCGTCATTGGTCTTTGACGCTGAAACACTTGCTCTTGAGCCTTGATGATTCCTCTGAATGATTGGGTGCCTTGATGACGTGATGAGATGTTGGAATGTTGAAATGACCATTTGATATTGCCACCATTGAATTGCTGTTGAAAAATGATGTACAATGATATATAACATCATTTATGGCATATTGGTTCATTGGAAAGAAGATTACGTCCAAAGGTCTTGAGATGGAAAGGCAGAGGGGAAAAGGATGGATTGATGGCTTCAGAGCTTGGAAAGGTGCTTTTGGGCCCTTTTGGGTTCTGAGCCAAAAACTGGCCCAAAAGGCGTGAAAGTGTCTTTTGGACACTTTGCGTCAAAGTGCGCAAAGTGCGCAAAAATGCGCAAAATGTGCAAATGTGCGCAAATATGCGCAAAGTGCGCAAATGCGCATTATGAGCCCAAATGGCCAAAAACAGCCATTTGGGCCATTTCCCCTGGTTTTGAGGGAAATGACCAGAAATACCCATTTGGGCATAAATTGCCGCTATGGGTTCTGGATTGAGGTGAAGGGCCCTGAAGGCTCCAAAACACAAATGGCCATGAAAGGTCCATAAGATGATGACGTGGCCATATTGGCCACTGGTGATGGATATGGCCAATTGGCCATAAGAGAACTATGGCTTGATATGCCATATGGGGATCCAAGGAGGTGAATTGCCATGGTTGTGACAGTACCCCCCACCTTGGAATGGTGAGCTCCTGAGCACCAATACAAGGTGAAGCCTGTTGAGGCTATTGGAAAGATTTTGAGAGCGTGATTCAAGAGGACTGATTAAGATAAAAAATTTGAAAACTGATATCAAAAATTTGACATTTGACGCAGGACTTGCTTGATCTTCTTTTGACATTGGCTTCATGAATTGAGTTGAATTTTAAAATGAATGAAAAATTTTGACGTGATAATTGATGTGATGAAAGAAAATTTCAAATGAGAATAAAATAAAAATAAAGAATGAAAATGAAAAATAAAAGAAAGAGAAAAGAAGAAAAGAAAATTCAATTGAATCTTGAGGAGGTTCCAATCTTCATCACAGAGGTTGATAACTGATTTTGGAATTGGCCAAGGACCTGGAAAGAGAAATTTGATGCCAGGTGCTCACAAAGTGGCCAAGGTGATGTTTTGACAAGATTGTAGACCCCTCAGGGAAGTGCACACCAGGAGAGGAACTTACTTTCAGTAGTTACCCTCCCGCCAGTGCCATAAAAATAAAAACAAAAATGCTGAAGGAATGAATTTGAATTTGGAATCTTGGAAATGAATTGGAAAGTGAATGGCCCATTGTCCCAAGTGAAATGGCCATAAAATTGGAAATGAATGTTGAAAAGCCCGCCCAAAGATCTGTGTCCAAAATTTGCAAAGTGCTCACAGAGTGGCCAAGGTGATGCTTACAACAAAAGAGTAGAATACCCCTAAAGGTGCATACCAGGAGTGGAACTTACTTTTGGTAATTCCTCTCCCCACCAAGCACCATAAAAATCAAGCTCTTGAAGAATTGGGTCCTGGCTTGTCAGGATATAATGAGTGAAAATCTTTGACGAGTTCAGGACAATTCTTGAGGTTTTCAGTTGGTTCCCAAGTGGATCTTTCCGGGTCTTGACTGAAACCTTTCCATTCCACCAGATACCATAATTTTCCTCTCTTGAGCTTTGAGTCCAGTATTTGGGAGACTTCCCATTCTTCTTCTTCTTCTTCAATGATGATTGGAGGAGGAGGCTCTTGATGCCTATTTGGGATTGTTGACGTCTTGACTGGTTCCAAAAGGGAAATATGGAAAACTGGGTGGATGGACTTCCATTGAGATGGGAGCTTGAGGTGGTAGGCATGAGTACTGACTTTCTTCAAGATTGGAAAAGGACCCAGCCATCTTTCAGACAGCTTTTTGGTGGGTCTGGTTGATTTGATGTTCTTGGAAGAAAGCCATACCATGTCACCGGGATTGAAAACAGGTGGACTTGCTCTACTTTTATCTGCATACCTCTTAAACCTGTTTATGGCAACTTCAAGTTCTCTCTTGACATCTTGCTGTACTGATTGGATTTTTGTTGATAACTTTCCAGCCAGAGTATCTTGAGTAATGTGAACTGAGTCAAAATGAGGATCTCTTCCATAAACAGTGAAAAATGGTGATTGTTTTGTTGAAGAGTGGTCAGAGTTATTGTAGGCAAATTCAGCCAGAGGGAGCCAGGTGTTCCAATCATCTTGATGATAACTGACATACATCCAAAGGTACTGTTCTAGTATCTGATTTACCCTCTCTGTCTGTCCATCAGTTTCTGGGTGATAAGCAGTTGACAGATCTCTTGAAATCTTGAGCTGCTGACAAAGATTGGTCCAAAAGGAAGAAACAAAAAGAGAACCTCGATCACTAACAATGCTTGAAGGAAGGCCATGCTTTGAAAAAATATTCTTGATGAATAAATGGGCCAAATCTAATGAAGTGATAGAAGCTATTGTTGGAATAAAAACCGCCATTTTTGAGAATCTGTCCACTATGACAAGGATTGAGTCAAAGGAATTGGACAGTGGCAATTGAGTGATGAAATCCATTGAAAGACAAATCCAAGGACCACTTGGAATTGGAAGAGGTTTGAGGAGTCCAGACTTCTTGTGATGAATATTTTTGTTTCTTGAACACTGTTGACAGGATGAGACATAATCCTTGATGAATTGAGTCATGCCAGACCAGTAGAAATCCCGCTTGACAAGTTTGAGAGTCTTCTCTTGGCCAGGGTGTCCAGCTAGAGGAGAGTCATGCCGCTTTTGAAGTATATTGAGTTGAATTGTGGGTTCATTTGGGACCACCACCCGATCTTTGAAAAGGAGAAGTTTGGAAGAGGAATCAAGAGAATAATCTTGGACAGATTTACCTTTACCCAAATCTTCAAGAACACTTCTATATTGAGGGTCTTGCCACACTGCCTTCTGAATTGAATCAATCAAATTTGAAAATGAATCCACCTTTACTGCAAAAAATTTTGAGGCTTGAATTTCATCTTGCTTGATTATCTTCTGATAGTTCATTGGATTCTTGCTGATGAAATCCTCCCCCCTCTCTGGGTAAACGTCATCCCGACGTGACAAAGCATCTGGAAGGGTGGCCAAGCGGCCAGGGCGGTAAGTGATTGAGAAATGAAATTCAGATAGAAATTCAGCCCAGCGGGCTTGACGGCGAGTGAGAATCTTGGAAGACATAAAATATTGAAGAGAAGAATGATCGGTGAGAACTTCAAAAGGGGAAGAAATGGAAAGAAGAAAAGCTCTCCAGCGCTTGAGAGCCCAGACTATGCAAAGGAGTTCCTTGTCATGAATCTCATAATTAAGCTCAGCTGGGAGAAGCTTGCGGCTATCAAATGCAATGGGATGTTTTCCTGAGTCAGAGACCTGACTGAGTACAGCACCCAAGTCATAATCTGATGCATCGGTCTCTACAATGGTGGGTAGAGAAGGATTGAAGTGAGAAGGGATTGGAGCAGTGGTGAATGCCTCTTTGAGTTGATGAAACTGTCTAAGAGCTTCCTCATTGAGGGGAAAACGGGAATCTTTCTTGAGGAAACTTGTGAGTGAACTAATTTTCTTTGAATAATTCTTGATGAAACGGCGGTAAAAATTGGCAAAGCCAAGGAATAATTGAAGAGCCTTGAGGTTTCTTGGAGGCGGCCAATTGAGAATCTGCTGGACTTTTGCTTGGTCCATCTTGAGGCCTTCAGAAGAAACAACATAACCTAAGTACTCTACACTAGAAACATGGAATAGGCATTTGGACGCCTTAGCAAAGAGGTTATTGGCTCTGAGTCTGGAAAGAACAGTGGACACATGAGTGACATGTTCTTCCTCAGATTTGGAAAATACCATAATGTCATCCAAATAAACCACAACATAAACATCAAGAAGATCATAAAAAATATCATTGACAAGATTTTGAAAAGAAGCAGGAGCATTGGTAAGCCCAAAAGGCATAACCAAGTACTCATAACTACCATATTTGGTTCTAAAACAAGTCAAATGTTCATCACCTTCCTTGATTCTGAGCAGGTTATATGCACCACGCAAATCAATCTTGGAGAAGATAGAAGAACCATTGAAAACAGTGAGAAGCTGGTTCATAGGGGGAACAGGCTACTTGTTCTTCCTAGTAACAGCATTGAGTTTGCGGTAATCAACACACAAACGGAGGCCATCATCTTTCTTTTTGACAAAAAGAACAGGTGCTCCTGTAGAAGAGGAGCTTGGCCGGATGAAACCTTTCTCTACATTCTCTGAAATGTAGGCCCTGAGTGTATCTGACTCTTGGTTTGATAAAGAGTAGATCACCCCAACTGGAGGTAGAGACCCCTCCAGCTCAATATGATTATCACAGGCGCGGTGAGGAGGAAGTTTCTCTGCTTTCACCTTGGAGAATACATCCAAGTATTGGTGATAAACAAGAGGAACAACCTTCATCACGGTTTCCATTTCTTCTGGCTCTTCCTCTTCATCCCACAACTCCTCCAGGGAGTCATGATAAGATGAAGGAGGAAGGTCCATATTCCCAAAGAAGAGATGAAGTGAAGATACAGAATTATCTTCTCCAACATCTTGAATCTCTTTGAAGACTTCATCTCTAGATGATAGTAATGACTGATGGGAATTAAGGGAAGGAATATGGACAGAAGATGGAAATGATGGTGTTCTAGAATCACCAACCAGAGCTGCGCATGATTTGGCAGAAGAAAAGTCATTACTGAAAGAAATTAAAGGATCATTATAGTCCTTATGATCAGAATTAAAGGTGATCAATCCTTGCCTCCAATCAATAAACGGATTAAAATGATTAAGAAAGTCAAAGCCCAATATGAGGTCTTCTCCCTTGGGAGTATCAATGACTAAAAAGTCCCCTTCAAAGCTTGGGAAGGAAGGGAGCTCAACCATATATTTAGTATGGTGAGTCACAAATAAAGAAGGAGACTCAGAGGAGTCTAAAATGATGAGGGGAATCTTCTCTGGAAGCTCTGACGTAGTCAATGAATACTTGTGAACAAACTGCTTTGCAATAAATGAGTTGGTAGCACCAGAATCAATGAGAATACTGTAAAAAACATCAGAAAGAGAAGAAAAAACAAAAAATTTAAGAGAATTTTTGACACCATTATTCAGAATGCACAATTGTGCTCTGGATGGAAAACTGTGAAGACCATTGAACACAACATGATCTTCACTCAGGCTTTTCCCTGGCTGGGAAATTTGCCTGACGGTTGGGTAAGCTTGTTTTGAGGCCTTTTGAAACAGGTCTCAAGACTATGCTTCCCACCACAATAGGTACAAAGACCCTCTTTGATTCTTCTTTCTTTTTCAGAATTCATGAGCTTGAAATCTTTATTCAATAAAGAAGAATGGGGCTTGTCCCTCTTCTGAAAATTCTTCTTCTTCTTTTGACTTGAGCTTGAAGAATTTTGAGGATGAGAAGAACTTGACTTTGGGGCTTCTGGCTTCTTCTCTTGATGATGACTCTTTTCATTTTGCCTCTCATGGTACCTGGTATCAAGTTCCAGGGTAACATCCATTAAGTCTTGAAGAGAGTCAATTCTTGAAGGATGGGAGGCCAATTGATCCAAAATCCTGGATGGGAATCCCTTCCTGAAATGATGGATAAGAGCTCTTTCACCCCAATCCCCGATTCTTGAGACTAAGCTTCTGAAATCAGCAATGTAAAAGGATACATGCCCACCTTCTTTCATTCTTAAAGAATCCAACTCAGCTTCTGCTTTTCTGACTTCATTCGGGTCACCAAATAGAGTGAGGAGTTGAGATTCAAAAAGAGGACAAGAATTGAGAAGATAATTTGAGTCTTGGTTGGTGAGATTGGAAAGATAAGGCTCAATCCATTTTGCAGCCCTGCCAATAAGAAATGATGTGGCATAGAGAACTTTCTTTCTGTCTTGAGAGAAATTTGCCGGATCATTATGGAATATCAATTGACAAGACTGAATGAAACTTCTAACTTTGAAGGGCTGAGTCCCATCAAAGCATTCCGGTGCCTTCATAGATGGAGTCTTGAAGGCTGGTGGTCTTGATGCTTCAGAAGATGAAGCTGCTTGAAGATTGGCCATAATCTGAGTCATTTGCTGCATGATGGCCAATAGAGATGGTTCAGACTGATGAGAGACAGGCTGATTAGACTGGGCTAGAGTTGGCCCTCCAGTACCTTGGGATGCTTCCACCGGGGCAGGAGCACCTTCAGTACCATCAGACTCTTCCTCTTTCACAGAATTCTCCTCCTCCTCTTCACCATCTTCACCTGGACCTTTGACAATAGTCCTTGAAGTTCCTGGGAATCCGCCAACTACTCCTGAAAATGAACTTGATCTTCTAGGCCCTCTTCCTTCCTTCCTGGATGGTGCTGCTCCTTCCATGCGGGGTCCTCTATCTAATTGGGCCCTCAGTTGAGGAACTGCTGGGGTGCCATCTAGAGGAGCTCTTGGAGTTGGAGTGAGAACAGCTTGAGCTCTGGCCTGAGATCTTGTCTGTCTTGCCGGAGGTGAATGTTGAACAGGCATGATAACAGGAATAAAATTGAATTAAATGAATAAGAATCACAATTTTCTTGAAGTGAAAAGAGTCAACAATCAAATCTTGAGGAAAATGAATGAATCAAAATGAAAATCTTCAAGTATGTCAATAAATCAAAATCAAATGAAGTCTTGAAGTCAAAAATCAATGAATCAAATCAATCAAAATCAAAATCTTGCAGAAAATCAATCAATCAAATGAAATCTTGAGGCAAAATCAGTTTATGTCAAAATTCTTGATGTGAAAAATCAGCAAAATCAATGAAATCTTCAGGTCAATCAATTTTCTTGAGGTCAATATCAAATATGTCAAATCAATCAATCAATCAAAATCAAGTGAATTATTCTTTAAAAACCAAAATTCTTGAAGAATGAATCAATTATGAATCTTGATGTGAATAACGTGTCTGAATATCTTGATGAAAAATTTGAAAATCAAATAAAACCAAGATGACGCCTGAATTATGAATGAAATGAAAATTGATAATTTGAAAAAGATTTTAAAGAGAATAACAAAAATAAAAATGGGTCAGCTTTCAATTTTCAAAAGGAAGAATGAATGAAAGAAAATTGAGAGATGACGATGAATCATTAAGTTCATAAGCGTAAAAGAATCATAATTTTGATGAAATGAGTGAATGAAATTATAAAGAAAGAATGAACAGAATGAAAAAGAAATTATGAGTTAATTAATATAATGTCACAGGGGCTCTAGTGGAAATACAAGAGTGGCCTGGCACTCAGCAATCAGGGAACTCACTTGGAAGACTCCAAAAGAAATAAAGAATAAAAATAATAAGAATGAATTCCTCTAAAAGATATGCAGGTACAAGATGAGATGCAAAGAGGAAAAGGAAGCCAAATGTCCAAAGAGCCAACCAAGTAAGTCCTTAATCACTGTTTCAACCTGCCAAAAATGAACAATGGAATTAGTAAGGATATGACCACCAAATATCCATTGACAGGCGAAGAAAGAGAAAGAGAAAGGTGCTAAATGACTGACTTAATAATATCAGTTTTTGCTTAACTAGAATGAAAAGAAAATAGAGATAAAATAAAATCAAAGTATATTAATTAACTGGGGAAAAACCCCCCAGGGTGGAAAGGGTAGCCCGTATATGTGAAAAGTTGGGAGCTTGAGTTCTTCAGGCTGAAAACTGATCTATATTGATCCTTGAGGCTGTATTGATTGTTTTGGGAATTGATACAGCTGGCTAATATTGAAATTGAATTGGGTTGAATGAACTTCCCATGCTTGAAAATGAAATACAGTTCTTGGTGGATCCAGACTGTATTGAAATGAATATGGTTGCCAAGATGGATTGAGTGGAGCTTTGACACTTGACAACTTCTTTTGGCACTTCCTCTTGAATACACTTTTGAGAATGAATTGAAAGTATTCCATTGGAAGGACTACTTGGAGTGAGAATAACCAATGACTTCTTGATGGTGTCATTGGTCTTTGACGCTGAAACACTTGCTCTTGAGCCTTGATGATTCCTCTGAATGATTGGGTGCCTTGATGACGTGATGAGATGTTGGAATGTTGAAATGACCATTTGATATTGCCACCATTGAATTGCTGTTGAAAAATGATGTACAATGATATATAACATCATTTATGGCATATTGGTTCATTGGAAAGAAGATTACGTCCAAAGGTCTTGAGATGGAAAGGCAGAGGGGAAAAGGATGGATTGATGGCTTCAGAGCTTGGAAAGGTGTTTTTGGGCCCTTTTGGGGTTTTTGGCCACTTTTGGGTTCTGAGCCAAAAACTGGCCCAAAAAGCGGGAAAGTGTCTTTTGGACACTTTGCGTCAAAGTGCGCAAAATGCACAACAGTGCGCAAAAATGCGCAAAATGCGCAAATGCGCATTATGAGCCCAAATGGCCAAAAACAGCCATTTGGGCCATTTCCCCTGGTTTTGAGGGAAATGACCAGAAATACCCATTTGGGCATAAATTGCCGCTATGGGTTCTGGATTGAGGTGAAGGGCCCTGAAGGCTCCAAAACACAAATGGCCATGAAAGGTCCATAAGATGATGACGTGGCCATATTGGCCACTGGTGATGGATCTGGCCAATTGGCCATAAGAGAACTATGGCTTGATATGCCATATGGGGATCCAAGGAGGTGAATTGCCATGGTTGTGACAACCACTAATTTAAGATTATTTTGTCAATTACACAATAAATTCAAAGATTGTGAGCTACAAGTAGTAACTCTTATATCCACTGACCTATTATTTTGACATTGAGATTAATAATTTTGATTTTCTTTGAACATATGAAAGACACAATAATAGCCATATATTGCTATTGGAGGCCACGTTCTATGGGCAGAAGCACAAGAAAGAGTCATAAACTTATATTAAGCTCCAAATTGTTTCTTTTTCATTGAAGAAAACTTCATCCCCCTTGAAACTCAATCACAAATAAATCCTTCTCTAACACCATTGACACATACCACTTTCAGATGGAAAAATAAAATAGTTGTAGTGCTTTTCCATGACTTCCAAGAATTTAACACCCATAGCCACTCAAAGGACTAGAAATACATTTAGTTCTGCATAAATACAAGATAAAAAAGCTTTGGTGGCTTGTGAAGGAAAAGTAACAGCTATTGATTGTGTTGTAACTTCCAAAGGTAAGTTATCCAGCATAGTACATCACAGTCAAAGGTAAATACCCTTGAACATGATTTTTTTACTTATTGGAGCTACTCATACAATGCCTCCTGTGCATCTCAGAGAGCTTGGATCCCCAAGGGTGCAGCCAGGTGACAGGCCAAGACTGTCCAGAACCAGAGAAAAAATTCACATTTCAGCTCAACAGAGACCTCAAACCAGAGTACTGGTCATAAATGGATCAATTTCTTCATCTCAACCCATTCCTGATATACCTGCTCCAATGGAGCATAGAAAAGCAGAGATTAAAGCTATAATCCCACTGGGAAGAGATTAGAGAAATTTTCCAGAGGATATTTCTCAAGGAGATATCTTCAAAAGACCTTCTTAAGATCACCAAACTGTGGAATCTCATCAGGAAGTTCAAGCTCCTGGAGGAGAGGGAATCAAAGACATTGTATAATGAAGCTACTATCCAAGCTATAGAAGAGCACTGGAATCAGAAAGAGAATACTATTATTCCTTAAGGCTCAAAAGGAGTGGACAATTGACCCATATTCCCAGCGGCTTCATAGCACTCATAATTTAAAAGATCAGCGGCCAAGAGTCACCATCATTCCAAATCCCAGGAAGCTTCCAGGAGAATACAAGGATCAAAGGGCAATAACAAGACTTCCTTAAACTGATACAGAAAGAATCAGAAAAAATGACTCAAAAATTGTTTTACTTAGCTAAAGAAGTACACAAAAGAAAGCAAGAGCTTTAAATACTTCTGATAGAGCTATTAGAACTACCATTGGAAATTATATCCCTTCCTAGAATGAATACAATTTCGTGACCTCTGAGAGAACCATAAGTAGTAATAATTCATGGATGAAAATGGAGAGGTATGAAGAAAACGATCAGAGACAGTTTGAAAAGATTAATGAGAAAATTTACATGTTTAAAGAAGTAAAAACCTTGAAAACCAACACTATTCACAACCTCAAAGTAATTTGTACTAGCCTAATCACCATGAGGGAAATGGCTACACCTGATAGCAGGTGTTCCATTTGGAATCTGAAATGGGAGATAGATTTGACACAGATGGAAATGGGACAGAAGTTAAATTCAGAAAAGAAGTTTTGGGATCAATTAAAGCCACACATGCAAGCCAAGAAGTTTCAGTTGAATTTCCTTAATATCAGTGCTTCGAAATAATTTTCAAAGCTCAATAATCCAACAATACATGATAAAATTTATTATTTTCAGTACTAATTCATTTCAGTTCTATTTCTTACTTAAGATCTTCTAATAAAAAAGATTCAACATCTCCCTTCTTTTTTTACATATATGCACATATATTAAGGTTACAATAGGTATATTTCCTAAACATTATTCATTTCAATTGATAGATAAATCATATGCACACAGCGTCCCTTTCAATTTGTAATGAACCTACAGCTTATGAGAAAAATTCTCAAAGCCTTGAGATTTTTCTGCACATACATATCCCACAAAAGAGATACCCTGCTATCGAATTTTTCTTTCTTAGGAAGATCTTAATTGATTGAGAAATTATATTAATCATCTTGTTTCTCTTATTTAAGTAAGTTTTTTCTTTGAAATTTAAAGCAATCATTAATATGAATGAAAAAAGTTCCTTTTGAGTAGAGGCTCCCCAAGATTTGGTATTGAATGAGTGTTAATGAGTATTATTTAAGACAATAAACTGTTGTAGAGAAGTTATTTACACTTATTTCCACACTATATAAATCTTTGAAGTATAATTTTGTATTTTTATTAAATAATTTGTTATTATACAATTCCAGATTGTAAATTTTTTTCATAGCTCTGATATTTATAGAGAAGATTTGAATCAATAATTGCATATTTGATTGTCATAAACAGATAAAATGGCAATTCTTTGGATCATTTGGCCCACCTAATATGCATTTTTCTCAATATTAATTAACCTATTACTCTATATATTTCAATTCAAAAAATAAGTAAGCCTTAATCCAGATTTTTGGTTAAGTGGGTTGTTTGAAAATTAGACAGAATAAGACGATATTTCTAAAAAAAATTAATCTTGTGAGTTTTTATTCCACAAATGATAGAGGAAGGCTTTATAAGTAAGTGGAATATAACCTAAATACCTAATATGTAAATTTATTTATGGAGGTAATCCAAATATATGCTTGAGCTTCAAAAGAAATGAAAATTAATTTCTCATCAATTAATTTTTTATCTTAAATCATTCTATTGAGCTCATATGCTATCAATTTTCTTTATTCATTATTTTGCTTCTGTTTTCTAGCTATTTTCCTTTTGTTTTGAGTGACTTTAATTTTCATACCTTCTTTCATTATTCTTATTTATGAAGAAGCCTCCATATTTTCAAAAATCTGAAATTTAATCTTCATTGTATTAATTAATTGCTAAAAAACCCCAAAACGATTTTTAATTTTATTAATTCTGAAAAATGGAGAAACTTAAACTATTGAGACTCTTTGAGGATATTATTTTGGAATTTATGTGAATTAAATTTTTTTCATAAGGTATTGGGGACACCTTTTTGTATTCTTATCAATCATTAAGTTCCAAATAATACACATTTCACCTAGCTATCTCAAATAATATGCCTTTTTTTATTCCTGCACAAATAAAAAATTCATCTAATTTTTTTGTGATAAATGAAATCCATTTTGATACTGAAGCAGAATATCTGTGATGAATAAGTCCCTTTATACAATTTTTGTTTTGAATTTTAAACATTAATATGCTAAAAAATTTATGATTTTTGATTTAAATTGGTAAATGAATACAGCCAAAGGAAAGAATAAAGTGAGAATCATGAGATATTAATAAGGGGGGTTGATGAAACTAAATATTTAGCTCATTTAAGTGCTTTAAAGATAGAAGGTGTGAACAATTATTTCTTTTATATTTGGTTCTTATTTTGAATTAAGGGCTTAAATTATTCAATAGACTTATATGCTGAAAAGAGAGTACACAGAAATAATCTGGAGCTATTTTGGAAGTAAACTTGAAGTGAACCAAATTTAACTTCAAAGTCATGTCAGACAAGGTTCAAAAAATGGTCTCAATCACCTTCCAGCAAGTTTCATGTTTTCATTGAGCTTTTCCAAAGGAATTCGCATATGCTAAAAACGTTTTGGCTTGGAATTTTGAAAGATTTTGAGGTCAGGAGCTTTCAAATGCACAAATAGAATTTTTTTCATACTTCGGAGTCATTTTCATTAAAATAATGAATAATATGAATTGATAAGGAGAATAATTATCAAATTATAAAAATATATCATCTTTAGAAATCAAAAAATCTTCTACTCCTTGAAAAAGTGAAATAATGCAGTCAATTTAAGGGTTTAACTTCACTGAAAGTGATTGCAGTCATATGAATATTTTTGAAACATTTATTATTGAATAAAATGAAAGGAATTTTTAGATAGCTTACATAGATTGAGTTACTTGGTCCTCATCTCTTGATATAAAACATAATATTGAGGTCTTCAATTGAAACTACCAGTATTATATTTGAGTAAGAGATGTGTTAATATATCACCTCCAAAATGCTTTCATGCTGATTGGATTATTTTTGTTTTTTGTTTCTCAAGGAGAAAGAAAAAAGAAGAAAACCAAAAAATAGTGAATGAATAATATTTTTGAAAAAAAAGGATTAGCTGAAAGGATGATAATAATTGGAAAAAGTTGATAATAAAAGAATTTGTTAAAACCAAGCTGTTTCTTGTTTTTTTATTGATAGTATAATTCCTTTCGTCATTTCTCCTTTGAATAATACCAGTAGAAAAAACACTATGAATCTCACATCAAAAAAGAATTTTTTTAAGGATATATCCAGCCTTTTGACTATTGTTTGATGATTCTATTTTATTATCTTATACAACTAATTTTGTTTTTTTGTTTCTCTTCCAATTTGTTTGATATTTGAGCTGAATTTTTTCTTTTTTTTTCTTTTTTTAATTTTGTAGTTTGATTTTGTATCAAAAACTACATTGGTCACCTTGTGAGGTCTGAAACTGTAAAATTCTTCAACATGCCTTACTGTTGATTTGTTGAAATTTGTCAACTATTGTACAGTATTGAGCCCCAAAACTCCTTTAATTGTTATTTTCTTCACAGGTTTTGTTTGAGTAGCGGGTGCTGTTCTTTTCAAAGCTTTCTGATTCCATTTTAATCAAGAAACTAAAAATTTGGAAAAGGAAATGGGAAAAAAATCTCTTTACAAAATATAAAATTATACTATTAGTAATTAAGCAACTGATTAGCCTAATAAATGAAATAATGAATTATAGAAAGAAGTTAAAATGAGAATAATTTTGAAATTATTGAAGTCTTACTAGATGAAGAAGAAATAAAAGTTTTGATTTTTTTTCTTTTTGGAATAAGCTTAAAAGCATAGTTCCCTTCGAATTTCTTAATTTTAATTCTGTGATTACATAGATGTGAATATGAAATTAATAAAAAGGCTCAAATGATTCAGCTTTTTGAAGTATTTATTTTATTGAAAACACATTATCTTGTTTGCCACCTCTTAAATAAAAAGAATTAGTATTGGTATTTCTAAAAATTAAGATGATTAGAAAAACAAGTAAGAGAAGGAAGTAATGTATTTTTAAAACCTGGAGTTGTGTCATTATTATGTTCAAATGATAAGTATAATTATTTCAGCTGAGAGTATAGCTTTAAATTAGTATTATCATAACAAATATTATTATGATGAATATCACAACTGAAAGGGTGAGAGCTTTCATATTATATAGAATGTATTTATCTTATCAAATTGAGAAAAAATATAAATCTTGGACTTTCTTTAATATTCCAGTGGCTTGTAATAACCTGGAATATTAGCAAACAATCAAGGCTTGGGTCAAATATAGTTGTAACACAGCTCCCAGTTCTTTTTAAATGTAACACCTTCTGTAAGGTGTAGCCACTTTTCTCATGGTAAATTATACCCTCAGAAGAAACAAATAAAATACTTAATCAGGTCTTAGAGGTACAAAATAACTCCAAGAGGGACCTAAGATTTATCCATTAACAAGTAGATAATCTGGATCAAGATTTTAATCAAATCTTTAATTTTTGTGAGGACATAAAACTATGGCCACAAGATTCCAACACTCAAAGCATAGCTACACAGTTGAAAAAGGAGGACACTCAACCAAGTTCCCAGCTAGAAAATAGTCAGAGGTCACAATTGCAGTACCAAGATGGATATAAAAAAAGCAACTTTCATAGGAAACCAGCTGGATTAAATCCTCCAGTGTAGGATAATATGATAACATGTATCTCATTGATTATATTGGTGTAATATTCATTGATATACCAAATATACCAGACTACTTGATAACAGCTATACTGAATACAGAATTCATAGCCCATGCTAGTAGGTACACTGAAATGAAATAAATCTGTTTCAGAAAAAACTGGCTATAGTGGCAGAGTCAAATAATTTAAAAGTAAAGTAATGGTAGATGGATATGGAAGAAGACTATTTCATTTTAAAATGAAAGATACGCAGCAGAAAAAAATATTCATATGAATTTTATATTAAGAAATCAAAGAGGCTCAAAGCCATTGAGCCTCATATGAGCTCTCAAATGAGAAATGATCAACTTTGGACAAAATCTTCAGTATAACTAGAACATGAAGACAGTTTCAAATGTAACAAATACTGCACTCTTGATGACATTTCCAGCACTTTACTAGATGTAAGGAAAATTAAAAAATTTAGAAAATAATTCCCTTATGAGACACATGGTTTCAAATAAAATAGATCTTTCAAACCTGCATATTTGGACATACAAAAGGAGAAGATCTCAGAAGTACCTAAGAAGAATAATGTATTTTACAAATGTGGATCTCCATACCACCATTCCAATAGCTTTACTTAGACCATAAAGAAAATCTATTCCATTGAATACATCCCAGGGTAAGAGCCTCAGAAAGATGATTCTTACTCTTAAAGCATGGTTAATTCCATTGGGGAGTACTCTCAGGATTGACATGACCCCAGAGGAAAATAAGATTTCAATTCAAAGAGTACAGCTAGAAGTAGGTCTGACACAGGAAAAAGCAACAAGAATGGGTGCAAGTACACTCAATATGAACAGATATTCTAAGTGACACCTAACAAAGGTACGTCATATATCCATGGAACAGCTACTGAGATCACAGTGCTTCTTGACAATTCTAAAAACCCATTGATCATTAAAATTGGAGCACATTTCTCAATAGTTGCCAAAAGATACTTGGAGCAATATTTTCTCCTGTTTGATAAAAACTGCTTCTCACCAAGGCAAATAGCTCCAATAGTGCATCAGAAAAGATGAACTCAATAGGGACTACTATCAAGGAGGTAATAATACCCCATAAGAAGGGAAACATAAGCTTCAATCCAGATCTTTCAGTGCTTTAAAATTCCCATATCCAAGAGTTCCTAAGTATAGAATACTACAAAAAGGATTCATGGCATAAATGTTTAAAATATTAAAAACAGGCATATCACCATGGGTACAAACAAGGAAAAGATGTTTTCCCTTGACATAAGCCAAATTACTACTAATGACCCTATAGAGGAATTTATAGATGAATTTGAAGAAAGGAAATATATCTCTAGAGTCATCAGTAAACAGAAGTTGAGCTCATTGAAATTTTTGAGGTAAAGAAGACAAGAAATTTCCATAGGGGAACAACCCTTGGGAAAAATAAAATTTCTTGGAATAGAATTATATCTGTATGTAACAACGACTCATCAGGGGTAAGGGTATTCATTGATACACCCACTCAAACACCTTAAACCAGCAAATCCACTGTGTGCATCAACATTTAGTTTCAGAAATCTTCCTTGCTGAAACATGCATACAGTCTGGTTCATCAATACAGCCTGTCAATACTTGTACAGGTTGGAATTACCCAATACAGTTTGGATACACCATTTCCAAACTGTATTATCACTCAATACCACCACTCCTCTTGTACAGGTCATGTATTGTCCAGACTCAATTCAATAATCAAATCCTCTCATGAAAATTCTCTCTCTGGATCAGGGCTGGTGATTCTCACATATACCAGCCCCTCTTTCTCCCCCCTCGGGACTTTTCCCCAGTTAATTAATTTGGTTTATCTATTATGTCATCATTATTCTTATCCTTATTTTGGGTATTATAATTACTTAATTTTAAGTTAGTCTTTGCCTGTACAGTATGAGCTGGGTGGCCATATCCTTATTAACCCTTCTCTTTCCATTCTGACAGGTTGAAACAGTGGACTTGGACATGTTTGTGGTTGGCTCTTTGATTCTCTTACTCTTATTCTTTTGTTTCTGATTTTCTTATATTTCTTTCATTAGTAATTCATCATCTTACTTATGGAGGGCTCAAGGACAGAGCCCCTGTGACATTGAATTAATTAACTCATATTTGATTCTTTCTTTGCATTCATTTATGTTCATTTATCTCATTTATCAATTATGATCTTTCATGACTTTATGATTCTCTAATGATTATGATTTTTCTTTTCTCATCAATCTTCATCTCATTCATTTCATTAATATGAAATTTGATTCTTTCTTCTCATTCATTTATGTTCATTTATCTCATTTATCAATTATGATCTTTCATGACTTTATGATTCTCTAATGATTATTTTTTTTCTTTTCTCATCAATCTTCATCTCATTAATTTCATTAATATGAAATTTGATTCTCTCTATTTTCTCTTAATCATTGCTGACCATTTCATTTCATTTCATTTTTTATATCTCAAGTCAAATTCTTCTGTTCTATTATTCAGGTTCATCAGGAGTTATTGATTGGTTAATTGACTGGTTGATTGATTGGGATTAATTTGTGTTATTGATTCAGCAATTAAGGATTTTATTTGGATTGGATTGATTGACCTTTGAATTCCTCAATATAACTTACTTATCCTCAAGAATTGATTATTGATTATTGATTTATTTGATTCCTGAAGATATTGATTGACTAATTTATTCCCCAAGACCTTGAATTTACCTTAAAGACATTGAACAATTGATTGATTGATTATTTAATTCTTCAAGATTTATTGATATTTGATTTTAATTGATTGATTTATTGTTGATTGAATTTGATTTCACCTCAAGACTGTTGATGCATTCCTCAAGATTATCAAGATTTTATTGATTATTTATTTGGCCAAGCTTTGATTCCTTATTTTCAAGTATCATCAAGTTTTTATTCTTAATTTCTCAATAATGCCAGTTCAGCATAGCCCTCCAGCCAAGAATACCAGATCCCAAAGAAATCCAGCTGTTCTCACTCCTACAGCAAGGGTTCCTCTTGACTGCACACCATCAGTTCATCAACTGAGTGCAAATTTGGACAGAGGATCACCAATGGAAGGAGTAGCACCCTCCAGAAGAGGGGCAATGAAATCAAGAGGATCAAGATCTTTCTCTGGCCTCTTGGGTTGTTATCCTGGCATGTCTGAAGGTGAAAGAGCAAGACTTGGAGAAATTGAAGATGAAGAGGGGGAGGAGTCTGTGGAAGAGGAGGATTCTGGGGAAACCGAAGTGGCAGATGCCTTGGCAAATGCTCCAGGGGTACCCCAGAGTTCTAATCTAGCCCCTACTAATCAGCCTCTTGTCTCTCAATATGACTCAAGTCTCCTCAAGATCATGGAGAAAATGGCTACTATTATGGAACAACTTTCTCAAGCAGCAGCCCCCAGGGACAATTCCAAAGCCCTTGCATTCAAGACTCCATCAATGAAGGCACCTGATTCTTTTGATGGTACTCAAGCTCATAAATTGAGAGGATTTATCCAATCCTGTCAATTTATTTTCCACAATGATCCAGCAAATTTTTTCTCTTACAGGAAGAAAGTTCTTTACTCAACTTCTTTTCTCACTGGTAGAGCTGGAAAATGGATTGAACCCTATCTCTCCAATATTTCCAATGAAGACCCTTTCTACCTTCTCAATAATTGGCAGTTAATTGAAACTCAATTATTGACTCTGTTTGGTGATCCCAATGAAGTCAGGAAAGCTGAACAAGAGTTGGACAATTTTAGGATGAAGGAAAGTAGTCATGTATCCTTGTACATAGCTGATTTCAGAAGTTCAATTTCAAGAATTGGAGATTGGGGAGAAAGAGCTTATATCCATGTCTATAGAAGAGGATTGGCATTAAGACATTTGGACCAGTTGGCTTCCTACCCTGGTAATTTTGATACTCTTCAAGAGCTCATTGACATTACCTTGGAATTAGATACCAGATACCATGAGAGGCAGAAAGAGAAGGGTAGTAATCAAGAAAAGAAGCCTCCTGTTAATGGATCCAATTCTTCAAGGCATCCTCAGGACTCATCTTCAAAAAGGCCTCACCATAAGAATAACAAGCAGGGAAAGCAATTTCAAGCTTCAAAACATAAGCCCCATTCTGCTCTCCTCAATAAGGAAAATTAATTGATTGTTTCTGAAAAGGAGAGGAGGATCAAAGAAGGGTTGTGTACTTATTGTGGTGGAAATCACCCAATTGAAAAATGCTTCAAGAGACCTCAAAACAGGCCTGGGTCATCAAGAGGCTTCCCTAGCAAGCAGGGAAAAGCCTTAGTGGGAATCATGATGTGTTCAATGGCTCTCACTTATTTCCTTCAAGAGCACAATTGTGCACTCTGAATACTACTGGCAAGAAATATTTAAAGTTTCTTATTTTTTCTTCTGTCTCTGATATTTTTTATAGTATTCTCATTGATTCTGGTGCTACAAACTCTTTTATTGCAAATAATTTTGTTCTCAAGTACTCATTGACTATGTCAGAGCTCCCTGAAAAGATTCCTCTTTTCATTCTGTATTCAAATGAATTCCCTGCCTTGTTCATCACCCATTATACCAAGTAGGTAGCTGACTTGCCTTCCTTCCCAAGCTTTGAATGGGACTTTTTGATCATAGATTCACCCAAAGGAGAAGACCTGATATTGGGCTATGATTTTCTCTACCATTTCAATCCCGTTATTGATTGGAAAAATGGATTGATCACCTATGATTCTAGTCATAAGGATTCTAGTGGTATTCTTTCTTCTACTAGTAATGACTTTCCCACTGCTGTCAACAGTGTTGCTCTGGTTGGTAAACTTAAGACACCTTCCCTTCCTTCTTCCATCCATATCCCTTCCATCATTCCCTCTCAGTCATTACTTCCATTGAGAGATGAAGTCTTCAAAGAGATAAAAGATGTTGGAGAAGATGTTGCTATATCTTCACTTCATCTCTTTCAAGGGGATATGGACCTTCCTCCCTTATCTTTTCATGCCTCCCTGGAGGAACATTGGGATGAGGAGGAAGAGCCAGGAGAAATTGAAACTGTGTTGAGGGTAGTCCCTTCTGCTTATCACAAATATTTGGACGTATTCTCCAAGGTGAAAGCAGAGAAACTTCCTCCACACCGGGCCTGTGATCATCATATCAAATTGGAGGGTCTTCTACCTCCAGTTGGTGTTATCTACTCATTATCAAATCAAGAGTCAGAGACACTGCAGGCCTACATTTCAGAGAATGTAGAGAAAGGTTTTGTAAGTCCAAGCTCCTCTTCAACAGGAGCACCTGTCCTTTTTTTTAAGAAAAAGGCTGGAGATCTTTGTTTGTGTGTTGACTACCACAAACTCAATGCTATCACTAGGAATAACAGGTATCTTGTTCCTCCTAAGAACCAGCTTCTTACCATATTCAACAGCTCCACTATCTTCTCCAAGATATATCTGTGTGGTGCATTTAATCTCCTGAGAATAAAAGAAAGGATGAGCACTTAACTGCCTTTAGAACCAAATATGGTAGTTTTGCCATTAGGCCTTACCAATTCTCCAGCTTCCTTCCAGAATCTTGTGAATGACATATTTGCAGATTTCTTGGATATTTTTGTCATATCTTATTTAGATTATATTATGGTCTTTTCCAGTTCTGAGGAGTAACATGTCAAACATGTGGCCTCTTACCTCCAAAGACTGAGGGACAATAATTTGTTTTCCAAAGCATCTAAGTGTGTATTACATGCCTCAAGTGTGGAATACTTGGGCTATATTGTTTCAAGTGATGGCCTCAATATGGATTATTCTAAAGTTCAACAAATTCTGAATTCGCCTCAGCCAAAGAACATCAAGGATCTTCAATCCTTTATTGGCTTTGCCAATTTCTATCAACCTTTCATTAAAAATTACTCCAAAAAAATAACTGCTCTCACTTGCCTTCACAAAAAACACTCTCCCTTTATCTTCAATGAGGAAGCTCTTAGTCAGTTTCAAATACTCAAAGAAGCATTCACCACTTCTCCTATCCTTTCTCATTTCAACCCTTCTCTACCAACTATTGAAGAGGCTGATGCCTCTCATTATGCCTTGTGTGCTGTACTGAGTCAGGTGAATGACTCAGGAAAGCATCCCATTTCATTTGATAGCTGCAACCTTCTCCCAGCTGAGCTGAACTATGAAATTCATGAAAAGGAGATCCTTGGTATAGTTTGGGCTCTCAAGCACTGGAGAGTTTTTCTTCTTTCTCTTCCCAATCCTTTTGAGGTCTTGACAGACCACTCTTCTCTTCAGTATTTCATGTCTTCCAAAGTTCTTACTCATTGTCAGGCCCGTTAGGCTGAATTCCATTCTGAGTTTTGTCTCACTATTACTTACCGCCCAGGCATGCTGGCCACTTTACCAGATGCATTGTCATGTCAGGAAAATGTGTACCCAGAGGGGGGGTGGACTTCATCAGCAATAATCCTCAGAGTTTTCATCAAGTAATCAAGCAAGAGGGAATTCAAGAGTCAAGATATTTCTCAATAAAAGTGGAAATATTCTTGAATTTAGTTGACAAGATTCAAAAAGAAGTATGGAAAGACAAATACTACAAAGAAATACTCAAGAAACTAGCAAGAGATGAATGAGTTCCAGATTATTCTCTTGAACCTCAAGCCAAGTTATTATTATTCAAAGATAGAGTGGTAATCCCAAGAAATGAAGAAATCTAACTCAATATTCTTCAAAAGTGTCATGACTCACCATTGGCTGGCCATCCTGGCCAGGAGAAGACCCTCAAGCTCATCAAGAGGGATTTTCATTGGGCTGGAATGAATCAATTCATTAAGGACTATGTGTCCTCATGTCAGCAATGTTCAAGAAACAAGAACATTCATTGTAAGAAGTTTGGATTACTCAAGCCTCTTTCAATTCTTTCTGGTCCTTGGAATTCATTATCAATGGACTTTATCACTCAGTTTCCACTGTCAAACAACTTTGATTCAATTTTAGTATTTGTGGACAGATTCTCAAAAATGGCAATATTCATTCCAGCTTATGGATCAATCACTTCCCTGGACTTAGCTCAAATCTTTATTAGTCATGTATTTTCCAAAAATGGCCTTCCAGTCAGTATTGTTAGCTATAGAGGTTCTTTATTTGTTTCATCATTTTGGAGAAATCTATGTCAGCAGCTCAAGATATCAAGAGATCTTTCAACTGCTTTCCATCCTGAAACAGATGGACAGACAGAGAGGGTAAATCGGATTCTAGAACAGTATCTTCAGCTGTATGTCAGTTACCATCAAGATGACTGGCACACCTGGCCCCCTCTGGCTGAATTTGCCTATAATAATTCAGAACATTCATCAACAAAGCAATTACCTTTTTTCACCATTTATGGAAGAAATCCCAGCTTTTAATCAATCCATATTTCTCAAGACTCACCTTCTGTAAAGTTATCAACAAAACTCCAATAAGTACAGCAATTTTTCAAAGAAGAATTAGAGTCCGTAATAAGGATATTCAAGTAGTATGCAGATAGAAATAGGTCAATTTCACCTGATTTCCAACCTGGGGATAAGGTATGGCTAGCTTCCAAGAACATCAAGACTACAATACCCACAAAGAAACTTTCAGAAAGATGGCTGGGACCCTTTGAATTCATTAAGAAGATTAGAAGTCATGAAAATCACCTCAAGTTGCCTCAACAATGGAAGTCAGTTCACCCTGTATTCCATGTGTCCTTATTATAACAGGTGAAGCAATCAACTATCCCAAATTGACATCAATTGCCACCACTACCAGTCCTAGTGGAGGAGCAAGAAGAATGGGAAGTGGCTCAGGTTCTGGACTCCAAACTCAAAAGAGGTAAATTATGGTATCTTGTAGAGTGGAAAGGATGCAGTGAGGACCCAGAAAGAAAAACTTGGGAACCAGCTTCCAACCTTACCAACTCACCAGACCTTGTCAAGGAGTGGGTTCATTTTATCCAGACAAGCCTGGTCCAAATACCTAAAGACTTTGATTTATGGTGCTTGGTGGGGAGAAGAAGTTATGGAAGTAAGTTCCTTGCCTGCCATGCACCTTCAAGGGGGTATTCTACCAAAGATTTGTTGCAAGTATCACCTTGCTCACTTTGTGAGCACTTGTCAATTCTTTGGACAGATTCAGAAGGCCTTGCAACATCAATACCCTCAAATTTGGACCTTCATCAAGATTTGGCCAAATTTGTTCTTCTTTTATCTTTTATATCTATTTTCTTTCTCTTTTATTATTATTTCAATTTATTCCAATGATCATGATTCAAGACACTCATTACTTCAAGTCATTTATGGCAGTTTTTTTCATTTTATGGTGCTTGGTTGGGACTGGGAGTTATGAAAGTTAGTTCCGTCTCCTGGTATGCATCCCTGAGGGTTCTACATCTTGTAAAACATTACCTTGGCCATTCTGTGAGCATCAAATGCTTGTTTTTATCTTCCAGACAATTCTTGGCCAAAATTCAAGCAACTCACCACAAGAAGGACAAACCTCAGTAATTTCTCTGTTTCTTTTCTCTACTGTCTTTTTCTTTACTTGTATAATTTTATTTTCTTTTATTTCTTTGAAGCAGCAGCATCCCCTCCCAAGTCATGTATTGGGAGCTTCCATTTATTTCTTATTTTTTTCATTTTTAGTATTTTATAAGAGTGGGGATAGAAGTCATACCAAATACAAACTAGTTATCTATACTCAAATCATCAAAAGTTCTCTGAAAGTCATTTATCAACTCATCTTCATACCAGGCAAATTTTGCAGCCATCTCTTCAGAAGCAGTCCCTGGAATTGTTCTATCATTTGCATAAATAATCACCTCCCTAATATTTATATCAACTCTCCTGAACAACCTGGCCACAGCTTCCTGGTTTTCACTTTCCGTGTTTGGATCTTCTCTGTTAACTCGGATAGACCCAGGATCTCTTCTGCTGGAGCTTGCCATAGGTTTGAGATGTTGAGAGGTGGTTATGGGTGATTGTCTTACTTCTTGATTAAAGCCAGGCCTGGCATGGGAAGGACTTGGTGAAGCAGGAGGAAGGGAAGTAGGAATTGCAGCAAGAGTAGGTTGGAAAGTTCTGAGAGTACTGGGAATTATGTGACTATGGTATCTGTTTGCAAGAGGCTGAGAAGAGGAAGTTCTGGATTTATTGCCAACCAAATGAGGAACAACTTCAACTTCTTCACCATTCAACTCATCACTACCTTCAGCATCTGGATCAGGTGGGGGATCAGCAATTCTTTTTATTCTCTTCACTACACCGTCAGTGTTGATTCTGGAGATTGGGAGTTCTGAGCTGGAGTATATTGGCCTACCACCAACTGGAATGGGTCCTCCAACATTAGTCCACCTTGCCACATCTCTCTGCCTAGAACCAGTCACTAAATCAAGAATATAAGTACTAAATTCAATAAAAGAACTCAAATTACTCACACTTAGAAAGCCCTGAAGTTCCATCAGGAGTAGGTGCCTCATAAACTGGAAACTCCTTTCCAAAAGGCCCATCCTTTCTACTCCATAAATACCTCCTGACATTTGAAGCTTGCAACCCAGTACAACAACATGGCTTCTTTCCAATGAAACAATAGTGACATTTTGAAGATTGGGGATTTTAATGTTGAATACAATCCTTACCATTGGCCAAACATTCAGTAAAAGAAGGATCAAGAACTTCAACTACCTTGTAACCATCATAAGTTTGGGAGGGATCAAAATGTCCTGAAGAAGCCATTGAGGGTGAAGCCAAATGCCTGAGGACACCAGAGCCACAAAGAACAGAAGGTGGTGTTGCAGAAGGAGAAGATTCAGTGAGTTCAGTCAGTTTGAAACTCATGACTAATAGATATGCAAGCAGAAGATTCAATACATCAGAATCAGTCCACTTCAAGTAAAAAACCATGACCTCAAGGAAATGGGGCCATAACTCAATTATGGCCCCCCTCAAATCCTCCAAGGTGAAGATTCAAGACCCCTTTGGGGCTGAATTCATCACCCAGGACCTCATCTTTAACTTTGGGGATTCCAGGATTTTGATGGTCCTGGACCCTCTCAATGGGTCCAGGCCATGTAGGTGGAAATTGAGCCAGGGGCCAATTTATGGTCCCATGGCACCCTTGAGTCCCCAGAAAAATTGGGCCCAGGGGGTCCATTTTGGTCCTGGGGGCCTCCAATAGCCCCCACGGACCGTAGGACAGAAGCACTGAAAAATGGCCAAAAATGGCCATATATCAATTTTTCACCATTTTCACCCCAAGACCCAAAAAAGTCCTAAATGTACATAAAATCCATTTTATCAAAGAAGCACCCTAGCAAGGTCCAAGGCCCAAAATATCTATGGTAAGGCCGGGGGAGGTATTTCCAAGGTCAATGGGGACAAGACCCCTTGAAGATTCCTTTCCAAGACACTTTCAATCAAGGCAAGGAAGGGCCCAACATCAGTTTGGCCCTTGTCATATGAGTATACATTCATATACTCATTTTGCATCATTTTTTGAGCAGAAGAGCTCAGTGGTCATCATTTTGGGATACAACCCAAGGCCATGCCCAAAAAGAAGGACTTTTTGAATCAAAAGAATAAAATAAGGCATATTTCAAAGTGGAAGACTTACTCAAGTTAAAGAAGGGGGGAATGAAATTAATTTGGCAGGGAAGAATTGAAAAAAGGATTTCAGGATAATTTTGAAGAGGAAATGAAAATTAAAAAGAAAATTTTTTGAAAAAATGTGGGGATATTGAGATGCCACTCAACAGTGGCAGGGTATTATGGTGTTCAGGAGCCCACCAGCTTCAAGAGGGGGATACTGTAATAACCACTCATCAGGGGTAAGGGTATTCATTGATACACCCACTCAAACACCTTAAACCAACAAAATCCACTGTGTGCATCAACATTCAGTTTCAGAAATCTTCCTTGCTGAAACATACATACAGCCTGTCAATACTTGTACAGGTTTTAATTACCCAATACAGTTTGGATACACCATTTCCAAACTGTATAATCACTCAATACCACCACTCCTCTTGTACAGGCCCTGTACAGCTGTACAGGACATGTATTGTCCAGACTCAATTCAATCATCAAATCCTCTCATGGAAATTCTCTCTCTGGATCAGGGCTGGTGATTCTCACATATACCAGCCCCTCTTTCTCCCCCCTGGGGACTTTTCCCCAGTTAATTAATTTAGTTTATCTGTTATTTAATAATTATTCTTATCCTTATTTTGGGTATTATAATTATTTAATTTTAAGTTAGTCTTTGCCTTTTCTTTCTTTGCCTGTACAGTATGAGTTGGGTGGCCATATCCTTATTAGCCCTTCTCTTTCCATTCTGACAGGTTGAAACAGTGGACTTGGAGTTGTTTGTGGTTGGCTCTTTTATTCTCTTACTCCTATTCTTTTGTTTCTGATTTTCTTATATTTCTTTTATTAGTAATTCATCAACTTACACTCTTAAGTGTATTCATCTCTTATCATATCCTTGAGCCCTCCATAAGTGAGTTTCAGGCCCTCTTCACTTAGAAGAGCCCCTGTGACACTGTATGGGGAATGACCTTACCTACCCATATTTAGGAGACCCCCATACGCAGCTGTCCTATCAACTAGGAAGGAAAGCAAGAAACATATCAATGAGCTGCTAGTTATCTACTTTATTTGAAATACAGGAAACAATTAAATTGTGGAAGGCATCACACCAGTCCTTATCACTTGTAATTATGGGAATTCTAGATCGTGTGAAGATTTCAGAGCACTTAATAATCACAGTAACACAGATAGATATCCTGTACCCAGAATACCACATTCCTCAGAAAAATTGGAAAAAGCCAAATATATCACCAAAATGGATTTCATGAAATACTTAAACGACCACAGAGACAAACTAAACCCCATTAATCTACCCAGAATTATATTTTATATGGGGATATATTAGTAAAGGATTCTGTTTGGAATTGAAAATGCACCAGCACATTTCCAAATTATTAGGAAAACAATATTCCAAGAATAAATATTAGAAGACTGAATGATGGTATACATAGATGGTATTGTAGTATATTCAGAAGAACTGGAGGAAAATGTGCAATAAATAGAAAGACTCTTAAATAGATGTACCCCCATAAACCTGAATATATAACTCCAAAAGTTTAATTTTAGCCTGCAAGACGTTTTGTAAAATGGACATAAATTCTCAGGCCTAAGCTTTTTCATAGACCAAAATAAAGTAGCATTAATACTTCAGAAGCTAGTACCACAATATATAAGAGAAATGAAATCTTTCTTAGGAATACAAAGCTACTACAGAAACCTTATCAAGAACTTTGCACACATAACTAGTAGCCTTTGAGAATTATTCTCAAAGGATTTTTTTGAGATGACTAAAGAAAGAAGGTGTGCATATGATAGAATCAAAAATTAGCTTAAAAACCTCCCCGTCTTGATATTTTCATACCCTGAAATTCCATTCAAGCTGTACATAGATGCATCCTTATTTCAAGTCCTAGGAGCAGACCTTAACAAGAGACATATTTCATATTGTGAGCGCAGGGAAGGAGTACTCTTTCATATACCTATTCAGTGGAAAGATTCAGAAGTCAGATATGAAAAATGCAGATATAATTCCTATGTCTAGTATGGTAACTGGAGAAATTCAATTACTTCCTAGAGCTATCAGTCTTTGAAATATTAACATATTTCACAGCCATGAAGTCCCTACTCAATATTAACCAACTAACACACACATGTTGAGATGTAAAATAGCCATCCAAGAGTATAGAGGAAAAATAACAAACATATAAAAAGAAGTGAAATGCCACACTGATGCAGATAGCCTCAGTAGATGGTCACTGCATAATTTCAAAATCATCCCAGCTTATGAACTAGATACCTATCCACTTCATAAAAGTAGACAGGAGGAGAAAATTAAAATTCTGAAAGTGGGAACCAGAAGGTGACACTCCAGACTCAGATAAGAGTACCCCAACAGAGGAGGAAGCACCTATATTAAGCATAAGCTCCTCATAATGTAGCACTGAATTCTTTAACACAGCTCATAAATCATATGCTAAGAAAAAGTAGTTGAGAATACTAATGTAACTCCTAAGCTGGAAATAAAGAATCCCAGAAGTGAAATACCAGTTTGAAGAACCCTTTTCAATGGACTATAGAGAAAGAAACCTCTTCCTTATTGATAGAGTTCTTTATCACAAAGAGAATCACCCCAGTTGCCTCATAAGTCTTTAGGGAAACCATATAAAATTTGTCCTTCAACAATATGATGCCTACCCTTACATGGGAAACATGGGTGGAGATAGTACTAAAGAGAGGGTAGCAAGCACAGCTTGGTGGCCTGAATGGGAACAGTAGTTGACTTAATATATCAACACCTGTGACAGAGTCAAAAATTAAAACATGAAACATTGGCAAAAGTACAGATTAATCCAAAATATATTGAGATCCAAACACCCATGGGAAATAATCAAAATGGAAAGGGTAACATAACTTGTTCCAGGACAAAAAAAAACTAAAATTATCTTCTAGTAAGATTAGAAAGATTTAAAAAGATTTTTAGATTCCCACCATGCCATAAAGATGATACAACAATGAAAATAGGCCTTCTATTCTGGAATAAGATTATGAAAATCTTTGGAGTGCCCAATATAATCATCAGTTGCTGAGACTTCAAATTAACATAAAAATTCTAGACTAACTTCTATGATATTCCTGGGACCAAACTTTCATTCTGTACAGCTTATCATTCACAGAAATGTGGCCTAGCAGAAAGGATTATCCAAAAAAGGAGGACTTTATCAGGAGTTTCTGTGAATATGGAATGGAATACAAAATCCATGGAGGGTATAGCCTTGAGTGGGTTGAACTTCCACCAGAAGTAAAATTTTCCTAAAATACTATGCAGCACCAACCACAGGGAATTGACAATCCCTGATAGAGAAAGTTTTTAATGCCTTTCTTCCAGTGGATTACCTGAAGAAGAACCTTCTTACTATCTTCCCCACAGCCAAAAAATTACATCAAATGTTTGAGAAGGCCAGTGAAACAGTAGAAATATGTAAATCTGAATTAAAAGAATATAACAAAATTCATCAAGAACCTGACTTTAAAGAGGGATAACAACTACTGGTTTCAATGCTAAATCTTAACAGCCTCAAAGGCGAAAAAAGAATCAGACAATACTTTTTGGTAACTTTTACCATTTCTATACTGATAGGAAAGAATGTAGTAGAGGTTAGACTCACAGAATAATTCTCTAGGAAAAATCCAGTATTCCCAGTGAGCTTGGTAAAACCTCACCACCAAATTGGTGAGGATGGAATTTCTACCAGAAAAAACATTCATATTCCACAGGAAATAGTGGAACCTGAGGACTCACCTTCACTTTAATAAAAGATAATTAATTACAGGAAAATTATACTTAATGGAAAATACCATAAACAGTACCTTGTCAGTTTCAAGAACAAGATAGATGATAAAGACAAATGGCTAGAGGAGGACTCACTACCAGATGGAGACCATTGCCTGAGAATTTGAAGATTCTCCATCAGGGATGAACATTCTCATCAATTATGAGCCTTTTTGGAGGCAGGTTATGTCAGCCTGTGACTCACAACCAGAGCACAATCATAACACCAAAATAACATAAACTAATGTTAAAGTGAGATGCACCTCAGAGAGTGACCTGAGCTGGAATATCTCATAAAGGAATACAAAACAAAGGGTAAAGTACTATTTTCCTTAATACATAAATTCCATACCATAAGACAAAAAATAAGAAATTCATTTCATCCCGAATTCAGAACTCAACATAAACCTTAATTTTAACCTAAAATCTAGAAAAGGAGGTAGAATCTCACTATTTGGGGGTTTAAATTGAGCTCTCAATCAGGGCTATCAAATGTCAAACACCAAATTGGGATAGCACAAGCACTACGGAAGTTAGAGCCAATAATAGCTCAAATAATGGTGGTTAAAATATTCACCCCTCATCTAAAGGCTTTAGTGTGAGATACCTGAGATGGGGTCTCTTTAGAAAAAAAGAATATTACATTTTGGATGAAGCCCTCCATGACCCTTTTATCTCACCTCAAACAAAAATAATTGAGTATAATAGCTTAATACAGGATTCATACAAAAGTAAAACTCCCATAATTTAATTTGAAACCTCTATAACGTCTCCATACTTAATTTTAGGAATAAAAAATTGGTGACTATTTCTGAGCGCTAATCAAGGGAGACAAAATGAGACACTTTAGAGCTCCCTGTCTTTAAAAATAACAAAGCTATAGTTTTGTACAGATAAAATCCTATCATATTGGAAAAAAACCAATACTGTGGGATATTTTCTCATACTAATGAATTAAAGGTGTCAAAATCATACCAAAGCTTGTGTTTACTTCAATAACCTATATTCTGACTAATAAGAGGTTTCCCAAGCTATTATCTACATCATTTCTCAGGTCTTCTGACAAAATATTTCACCCTGTATAGGGGGAAAGTAACCAGACGTGGTTTCAAAATCACATCTGAGCCCAATACATGATATTATTATTTTTTTAAAACCACAAAACCACCATTTTGGTTAAACCTCTTTGCTCATTCTATGTGAAAGGGTGTCAATTTCCCCTTCATTTCTCTTTCAGGATAAAAAGGTACCTTTCTTTTCCCCAGAAGAAGAATCTTCATCATTACCTTTAGTTCCTACATAGTATAAGTATTACCAAATATAATATTCTGGGAAACAGTCAGGTTATAATTACTTATCGATTATTCCAGTAGTTATTTTCTCTGATAAATTTCTAATTACTCCACCTGGGGCTTTCAGTAGTGCTCATTACCATTATGTCTCTATAGTAAGGCCTTTCAAGTCTAGTTCAAACCATTTTTTTATTTTTAATGCTCATAGTATTAGTTTTAACTAGCTTCTATATAGATTAAATCCTAAAATTTAATCTCTATTGGATTCTGAGTATAAAGAATGAATTCATATTCAATTATAATCCTATTGGATCTCTCCCAACAAGCTTTGGGGAAATCAATGGGTGAATATTATTACCATTTCAATTCCTTTTTTAGAATATCTACTACCCCTGGAAAAAACCAATATTTCATCAGAATTCTATGAAATATTAAAAAATTATTTTAAGTCAGCCCTAGATAAAACTTAAACAAAGCTATTAGCTCATAAACAAGAACATTATGTTCTATCTTATTTAGGTAATAGTTTTCTTAAATCCCCTTCTTAAGATATGGTCCAATATCAGAAAGTATTTCTTTCATGTTCTAATACCATTCTTTTCTTGTTTATAGTAATTAAATTAAAAATAGTATATCTATCATAAAATTAGATGTGGAAACCTTAAAATATTACACTTTATTTCCTCAAAATACTTAGACATTTTGGTCTCTTCTATCTGTTTTTAGTTAGTCTTCACTCAAAGTGGTTGGATGGTCAGATATATACATCCATAATTAAGTTTTCAATAAATTTTCCATCTCACATTTTGAAAGAAGTGGACAAATGAGCCCAAAAGATCATTGAACTAAACTGATTTCATCAAATTACAAAACTAAATTGTTGAATTGAAAAATAGTTACTTTAGTAATACAAAATTATAGATGGAGTGACCATAATTTTTAACTATTATGGTCTCAAGGTTAGTTCTTACTAAAGGCTCTTTATTTAACTGACTGAACTTTTTGAATTTATCTTATTTTAACTCAGGCTTATTCATAATATTGTTCAAATTTATTATTGAAAATAGTAAACCATTATTAACATTAATTTGATTTTTTTCACTAACCAATTCTGACTGCTTTTCCCCAAAAAAAATTGAAATATATGGTATAATAACTACTTTATTCAATATATATGGTATTAGTCCAATACTCCCAGTTGTATTGGCTTTATCATTAACATATCAGTATGGTCCTGACTAAAATTCCTAACGGTATCAGTCAAAAAAACTTCACACTGCATATTTAATACTTGTCCACCACTGTTATAATACTATAAATAAAGAATTTTCTTTCTTGGTAAAAAATAAATGAATTAATTTTCCTTAAATTCAAATTGAATTCTGAAAAGAATTTTTGAATAAAAAAACTCTTTTTTTTGGAAAAAAAAACAAGAAGCAAGAAAAAAAAGCTTTTCAAATATATTTATACTAATGTATAAAAATGAAAAATTGAATCAATTTTAAAATTAAAATTAAATTTCTTCTTTCTTTTTATTTTTTAATCTTTAATTTTTCTTTTTTTTTGGAAAAAAAAGAATCACACTTAGAGCAAGATAAAAAAGATATTTGAAATTACCTGATAATAATTCTTATATAGATTAATTATTAATTTATTTACCACTGATCAACACAGCATGTATTATTTATTCATCAAAAATCAAATACATTTATCCTTAATTTTTGTAATCTTTTTAATTAAAAAACTATCATAAGGGAATTTTAAAATTGACTGACTGACCAGTAATATCATGTTACACAGAAGAACGCTATTTTATTCAACTTTTATTTCAAATGAATTACTCAGTTATGCTCAAGGTATAAAATGAATATGACTATAAGCTACCTAGAAGAGTCTGTTTTAAGATTAAATCTTTATGTATGAATAGATAAATAAAGCTTTATTTATTTTGAAAAAAATGAATCTGAGATAATATGTGTGAAGTGATGTTATTTTATAAGTCACATGGGTATATCTTCACTTAAAGAACAGAGTGATTTGAGGAAATTCAAAAAGAATTTTGATTTCTCTGGGTAATACCTTGTTTTATAACAATCATATGATAATATTTATATTCTCTATTTCCTTTTCTCTTTAATCTTTAGTACAGTTGAGTATGTAAAAGATGACTTGTTTCATTCAAATAAGATCCAGATTCATAGCATTTAACCCCAAAAATGTTCTCCTAAAATCAGATCATTTTTTACTTCAAACTCAATCAATCTATATTAGTATACAAAAGAATCAAAAAAATTATATCAATGCCAATTTTCATTCTTCATAATTTAAAAACAAAAAATTTTAAAGGCAATCATGTGATATAATTCAATTTTTTAAGAATAAATATCATTGAATTAATCACAAATTCACCTGTCTTCTCAATGCAAGATAGTCACTCTTCTATACAAATTAAATAGAAATTTTTTTGAATAAATGGTATCCCATAGATTTCTTCCTATGTAACCAGTTCATTCAAAAAGTACAGGTCTTATTTAGTAATATTATAGTGGAATTTTTCTCATAATCGAGCTATATTTATTTTCACCTTTCTAATAGAATATATATCAACATAAAATGTTTAAAAATAATTAATTTAAATTGTGTTAACATTCTTCAATTTCCTTTGTTTTATACTCACAATGAGTAAGAAAAATAATTTTTTTCAGAGATATTTCTATATTATGTGAAATTTGTTGCAAATTTCTAATGAGCTATCTCTTGATGAATATACTTTCCTATATTTAGTTGTTCTTTCCAGGACTATTCCCTTTTTCCCTTTGATTTTCAATTCAAGAAACTTTCTTCTTAAAAATTTTTTGATTTTTGTTTATTTCTATTAAAGCTCTCTTTTACCTAATTCATTATTATGATAAAGTAAAAGGAATATGCAAGAAGGGAAATGGGAAAGAAATTCTAATGAGTATTATCAGTTTTCTATCCAGTTTATTTACTGAATTTAAGTAAAGAATAGCTGCTTGATTTTACCTCCCTTATTTATCATTCAGAAAATTCTTCATTATAGCTATTAAAGCTTAGAAAAAAGTGCACACCAGATTTATATCATCTGAGAAATGATATCCTCCACAAAATAAGCTCAAGTCCTCATTTTAATTCTTATCAAATCCTATTTTAAGGAAAACATATCTATTAATAAATGAAATATATATAGTATATTAATGACAATGAGAGATATTGGAAAATGGAAGTCTCCTTCAGGAAATACCAAACCCTGGAATTTTGAAATTAAAAGTTGAAATCCAAGGATCATAAAATTGAATGTATTTGGATAATATTTTAAATCTGGATGTGCTATATGGTTCAAATATGTTTCTTCTCTTCTTTAATAGATTTATGGAATTCAATTTAAAGATAATTCTTATTTTGACTATTTGTATTTCTTTGAAATCCTCAGTGTATTCCAGATTTATTTTAAATTAGAAGTCCAAATTAAATATTGGAAAACTAGCAATGAAGATTTTCGGATAGTTCTAATAATGAAAAAAAACTTGGGAGTATATAATATTATAGTATAGAAAGCTTCATTAATATCTATATTAACATCATTTCTAAATACTTAAGGAAACTATCAAGTTGAGAATTCAAATAATAATCCTTTAGTAATCAAAGAAAAAGTCAGTACAGGAAATCTCAAGATCTTTTTCAATACAACTGAGGGAAATATATAAAATAATTGTTATTAGGTTTCCCTTTAAATATGAGATAAATAAAATTAATACCTGGGTATCTGAAAAAACTAAAATTGTTTTTTGATTTTCTTAAATTTTCTCATATTAAATATGAATAATATACAATTATAATTACTTAATTCAATCATCAAAACTGAATATGAACATCCAAATATTATAAAAAGAATTCTTTCCATTATTCTCATTCATATTAGCCAGCCATCTTTGAAGCTATATTTATAATGTATACTTATATAGTTCTCTGATACAATATCAATTTAATCCAGAATTAAATGGTGAAAATCCTATTGGCAGATTTACAGCTAAAACTGTCGCTCAAGCACCCCTACTAGCCATTATTTAATGGAACACAATCATTGTTAGAAATAGATGGAATAATATTTAATGAGACTTGAGCTAAATGAAAATATTTTCAAGTGCGTCAATTAAAATCTCAAAATTAGAGATGTAACTGTTGAGAGAGTTGTAGATTTTTATCATATGTATAAATGTGTGAGCCTTGAGGTATATTTTACATACTCAAATAGGCCACGATCATCTTTAAAATAAATTTTGAATTATGCATAACTCATAAGTCATTCATATATCCAAAATTCATCATTCTTGATTTCAGAAAAGATGAATAACTTTTTATTGAGTAAGTAAATCCATGAATTAAAGGCCAAATTTGGATTGTACACAAAAATTCACCTAAGGTAGCTCCATAGAGTGAATAAGCTCAAACTAAAACTTAGAGGTGGTAATATTGAAAATACTTCAATACCACATCATCAATACCACATAAAAGATCCGTGAAAAATTTTGTTTTTCTTAATTTCACACCAAAATAATGGGAATGTGAGAAATCCCATGTTACATACACACTAAGAATAGTGTTATGCATGTTTTGAGCACTTAATATCATGGTATTCTTACATGGACTTTTAGTACACCCATAGGGGATATCTCACTTGAAGCTTAATTTTCTATTTTGACGTGAAAAATAGGCAAGGGGGACAAAAGACATCAAAGAGAGCCAGGGTACCCAACTTCTGAGGCCTCAGAGGCGTGGACAGCTCCAAAGCTTGGATCCATGGCTGATCTTGGCCTAATTGGTAAACTAAAACTTTTTGGGAACTTGGTTACCATGTTACAACTACAGTAAATCTTAAGAAAATAGCAAATAACCTGCTATTTTGACGTGCCAAGGAGGTAAAGAGATACTTAGACTCTTGTAACCATGTCAATTCTTAATGATTTTCCATGGATAAACCCCAAAAGAGTAATTAAAACCCTTTTTGGACTTGTATCCATTGATTTACCTCATAGCAACCAGCTAAACACTGATATTTGCAATTCTATGTAGAAATGAGGTAAAAACTTCAAAAATGCATTTAAAATACAATTCTGAATGAATCTTTCTGAAACATTCAGGACCAATAGAGAACTGTATTATCTGTGGTACAACCAAAAAAAATTATGGTTTTACTAGTAAAATCAAAAGTCTTACTTACAGTCCATTTTTGACTATTCTATGTGAAACACTGAATCTTCAAAATTTCACAGTAGTTACAACCTGTGATGAAATTGCCAATAAAATTGATAACTTTGAGAAATCAATGATTATTTTGGAATAAAAGAAGATTTACAGATGTTACTCCTTTTATTCTTAACCATATTGGGGTTGGTAGTCACATAAAAGCATTAATTAAGTAATTATGATAATCCTATGTGACAACAGATGATGCAATCAATAATCCAAAAAGGTATTATTGTTTTCTCACTCACTGGTTTTTCAGTTTGCTCCATGACACGCCTCTGTGAGCTGTTGTTGACTTAAAAGAGGCCTCCTCTTGCTGTTTTTTCCAAATAATCATCATCTTATTATCATTTATATCATTGTTACCAACAAGTAAGTACTAGTTAAAGCTATTCTTAAGTGTTTTAATTCTCTCAGAATCAATCAGAAAGACGTGAAATCATAGAATCCAAATATAAATTGTTGTAATACTCTTATAAATTCATTTTGATCCTTTAAATACACAACTCTACGTCAAATCTCTCTATCTTATCTTTCAATAAGTTCTTTGGAATATTAGTGAGTGATTTATCTTTAATTCTTGAAGTTTTTCTCTAAAATTAGTTTTCTTCAAGAATTACCATTATAGTTATTCTTGCAAAAGATAATTATATATTAAAATAATTTTATTATTTTAATAAAAAGAAGTTTTATTATTAAAATCTTCTTGTAATTGATTCTTGTAGACAATTACTTGCTAACTGTTAAAATCACTAGTAGTGTTTAACACGTGAAAGAAATAATCCTTTAATTATTTAATTGTGGTTATAATAACACCTTGTTATTATATTTCATAAGAACAGTCATAGTACTGTTGATTAATAGTAATATTATCATCAGTTTCATGGACACATCTTCCATTTGGGGGCCTGGCCATGATTTTATCCATAGACTTAGCTTTAATCATATTCTAGACTTCATTTTTGTGTTCTAAAAAAGCACCATACCTATCACATCTTACATTTGGGGGCCTGGCCATGTTTTTTGTACCTTGTACCCTTAATTAATATATTTTTAAGTTCTGAAATATGTAAATTTAATTTTTTTTTCTTTCATTTTGAAGTTAAAATAGTTTTTATTTTTGAAATTGTTTTGGAAATATTTTTCATTTAGGCATTTGGTCTAATTTTATACTGTTTTTACACGTGGCTTTTTCACATCCAAAAACTTATGAAATTATTCTTTGAGTTACTCTGAATTAATTTCCATTCAAAATCTTGAATTTTAATTTTTTTTTCTTTAAAAAGAGTAATTTTCTTAATATTAAAAAATATAAAACTTATAAAAAATCTCTAAAAAATATTTTAAAAAGTATAAAAAATAATTTTCTCTCTTTTATAATTTTTTCTAGTGTCTTTAATCAAATACTGTGCGGCTGGTAACAAATTCAGTAAGAGATATATTACGAGTCCAGCATCTTCAGAAGCAGAATCTGAAGACAGTATTGAGGTGCAAATTGCTAAAAGAGGCACCTTATTTAACTCAGAAAAGAATAAATTACCACCAAAAGTTGTGTATTTTATCTTATATTGTCACTTTTTATCTTTAAATTGACGTGAAAATGGTGCATACCAGAAATGGAAGCAACTATTCAGTCCAACCAGATAGATGTGGACAAGTAAGAGGCAAGACCAAATCCAGAAGTGCCAAGTCTTCCTCAAGAAAGACACATTTGGAGGATGCCAGAGTTGCCCCCCATTCTCCAAGGTCTGTGCCCACAGATTTCGACGCGAATTCTGAGCCTGAACTGATTCATGATAATATTTCCAGGGCTGAACCATTTTCAAGTGGCAGCAATATGACTTTAGCTTTTGAGACAGAGGCCCCAGTGGTGTCTACCAGCTCCAAACCAGCTCCAGAAATGTCCAAAGACAAGCCCAAAGGACCTCAGAAGAAACAGAGAGGTCCCAAGAACCATCAAGGCAATTGGCACAGACCTTACCCACAGGGGTACAGGATCCCCAAATTGGAACCTTCAGCTGTGGACAGTGTGTTCAACATGGCCAGAACTCTAATGGAATTCACATCCAAGGAGAAGGAGAGGATGAACAGGACCTTTCCATGCAAATGAATCATGTACAAAGAAGTATTAATTTAGAAATTGGTAAACTTGATTCAAAGTTAACTAAAATAACATTGGATATTAATGATTTGAAAAGAAATGACAAGAAATATACTGAATGGTATGAATTGACAAATGCCAAATTTGATTCAATTATCAATGCTTGTAGCAGAATTGAGAGTACATGTCAAGTTCAGAATGATGAAATGGAAGATCTTTCCATTTTCAAAATGAATGATCAACTTAAAATTCTGAAAGATCATGTCTTAGAAATACTTGAGAATACCAATCAGTTTGCTACACATTTAAAAAAAAGTGACAGTGAAAGGCAGAAGTTAAAAAATGAAATCATTGCAAATGTTGAACAAATTTATAAGAATTATGAACCACATATTCTGAGACATTCTACACCTTTAACTGAAGAAAAACTTTCTGTTAAAGGAAGTTTTACACCACTTTTAGGAGAAAATGCTGTCTCTGTTAAAGATAATCCCAAATTGGAAGAATGGCCAACATTCTCTGGTGAAGGAGAATATAACCATATTGAGTTCATCAGGACTATTGATATATTGCAAGAAGACTTTCATATACCTGATGAAATCATAGTGGGAAAATTACACTCTCTGTTTACCAGAACTGCAAAGAAATGGTATTACAAGATGAGGATGGATCATGAGAAACATGATTGGTCTTGGTGAAAATCTGAAGTGATTACCAAATGGGCCAATAATTCTTGGAGGTTTAAAATGGAAAATTCTTTTGAAAGTTCCATTTTTAACTCAGAAAATGATAAACCACTTACTTGGTTCTTCAAGCAAAAAGACAGATTATCTGCTTTACACCCAAATATTTCTGACACTATGAGTAATATGAAAATATTAAGAAAGTGTGGAGGAGATCTGGAACATGCTATCAAGAGCAGATGTGTAGAACCCTGTTCAACAGAGGATTACATTAATGCAATGGAAGATATCATTACCAGAACAAGAATTGGTGAAACTTGGACTAGAATCCCTATGGAATCCAAAATGGTCCCAAGGATTCCCAGAGAGGATAAAAGACCAGAAAGACCTGTCTTGAAGTGTCATAAATGTGGAAGTACTTCACATTTAGCCAACACTTGCACCAAAAAAGACAAAAATCAATGAAGTTCAAGCCATTGAAGGAATTGAGTGTACTGAAGAGAAAGAGGAATCTGATCAAGATTCTGCAGTCTCTGAGGATACACCAGTGGAGGACAATCCCATTGAAAACATTACAGCTTTCTTTGAGGTCACAGAATTCCATAACTACTTTCCACAGTACAGTGAGGATTGCTGAAACCTGATCAATATCCAAGATGCCAGAATGTGTAAAACAAAACCTGTTAGAGGTAAAGGTTACACTGCTGGAGCATCCTGTATCACATCAGTTTTGATGAGTGATATTGAAGTCAAACTAAATTTGGATACAGGGGCATTTTTCACTTGTGTGGGCAAATATTATCTCCAAATTATACTTCCTGAATGGAAAAACCATCTATTACCAATGGAAGGTGTGCAACTTAGTAGTGCCAGTAGCAATATGTACCCCTTGGGTATATTGGACACTAATATTGTATTTCCACACCCAGCAGGAAGTGTAAGGATGAAAACTGAGATTGTGGTAATGGATAATTGCACATCTCAGCACATCATTCTTGGAAATGATTACTTGAATATTTATGGTATTGACATCAATAACCATAAAGACAGATATTTCACAATTGGGGGTAACAAAAGACAAAACTTTGCTTTTTCCAATATGCCAAAACAAATATCTGTGGTATCCTCTGTCAAGGATACTTATAAAGATTAATTTTTGTCTAATCAACTTGTTGAAGCACAGATTAATCCATCATTGTCACCAAAAATGAGGAATGAACTTGTTGATGTGTTATACACATACAATAATGCATTTGCCTCTGATAATTAACCATTAGGTTCTATAAGAGGACATGAAGTTGATATTAATCTTAATATTGACAGACCATATCCTCCAGTACTTAGAAGACCAGCTTATCCAGCCAGTCCCAGAGCTGGAGAAGCCTTGGAAAAACATATCCAAGAGTTAATCCAACTTGGTGTACTAAGGAAAGTAGGCCTTAATGAGGAAGTTGAAGTCACAAAACCTGTTATTATTGCTTGGCATATTTATAAGTCAAGAATGGTTGGAGATTTCAGAGCATTGAATACCTACACAGTTCCAGATAGGTATCCAATCCCTAGAATTCAAGAAACCTTGACTCAATTGTCTAAAGCCAAGTATATAACATCAATGGATGCATTGAAAGGCTTTCATCACAATGTTTTGATGCCTAAAGCTAAGAAATTACTTAGAATTATCACTCACTGTGGTATTTATGAGTATCTTAGAATGCCATTTGGCATTAAAAATGCTCCATCCCATTACCAAAGAATGATAAATACCATCTTTCCCACAGAATTGTCTGAAGGATGGCTTATCATTTATATTGATGATATTATCATATGTTCTGATTCTTGGTCCTTACACCTTGAAAGACTTGCAAGGGTACTTCACAAAGTTGCAGAAGTGAACATGAAAATTTTACTTAATAAATGCAATTTTGGTTTTGAAGAACTCAAAGCATTAGGACATGTTGTTTCTGGTTTAAGCTTGGGTATTGACAAAAACAAAGTAGCAGCAGTATTACTTAAGCCAATATCCCAGAATAAAAAATAAATGATGTCTTTTCTCGGGTTTGCCAGTTATTATAGGCAACACTTGAAAGACTTTGCAATTCTAGCCAGGTCACTATATAGAATCTGTGATCAACAGACTGTGTTTGAGATGACACAGGAGAGAATTAAAGCTTATGAGAAGATAGAGAAAGCTTTTACAGAAGCACCTTTACTCCTCATTCCTGACTGGAATACTCCTTTTAAATTGTACATTGATGCATGTGGAGATGGATTGGGGGTAGCCCTACATCAAGTCCAAATTATTGATGACAAACCTACAGAAGGACCAGTTTGTCATATCTCACGACAAATCAAACCAACAGAGGCCAGATATGGTGCAAGCCAAATGGAGTGCTTATGTTTGGTATGGGCACTTGAGAAACTACACTATTATCTTGATGGCAGTGTTTTTGAAGTGATAACTGACTGTAATGCAGTAAAATTGCTTCTTAACATGAAACCTCCCAACAGACATATGTTGAGATGGCAAATAGCCATTCAAGAATATAGAGGAAACATGACTATAGTACCCAAAGCAGGGAACATTCATAAGAATGCTGATGGACTTAGAAGGTGGGCATTAGCCAACACTCCTGATAACCTGGCTTATGTACCTTTGGAAGCTGTACCACAGATTACAATTGAAGGAATTAACATAACTGATATTGGGACTGAATTCTTTGAAGAGGTCAGAGAATCTTATAAGCAAGACAAGAATTGCAATATCTTGACTTTTTTATTAGATAAAGACTGCAAAGATACATCTTTAGTCAATGCACTAGATGAAGTTTGGAGAAATTCCTATTCTGAAGGAAGATTTCACTTGTTTGATGGGATTATTTACCACAGAACCAAACATTCTTGTGTAATGACATTATGCAGCAGATTGCTCATCAATACAATTCTTCATGAATGACATGATAGCATCTACTCTGGACACCTGTCAGGACAGAACACTTGAAAAAGTGAAGAACTGCGCATGGTGGCCATCTTGGAAAAAAGAGACCATTGAATATTGCCATACCTGTGACAGATGTCAAAAAGCAAACGGGAGTACAGGCAAGAAATTTGGACTTATGATCCATATTCAAGAACAAAAATCCCCTTGGGAAGTTGTTCACATGGATTGGGTCACAGCACTTCCTCCAAGTGGTGACAAAAGTTACAATGCTTGCTTAGTCATTGTAGACAGATATAGCAAGACTCCCATATTCTTACCATGTCATAAAGATGACACTGCTATGGATACAGCTCTTCTTCTATGGAGTAGAGTTATTTCTCATACAGGATTATTTAAGAATATCATAAGTGACAGAGATCCCAAGTTCACATCTGCACTTTGGACCAATCTTCATAGATTGTTTGGGACTAAGTTATCATTCTCTACAGCATACCACCCTCAAACAGATGGGCTAGCAGAGAGATGATCCAAAATTTAGAAGACATGATCAGGAGATTTTGTGCTTATGGGTTAGAATTCAAAGACTCAGGTGGCTTTACCCATGACTGGTGCACTCTGATACCTGCATTAGAATTGGCATACAAGACATCAGTCCATTCTTCCACAGGACAAACTCCTGCTATGTTAGAAAAAGGATGGAATCCAAGACTCCCAGCAGACACACTGAGGAAAAACTTGATTGAAATTCATCCTACAGCTTCCAGCTTCAAGATAATGCTTGATAAAGTAAAACATCATGCAAGACAAAGTATGAATGATGCTTTTGATTATTCAAAACAGAAGTGGGACAAGAGTCATAAAGTACCAGACTTCAAAGTAGGGGACTTAGTTCTAGTTTCAACCTTGAATTTTAATAATATCAAAGGCCCAAAGAAACTCAAAGATTCTTATATAGGACATCTTATTATTATTGCCTTACATGGAACCAATGCAGTTCAAGTGGAATTGAGTGGTGAATTGGAAAATAAACACCCCACGTTTCCAGTCAGCTTGATAAAGCCTTATCAACCAGCTGACAAAGAATTGTTTCCTTTAAGAAACCCAACTCCTTTAACTGTGCCACCAGTGGAAAAGAATGAAGACAAAAAGATAAAGAAATTCATTAAAGAAAGGATACTTAGGGGTAAAGATCAGAGAGAATATCTTGTCAGATATAGAAATCCAGTACATGAAGATGAATGGCTGGCAGAATCAGAAATACCTGACTCAGATAAACTCTTGAGAAGATTTAGACATGAAAGAAGGCAACAAGCCTGAATATGTCTATAAATGTGCTTTAAATTACTTTATCTGAGTGATGTAAAGAGATTGGACAGTTGACATTAACCCCCTTTGGGGATTTTTATTATTTATACCATTGATAAACTTGTAATACAATTTTATTATTTGGTGGGAGGGAATGTGAGCCTTGGGGTATATTTTACATACCCAAATAGGCCACAATCATCTTCAAAATAAATTTTGAATTATGCATAACTCATAAGTCATGCATATATCCAAAATTCATCATTTTTTATTTCAGAAGAGATGAATAACTCTTTATTGAGTACGTAAATCCATCAATTTAAGGCCAAATTTGGATTCTACACAAAAATTCACCTAGGGTAGCTCCATAGAGTGAATAAGCTCAAAGTAACTCTTTGAGGTGGTAATATGGAAAATACTTCAATACCACATAAAAGATCCATGAAAATTTTTGTTTTTCTTAATTTCACGCCAAAATAATGGGAATGTGAGAAATCCCATGTTACATATACACTAAGAATAGTGTTATGCATGCTTTGAGCACTTAATATTATGGTATTCTTACATGGACTTTTAGTACACCCATACTGGATATCTCACTTGAAGCTCAATTTTCTATTTTGACATAAAAAATAAGCAAGGGGGATAAAAGACATCAAAGAGAGCCAGGGTACCCAACTTCTGAGGCCTCAGAGGCGTGGAAAGCTCCAAAGCTTGGATACATGGCTGATCTTGGCCCAATTAGTAAACCAAAACACTTTGGGAACTTGGTTACCATGTTACAACTACAGTAAATCTTAAGAAAATAGCAAATAACCTGCTATTTTGACATGCCAAGGAGGTAAAAAGCTACTTAGACTCCTGTAACCATGTCAATTCTTAATTATTTTCCATGGATAAACCCCAAAAGAGTAATTAAAACCATTTTTGGACTTGTATCCATTGATTTACCTCATAGCAACGAGTTAAACACTGATATTTGCAATTCTACGTAGAAATGAGGTAAAAACTTCAAAAATTCATTAAAAATACAATTCTTAATTAATATTTCTGAAACTTTCAGGACCAATGGAAAGCTGTATTATCTATGGTAAAACCAAAAATAATTACAGTTTTACTAGTAAAATTAAAAGCTTTACCTACAGTCCATTCTTTACTATTCTACGTGAAACACTGAATCTTCAAAAATTCACAGCAATTACAACCTGTGATGAAATTGCCAATAACATGTATTACTTTGAGAAATCAATTATTATTTTGGAATAAAAAAATATTTACAGATGTTACTCCTTTTATTCTTAACCATATTGGGGTTGGTAGTCACGTAAAAGCATTAATTAAGTAATTATGATAATCTTATGTGACAACAGATGATGCAATCAAAAATCCAAAAAGGTATTATTGTTTTCTCACTCACTGGTCTTTCATTTTGCTCCATGGAATGTCTCTGTGAGCTGTTGTTGACTTAAAAGAGGCCTCCTCTTGCTGTTTTTTTCAAAATAATCATCATCTTATTATCATTTATATCATTGTTACCAACAAGTAAGTATTAGTCAAAGGTATTCTTAAGTGTTTTAATTCTTTCAGAATCAATCAGAAAGACTTGAAATCATAGAATCCAACTATAAATTGCTGTAATACTCTTATAAATTCATTTTGATCCTTTAAATACACAATTCTACGTCAAATCTCTCTATATCATCTTTCAATAAGTTCTTTGGAATATTAGTGAGTGATTTATCTTTAATTCTTAAAGTTTTTCTCTAAAATTAGTTTTCTTCAAAAATTACCATTATAATTATTCTTTCAAAAGATAATTATATATTGAAATAATTTTATTTTTTTAATAAAAAGAAGTTTTATTATTAAAATCTTCTTGTAATTGATTCTTGTAGACAATTACTTGCTCACTGTTAAAATCACTAGTAGTTTTTAACACCTGAAAGAAATAATTCTTTAATTATTTAATTGGGGTTATAATAACACCTTGTTATTATATGTCATAAGAACAGTCATAGTACTGTTGATTAATAGTAATATTATCATCATTTTCATAGACACATCTTACAAAATGAATTGAAAAATAATCTTCTACTTGGGAAACAATAGAATTTTCAAAAAAACTCTTGAAATTTTCCTTTATATTAATGATATAATAAATGATTGTGGAGTTTTTTTATTAATAATAAATTACTACTTCAATATAAATCCTTTTATATCCTCATTTACTTGAGAAATTTTCCCAATTCTGGTTTTTTGATCATATCAAATCTTGGTTGGAATTTGATCCTTTTGATTCCATCCTTTTTTTCATGCTTTTTTTGCATTTTTTATATAAACTTTTTGTCTTTCTTTCCTATTTTGTAACTTCAGGAGGGAAAATCATGATCTTTACTGCTTAGGGCTTTTGAATTTAAATATAGAATATTAATCTGAGAAGCTACAAGTACAACAGTGTACCCAACTGCAAATGGTGCCAATTCATAACAAAATCTCGTGATTTTTTCATTTAAACAGTCATAAAATTTGCTAAATATAATTCTAAGATCAATCAAGCACTCATTCCCCAGAGAAAGCCCCCAAAATACAGTTTTACATAAATGAAAACAACCCCCCAAAAGCTCAGATTTTTATTTCCGGGTATTTGCTTTGCTGATAGTTTTTTGAGGAAAACCTTGAGGTTATCAAGAATAATTGAGAAAAATTATTTCGTTTATATTCTAAGATGATCATTATTGATAAAAATCTATTTCCAACCAACAATTTCCTTAAGTAATACTAAAACAAAATTCTGTGGTCAATATTCTGACTTTTTTTCTTATTAATATTCCAATTCTCATCAGCTCTTAACTACTCACAATATATTGACTTACAATAGTATGAATCACTCCTGAGATGAAAACAGAGCCTTGGTATTAATTATGGTTTGAAAATTAATTTTCCCAGACTTGGGGGAATAAGTGTAGCTTTAATCTCATATTCATTCTCAGTAAAATGACCCACTTTGTATAAATACTTAATTTAATCAAATCACGGATATGTCTCATTCATATTGTCTGGTTTCATCCCTTAAAATGTAATTCATTGAATGATATTTTCAGATATAATCTTCTGCCTAGTTCATAAGTGCCAAAAGAATCAAAACACATCCATACATCAGATATTTTCCATGAATCTCTTACCCCTTTTTCAATTTATCCCAATTAATACTTTTTGGAAAAAATTACTGTTTTTTTCACAAACAAGGATTGAAATTAATCTTTAGTGTTTAATCTTCTTTGATAAAAAAATACAGAATTTTTTGTTTGTAGAACAATAATTTCAATCAACTTGTTTCACTGAGGAATTAGATTAAATAATGAATGAAGAATTGGGTTCAGGATACATAATTGTAGTTTATTTTCTATAAAAATAATACTGAAACATTAAATATTCCTTTCACATTATAATAACTATCAAAGATTCAATAAGTAATTTATGTTTTTTTTTCATAGAAAATACTTTTTCTGATATATCAATTCAGAAATCGGTTAAATAATATTCATCTGTTCTTTTATATTTAGAATAAATAATTTACTCAAGAGAATTAGTAGTACTTATAGTAATATATAGTTTATCCTGGCTTGATGGATCCGATAGTGAATTACTCACTAACTTGGATAGACAATATTTGCACCCTGTAAATTAGAAAGAGAATTCCAGATTATAAGTATGATAGTAGGATTGTAAAATTAATTTGTATAATATCTGCTTTTTGGGATTTATTTTTCATTAATTAATATTATGGAAAACATTCTCCAAGGAAATGGAGAATCATTGAATAGGAAACATGTATGTTATCTTGCATTTAAGTGAGCTAGCTAAAATCTATTATTTTATTCATTTTTGTGGATATATATCACATCAAAAATCTTATGAATTTTATCATTTTTACATTATGATTGAGGACCTCTCATATTTCTTATTAGAAAAAGAGGTTTAATATCCTTAATGCAATGAAGAAATTCAGGTCTGAATATCAAAGAGCAGTTATCTCAGATTTTATAAAAAGCTCACTAAAATCCTTAAATTTCTCAATTTATAAATTAAAAATTACCAAAACCCAGTGAATCTGGGAAATTAATAATCTGATGTCTTTATAAAGCTCAAGTAAGGAATCCTTCTAATAGACAATATTTAAGGATTGAGTTCTTTTGATACTAATCAAAGTCTTGAAAGTAGGATAAGTATAGAATAAAGAATTGGTACTTCACTCTTCCAAAGGCAAAAGACTTTTATACATGTTGACAAGACCTATTAGCCTCTCAGAAGACTAATGAATTAAAATATTATTTATACTAAGCTAGTTAATTGATTTGCCATTTTGGAGAAATTTTTAGAGAAATTTTTATTGTAAGTTCTTTATATGAAATTTCTTATAATGAATGTCTTCATCCTTGGGCCCTTGTTGAGAAATAAGTTCTCTTAATCAATAATAGCTTTCTTGATATCAAGAAAGATATCTCACTATTGTTGGAGTGTTTCCTTCAATATGGGAAATTTTTTATAAAATCGCTAGATTCTTATATAATTAAAAAATAATGTACACCCTCAATGAGTTTTGTTTAACATTTTGAATTAATGCTCACTTAGAGATGAGAATATGAGCTCCTATACACAACTAATATTAGATAGAAAAAAAGAATTTTCTTTTCTTATTCTGAAATCAAGCTCTTCATTATTCATCATTGTATGTAATTATGTTGAAAAAACTCAATAAATATGAAGAAGTATCTTTTTTTTAATTCTTCAAATTTCCAGGAAGGTTAGAAGAGAAAAATGAATTAAAACATTCTTTGGAACAATGCAAGATAAGAGCTCAGTATTCTCCCCTTTGTAAATTCCTGAAAAAGATTGAGATTAGTATTGAAACCTGCTGTGAAATACCATAGGATCTTGGAATTTCAATTTCCAAGTAGGCTAGAAAATACAAATAAAGTAAAAGAAGCTTTGGGACAATGCAAATTTATAGCTCATTATTCTTCTCTTTGCAAATTTCTGAAAAAGATTGAGATTAATCTGGAAACCTGCCTTGAAATGCCATAGGAGCTTGAAATTAATAGTTTGAGGAGAAGTATGATATGTTTGAGACATAAATTGAATGGAAATTATCAAAAATATGAGACATTGAATGGTAGAAATCGATGTAAAATCTTTCTGAGGTTATTCATCATACTTCATAGAATATTCTAAACCCTAAGTCAATATTAGAAGCTTTTGTCTTGCTCATTATTTGAAAATGATTTAGATAAATATTCATCATTTTCAAATCCAAGAATTTTTGTATGAAAATATGACAGTATATGAATTACTGAAAAATTATCAAATATGAAACAACTCAATTAGGACCTTTAAAGAGAAAACAGATACTTCTTTGAAATTCCTATTATGAATATTTATTTATTAGAACAAAATAATAAGTTTTATTTTGACTATACTTACGATATTTCACAGAAAAAAAATCTACAAATTAGTCGTAAACTTGTTATAATGAAGAAAAATCTTAGTTCAAAGTTATTACTGATCAGCCAGTCAGGCAAAATATGCCCAGGTGTAATATAATTTCAAGCCTATTCGAAATTATACATTCACAGCTGTGCCTTGTGTATTCAAATTGAACTGAAATTGGAGCATATGAAAAAAAAACCTGTCAAAATATAAGAAAATTGCTTTTTGAAGCGAGGTGCACCTGTTTACGAGACAAAAACTAAAAAACAGTTGGCCTAATTTCTGATTTCGCATTGGATTAAGGAGCAATACTACATGGTTTTAAACGAAACAAATAAAATCAGCTAAAGCCTGTGAGATCCAAAAGCCTTGATTGAGGAATTTAAGTCGGCAAGCAAATGATGCAAGATGTTTAGGATGACAACTTTTTTTCGAGGAAAAACATCATTTAAAACTTTTAAAAACGTGTTTGAACATGTTATTTCAAGTCCAAATACTTGTTTGAGACAAGAATAACGTGATGATACATGTAAAACTGGGCATTTTAGTAGACAAATAAAAAAAGTAACGGGGTTGATGAAAAACAGTCAGGAAATAGGAATCTGGTATTGGGTAAAGCGAGTTGAAAAGTTTCCTTTAAACGTTAGGTGTTAATAAATCCAGAAAAAGGTTTAAGGAACCCCTAGTGGAAGCTTTTTTTCAGGTGACAGCTCGACTTGTAATTACGGGGCCTATGGTGTGAAAAAGTAAACTCAGCCTTTGAATATATAATGACTTCTTGCTTTACGATGAGTGAAACTGACCTCCAGAGCTAACTGCATGAATTGCTCGTAGGACAATTGTACCCAGCCATCACGGTCGGTATCAATTCGTTGAAATGACTCAGTAAGTGACTTGACGGTAACACAACTAAAAAAAGGGATCAAGCATATTTAAAAACCGATAAGAAGCAGGAGTGAGAATTTGTTGGAATGATCAGAAAAGTCACGAGCAAGTGGAATGTTAGCAGCTTACCATCGAACAAAACGATCTAATAATTGGGGGTAGAAAAGAGAGTTAAAAATAATTATCAAGAAATCGGGATAATAAAAAGGAAGCATACCAAATGTAATCCCTCCATCAGGGTTGTTTCGACTCATTAAAGAACCTGTGGCTTGGTTATCGGAAATCACTAGTAAACAATGATACCAACGCATGAAGTGAAATAGCAAATCATGAGGCGATGTGAAAAGCTTCTCAAGGCCAAGGCAAAATACCAACATATGGATGTGATATACACAACGCTAGATATAGGTTATAATAGATTAAGAAAATGGGATAATATACACGCTCGCAGGGACTCACCGTATTTTCTCAAAAGGAGTTGCAACAAGTTGGGTGGAAGTCTGAATCCAAACTGTTTGAGGATTGGGCCACCGGGAAAGAAAGGTGTGAGAGTGAAAACATTGTTAAGGCAAAGATATTCCAAGAGGATATAACTGACTTGATCAAGAGCGTTACGAAGCTCATGTCCAGCAATTGTGCCCGAGCGATCGGCATCAAAATGACGGAAAACGCCTTGCCTAAATGATTGGGTGAGTAATGCGAAGGAAAGGATTTCAATAGGCGACCACATTGACCTGACTGAAATGGAACTCATACCAGTCTTTAATGTATTTCCACAAACCGGCGAATTCGTCAAAGGTAATCGTTCCACTTCGATCGGTGTCAAAAATATTCACTAGAGTTTTAAATAGTGAATGGGATGGGTCAATGCTGAGAGGAAAGATTATGATGAGAAGACTTACTTAACATCTTGACGGTGTCCAAGTCAAAAGGGCTCCAATCGCCATTGACGAGTGCTTGCTGCAATTCGATGGCGGAGATATTGCCACTGTTATCACGATCGACAGCCCCAAACCATTGTCTCAATTGAGGGTCTATTCTTATGGTCGGTGGACGTGGCCGAAAAGAGCCACCTGACGGATTAGGCTGATTCGCATAGTTATTTGGAGCAGGACCAGGACCGGGACCGCCAGAACCATAAGTGTTTGGGGGAGGGCCTTGATTCTGATTTCCATAAGCAGACTGAGGATTTTGATACTTATTTGTCTGATAAGCTGAAGCGAAAGAATGATGATGAAAGATCTCAGCCGAGCTCACGATGAAGAGAAAGAGAATCCACTTACGTTGATTTTGGGCATACATGACGGGAGCTGACGATTGGAGATTTCGATTGAGATGATGATAAGTTCTTACTCAAAGCCAAGGAGCTGATGAATGATCTTGATCTACAAATCAAGGAAATCAAGGATGAGGCAGATGGTGGTTTCGGTTTATTGGGCACTAGTAATCTACTAAATGACCCTCACTCAACATCTATCACCCAGAACATCTCTTCGAGTGAAATTCTCAGCCCAAGGACACAAATTCTTAGAATCCTGGCCATTGCTTTCAACAAAATCTTTCACATTCTTTGAATTGGTATTTGAAATTTAAAATAATTAATTTCTCAAAAGATACAAACTACTCAACCAACAAACTGTGGGTTAATTCTTCTCATTATTTTCTAACACAGACTGTTTTGAATTATTTTAAAAATACTTTTTTAATTTTATGGATAGAATAAGAGATATTAGACCTGATTAAAACTTGGCTTTTGGATAGAAAAATTCATTTGGCTAATTATTTCTTTTTTTAATCCATAATTATTTTTGGTGAACTCTTGGAGTTATTCTCAAAAGTGTTAAGTATCAAACCTCACAAAAAAAAACCTAGGCTCAATGTTTAAAAACTTTTGAACCAATCCCATCTTTTTATTATACATTTCTTCTCTGAATCCATTTCATCATATTTTTAAAACATTCTCTTTTTGCTCTCCATAAACTGAATTCTCAAATCATCTTTTCTAAATTTCATTCATTCTAAAATTTCTCACTCTTAAAACTAATCATTTCATAAAGGAAAATTTTCTTAACCAAGAATTCCACAACAGAAACTTTTAAATCTCATCTTAAACAAGCTGATATGCAGATCAACTACCTTACTTCAGAATAAAAACAATTATAATTTAATCTCTCATAAAATATGCATCTGCTCATTTTGGGTGACCCCTTTAAGCAAACTGAATGTTTTTGAAATGATTAAACAGCATTCTAAGAATGTATACTTCAGGTTAAAAAATTTACTCAGTAAAAAAATAAATAATAAATTACTCAAGACTTATAAGAATAAAAATATTAATAATTCTATTCTACCAGATTAAATTCTATTGATTATTAATTGAAGTGGTCAACCAAAATTAATCAATTTTGCAAAAAGAAACTATGTTTTTTTTGAGATATGGAGCTTATTTTTGTACAAAAAATTTTGCATAACCCTTAGCTGATTTTGATGTAGTACATGAAGTTTTAAATGATATTGGATAATGGTTTACTTTATGATAAGTCTCGAAAAATCTCAAGTCCCTACTGCACTTTTTGAAGTGATCCTAGCAGGGATGATTTTGACTATCATTCAGGTAATACCAGAATAGTAAGATTACCTTGTATGTTTGTAGAATACTTCTCAACTATTTTAATATTGAAAAAATAATGTGAGAAGAAATGAATGAGGAAACAAGAATTCTAGTGAAAATTTAGAACCTGTAATGAAGTTAAACTTAAATTAAGATAGAATTTAACCCTAATTATGGAATATTGTCTCAAAATAAGATATCAATTTGCTAACAAATAGATTCTTATGATTAATTCATAATCTTGCTAAAATGTTTCTAATTATAGAAGAACTTATAAGTATTTATATTTGTAATAGAAAAAAAATAATTCTATAATTCAAATTATTGTTTTTAAAAATTGTTTACTTTCACACAAAAAATAAGAACATTTAAACAATTCTTTTATCAAATGGATAAGTAAAATTAATTAAATCTCTTTCAAAATTTCAGCCTTAATATCTTACAACCAAAATTCATTTGTTATTTTTAAGATATCTATAACCTTTCTCATTATGAAAAAAATACATAAAAATAAATAATGGTATTTAAAATTTCTTAACCGATATGTATTTCTTCATTTCAAATGATAAGTAAATAGAAATTTTTTATTTATTTATATAATGAATTTTTTTGGAATTTAACTGTAGAGTTTAGTATTATAGTTTCCTGAAAAATGAGACATTCAAATTCACATTTTTTAACCTCTATTGGAAAATTAATACTTCATTATTAAACCAAAGAAGTGAAGATGAAATAAGAGTTTTAGATTATATATTTCTCATTTTTAAATATTAATTTTAAATTATTTCCATTTTTAAATATGTCGTAGTTTAAGCTACTTTATAATTGATTATTAACCTGAGAACTTCAGGAAATATGTTCAACTACCGTTAAAGTAATAATTATCTTAGAGTTTTTTAAATCGGATACCTTTTCAATGAAATTTCAAAAATTTATAAAGAATTAGATACATTATTAAAATCACTTTGAGATATTTACACAATTTGGAGCTCATTTTTCCTATATCTTTTATCTTCTGGTTTCAAATTCCAATAAAAAAACATTTATTTTTGCTTCTACCCCCTTTTCAATTTCTCCTTAGGAAGAATTTCAACCAGTTCAATTTAAGAAAATAGTATTTCGACCCATCTATTTATTATTTATATAGCCAAACTGTAGTAATTTAATGTTATTCTATTTATTTATTGAAAAAAAGAAATAGATAAATTCATATTTTTTAATTAAAATCAAGATAAAAAGCTAAAAAGTTATTTTTGATCCTAGATCAAATTTTTATATAAGCTAAAGAAATTATTTTGGATTTGATACATTATAAATATCAAATAAATAAATTCCCTAAGAGTAGATTCAATTTCTTGTGTATCTCCCAGTTTCATCTCTAACATTATTATAAAAAATTTGATTCCTTTTTTCTTATAAATCTCACTTTAATATATCTCTCAATCTCATTTAGCTATAATATTAACCTTTTTTTAATAAGTCAGATATATCTTTTGAATGTTCATATAAATTATATTCAAAAAAATATCTCAAAAACTAATTTGTCAGTATTTAAACCACAATTGTATATACTTTGGTCTTAGGAAGATAAGTTGCTTTTTATATATTATTTGAAATCATCTTAATTATTCCATAGAATTTCTTCTCAATAAATAATTATTGATCTTATCAACAAATTTTGTTAGTAAGAACTATTAACTTCTATATTTTGAAGAGATCAATGTTTTTTTTTTAATATTTTCTTTTCAAGATTACAGAGTCAAAAAAATCAAATTCTGGACATTTGATTTATTTGAAAATATTCTAAAATACATTCATTTTGTTCAAGGTTCCTTTTAATGTTAATTTGATTTTTATTAACGCAAAAAAATGTTAAATCTCAATTATTATTATTTTTTCAATTGAATCAGTTTACGATTTTATTCCAAAGATGAAAAACTAATATCATTTTATCTAAAAAAAAGTATCGATTAACTGAGTTTCAAAAAAAAAGTTTTTTGGAAATTATTAAATAATTATGAAACATATTTTATTAAAAAAAATTATTCTCAAAAAAATATTTAAAAAAAATAATAAATATTATATCAATTTTTTTCTAATAATTTATTTAGAGTATAGGTAAATTTTTACAGGAAAAATTGCCAAAAAATGCAAGATAATAATTTTTTTGTTGCAATTGGAAGACTTTGAAAATTTGTATATAAATATTTTTCTTTCTCAAAATAATAAAAATTCAATTTTGAAGAGAAATGATTATTAGGATAGTTATTTTTTTTTCATTATAAAAATTACAAAATTCTCATTATTGGAATAATGAATATGTTTCGATCGAAAATAATAAGACTTTTATCAATAAAATAATTACATATTTATCCCTAAACTAACAAAAATACCGAAAAAATGAAGTTTCTATAGATAATAGAATGAATATTCTCCCCCTATTGAGTCAATTTATTCTAATAATTAGGATAGTAGCATTGTTTTTATAGGTATACCATAATTTTCAATGTCAAAATAATACTATAATTACTTTTCCTGTTTTATACATATTCTATTTGAATATAAAATAAATAATTCTATTCGTTTGAAACTACTACTCAGACTATTTCTTCTAATATTTAAAAATATCAAAAAGATTAGCTCATAATCGCTCCAATTAAAAAACCAAATTGTTTATTCGACTATTGTATTTTTTCATCTAATTTGAAAAAAAATCACCAAGATTTGTACAATTTCAATTTTTGGGAATATCCTTTGGCTAAGCTAATAATAATAATCAATTATATGCTCAAAAGTGAATTTGGAACCTCAAAGGAAGAAAAAATTCCATGTTTAACTTTTTTAAATTCCATAAAACCATATAATTTTATTTTATTTTTAGGGGTTGGGACACAAAAGTCCCTTTTTGAATTCAAGAGATTATAGAAATCATTTCATGATATATGGATGGAATTATAAATATTTTCTTAAATAAATCAGAGGATTTGATAATTAAAGATAAATTCTATAATTTTCTTTCTTAAAAACAATTATTTTGGATAAAATGTCCAAATTCCAAAGTTTTTTTACCAAAAAAGAAAATATGGAAAAGTTAAGGAGAGTAATTTATGGTACAAATTGATATTTCATTTCATTTTGGTCTGAAAATGGTTTAATATTAGAAGAATTAATTTTTTCAAAAAGATAAGATTTTCTCCATTTTTTTACGAACTTTAAATTTTTTGTCTATAAATTTGTAAAAAAACACAGAAATTTCGGTAAATACACATATAAGTTCTTATATTTCCTTACCACCCTAATAAAATTTCTTTTAAGATAGATTCAATTTATATTTTATATTTTATTCAGAAATTTTATTTAATAAAAATCAATAATATAATTTTTTACTCCAAATTCTTTAAATTAATTAATTAGTTATTAAGGGTAGATCTTAGCCCGTGTACCAAAACCAGAGAATAAGCATGAAATAAAAATAAAATAATATATGGTGAATGTATAATTTAAAAACCCAAATCTTGAATAAATTTAATCTCCAAATCATTCCTCTGGAAGGAAATGTTTTCTATCCATGATATATAATTTTTATCAAAATTTGTCAGTATCTGAAAAATTTAAGGAAGTTAAAATAAAGCTGATCTAAGGAAGATCAAGTATATGTGTATTAAAGATAAAGCTTATCTGATTTATAATATACCTTTATCACCAGATCTGATCAATAAATGACTGAAATATAACCATTTTCGTTTTCTACTGGCCATTCAAAAAGGAAAAAAATTAGTTTTTTCCTAAATATAGGTTTATGAATTCTAAATCTATCCCCATTAAATGTATGTTTTTCTGGTTTATCTCGGTGAGATATTTAAAATTATTTAATAAATTATTTTTTTCAAAACTTCGAAAAAAATAGTATTTCAGACACTCTTAATAATTTCTAATTAAAAAATTACTCTTAAAGCTCATTAATTTCTTTGGAAAACCATTAAATTATTACAGCCATTTTGAGGAGTCCTTTTTTGAATTAAATTTTAGAATCTTATAGAAAATTAATCTTAAAAAAGTAAGATCTCTTAATCAGAAATTATATAGCTAAAAATAAGGATTCAATGAAGCTCAAGGCCCATCCACCTTTACTACAGTTTATTTAAATCACATGAAGATCTTTATCTCATCAGAATTTAGCTAAATATATAGGTTAATCCTTATTCATTCTTCTATTAATGTAGTTTTAAAACAATATAAATTCATGCTCCATCACTTCTACACACACCAAAAGAAGGGAAGAAAGGTATAATATATAACTTAAGTTATCCTTGAAAATTTATATTCTAAGATCACTTTTTCACTTCATATGGAAGATCGTCTGAGATATTTTTTTATGGAATTTTTAAGATCTAAATTTGGGTTTTAAAAGACTTTACCAGTTTTTAAACCCCTTACCTTCGAGTTAGCTGTAAAGAAAGCCCCAAGAAAATATCATATTATCAAAAATAATCCTAAAGATACTTTTGGTACAATTTAAACATCTCTGATAGGGAATAAGAACTCCTATGTACTCTTTTGTGGTGTTTTAACCTATCGATCATAGAAAGATGCTATTTTAAGCTTTCAGAAAGATCCGACTCACATTCATTTCCCACATTAAGCTCTTATCAAGTTTTTAGAACCATGATGGGGCTTCAAAAGGTAAAGCTTCTACCATTCAATAAGGAGGCCCCCTTTTCACTCAAAATAGGAATTATCATAGTAGTAACCTTAGAGATGAAATATATGAAGTATATGCTATGATTGAAGGACTGAGAGCTCCTTATTCCATCAATATTAATACGTTTATTACCATAATTATTGAGAAATAGATATGTTTTAATTATCCTTTTCATTTTTTTGGAATTTGTCAATAAGAAATATAGTTTTAATGGAATATCATATTTCTATATTACGGAGTTATATTTAAATTGATTCTGAAATCAAACCAGGAATTGGTACCTAATTTTACTACCTTATATTGAATGTCAATTGTTTTTAGATTTTTAACAATAAAGTATTGAAAATATATAGAAACTGGTAGCTAAAACTAGCAAATATTGATTATATTATATCATTTTTATTAATTGGAAAATATGATTTCTCCTTACAGAATAATAAATATTTTATGATTGGACTAAAAAAATTATTATGCTTATCAAAAAAAGAAAAAGAATCATTTTAATGCAATTAAGAATTATAAAATTTTGACAATGTGGTCTTATTTGATAGTAGATACTAAAAAGATAATACAGTACTTATGAAGAATATTTCTTAAAGGTTCTGTAATAAATATTTTTGAAAAAATGAACTCACTTTAAAGAAGTAGCCATGTGATTCCAGAAATAAACAAAAGAATATGTACAAAAAATTTATTTCTGAAACTACTTCTGAGTGAACTAATCAACAAAAAAAACTTAAACCCGAAACTGCTAGAATTTTTCCTTTTGTTTTAAAATATGGGAATATTATCCATTTAAGTGACTTAAATAAGTTCAAGCTTAGAGATTTAATTAAAGTTGCTAAATAAAGCGATTTAAATCTCACATAAACTGAGTCTTATAACTGAATTTATTCATTTTTGGAAAAGAGATTTTAAATTAGAATGAGGAAAAGTTCGAATGAGACGGTTATAGTTATTTTAAAGCCCTTGAAGCTCAGAAATAAGCAATATTGCTATTACTTCTCTTTCAATAATTCATTCAATTTAAAATTTGGAGATAGTGTTTTTGACACATGATGTTAATAAATATTTTCTGGTATCTTTTCACTTAAAATATACTCAAAGAAAAATTTTAGTATTCCAAAGGATATCAAGGAATAATTTAAGATGATTCATGATTGTTTCATGAAATTTAGCAATGAAACTTTGGAGGGAAAAGAAGTAGCGTATATAGTGATAGACAGAAAAAGTATATAGAAAAAGCTGAAACAAGCCAGTAAGCGTCTGTTTATTTTTAATTGGAATTTTCATTTATTCGTAACTATACTTTGTCGAAGCATGAAGATAGGATCAATAAAAACAATAAAAATCTGAAAGATGGCTTTAATTAATCTTGCCGCACAGAATTTCACTGGAAAAGATGTGATTAATTTAGATTAAGATTTTTTTGGTTGGGATAATGTTCCTGAATCTTCCGATTGGAAAGAAAGAAAGGAAATTTCTCTACTCAAACTTGCCGCTCCCACTCTCTTCCAAAATTGTGAGAAATTTTAAACCAATAGCCTTTGTGACAATGGAAAACGATACTTTAACTGATGAATGAGGATTTCTCTTGATTGAATTTTTTCAAAGATTTTACTGCAGAACCCATAGCCAAATAAAGGAAACTTATTGATCATATTGTGTCATTCAATAGTGATTCTGATTTCACCTCAATGGAAGTAAAATATACTCATTATTAAGTCAATTTGGAGAGGGAAACTCATAAAATATAATTTTGTTTTCTATACCAGAATTGGTGAGATGGCTTGAAGTGATAATTACCCCAAAATCTATCATATATATTTATATAATACAAAAAATTAGCTTAAAAAAGGAATTTTTTGGGACAGAAATTGAATTAAAGGATAATTCCACATTTTAAATACAAAATGTATGAGTAAGAAGCCTTTAAACTTGAATGAAAGCACTTTTGAGAGCTTCTTAAGCTCACAAAAGGATTTCTCTCAATAAATTACAGCCGTTTTCATATTTATTGAGAGGATTATAATATTCTCATTTAGAGCCATCTTTCTGGATTTTGTATTGGTGGTATCTAAGTATTTTTGATTTGGATATATATACCTAAAACCAATTTTTTCAGGTAATGATGGTAAAAATATCAGGTCCTGGAAAAGCTTTATACATTCAAGGATTTCAGAACAAATGAATTGACAGGGAATTGAAGAATATGTGTGAGCCTTTATGATATGATCACATATCCAAAAATTTCACAAAAAAAAATTTAAAAAACTTATTTTTAGAATAAGAATTGAAATTACAATGTTAAAATAAGTAAAAATGCCATAACAAGGCATAAATTCTTGATTATCTCAGCATCAAATGAATAAACATGTGAAATAAATTAAATTATGGGATTCCTAATAGAAAACTACATATATGAAATATTTATTCCATATCTGTAAAGCTAATGCTTGATAAGATAACCTGGATATATGCACTTTGATGATCAATGCATATCTTAATGGTTTTTAGCTCATATATTTTGGATGAAAAGCTATAAAGAGTTTTTTGAAAGAAAAATTTACCGCAATAAAGCCTCAAGAATACAGATATAAGCTTTATTTAGAGAGCTATAAAAAAGGTTACAAAATATAAGGGGATATTTGGCCAAATAGAAATAGCTGTTGACCAATCAAGCTCGAAAGTGGTCCAAACTTGGCAATAAGTGGATATTAAGATTTTAATAGCTCATAAGTGAATAATGAAATAACTCTTATTATGATATTCAAAGTATAACCCCTTGAAATCATGGTTTGAAGTTTAAAATAGCAAATATTGATAGAAAAGGTGGATTACAAGAAAAATTCTTGAAAATAGAGTTTTGATTATGTAATTAAATTATCTTAGAAGCTTATTAAAGAAATCCCAAGCTATCAGAATTCACTCTATGAATTTCTGTAGCCTGAATGACCTCAAAGTTATCAAGGTATCAAGTTAAGTCTTAAATATGATCAGTTCTGATGATTAAATCTAATCTTATTTTAAGTTTGATTGTTAAATAAGAAATATAACTGGTGGATATTGATATTTTATGATCAAAACTATTAAAATCCACATAAAATAGTCATTCTCTAAGCCTATTATGTCAGCAATATCAGAGTTACAGTAATAACTTTAAAGGTGATGTAATAATGGGACAAAAAGGTTTAATAATAATGTAAGCATCCCCAAACCTTAAAATATTGATCAATTCCAGTTGAGAAAATCAGCAAGAATCTACTATAAGGAAGAATCTCTACTATGAAAGGACCTCTTCTTCCTCTGTTTCCCCCTCAGACACATAAAAGACAAAAAAACATTAAATAAAAAGGTAATTTCTTTATTCTTTAAATATAAAACTATCATATTATCAAATGAAAAGATAAATATTGTATTAATTACTAGTGTTGATATTTTTACTACAATAATCTATTGTTTTGGCTTTGGTTAAAATTATCTTAAAATATCTAAATCCATGTATAAATAGTAACATTTGTAATTATTTATACTTTTTATTTTAAATACAATTTAAATAAGTTTTGTTTATATTCTTAGGCATAAAATTATTCAAAATTATTCTATCAAGATTTAAAATTAAGTTCTTTTCTCTTATTATGATATTTTTTTTCTCTATTATTATTTTCAATAATTACATAATTAATATAAATAGTATTTATATTAACTAATAACTTTGATATTGGTAATATTATTGTTATAAATTTCCCTTCATTATTAACTTTTTTTATGAATTTAGTAATTGTTTGTAACATTAATAAATTTCCATAACTATATTGATATATTTAATTGATTATATTATTTATATAACATATTTATATTGTTTCATTACTTCTTAATAATATAGTTGATTTAAAGCCTTAATTATAATATATATTTCTTACTATATTTATTTTCAATATTATTAATCATCAAATTAGGAAATTAATAGTAAAATAAGTAAAATATTGGTAATTATACTTATTGTTTCATAGTCAAACCTTACAGTATGGTCCAGGTAGCTATGTTTTATTGAATCCACAAGGGTAATTGGGCTGGAGTATAAAAGAACAATAATTGCAATATTTAATGTGAAATTAATTATTATCTATTATTTTTATCTAAATAGGAAATAGAATGCCTTCTCCACTGGTGATTATTTTATATCAGAAATGAAATTTAGATACATAAATCAAAATTGAAACAAAGAATCTTTCCTAAACTAAATGAAATCAAAAAGATATTATAGAATATTAATCTCAGGGATTTGTGAAGCGATTCCTGATGTATCAACATAAAACATATTGAAGCTATATTCTTTTTCAAAAAATTTGTGAAAGCCTTTATTTTTTATTGAAATAACCTTCATACATCAATTAACTGAAATAAGGTATAACTCCCTTAATCGTCAAAGTGCTTTCAATTGTCCCAAAATTTTTAAAAGGGTCTTCTATTTGCAAATGAAAGGAATTTCTAGACATTTTTTCAAGAAAAATAGGTTTGTATAGGCTATGGCAAATTCTTATGTAATTGAGATTCAAAATAGAGACCAACCCGATGTACACATTGTTTTATAATTTGACCATTTTAAAACATCAATATTGAAAAACAAATGAGAAGGACTTATATAAGTCAAAACACCAAACAAATAATTCAGACAAAAAGTTTACAAAATAGTAAACAAGAAATTTTATATTGATCAAATTGATCTATGGACATTGTGAGAAACTGAATGAGTTTTAAAAAATTCTCAAAGAAATACACAAGTATTTTCTGTAATGAATATTCAATATTTTGAAATTAATTCACTCTTTACAGAAGGAAAAGTAAGGGTTGCAATTCAAAGGGTAGAAGGATTTTTGATAACTCTTGGGATATTTCATATAGTTCACTTCTCTGTTCCAAATTTGATTCTCATTTCAATGTATAGCTTTGTTCTGGAGCTTGAGAATATAAATACATTTATGAGTACATCTCCAAGGATAATCATAAATCTGTTTTGAGGTGAACGAAATTATAAAATAAATTCAAATTTTGCATTAGCAGGTGTCAAATATAAGAATTCCCACATTAAAATAATATTAAATTTAACATCAAAATCCCACTGTAAAAATTCTATTTTTTTCAGTCATAAATTCTATGGGTTTTTAACTGAGTCCCCTGGTAGTTTGTCAGAATCTGAATTCTTTTGAAAATATGGGATTTCACTATTTCAAAAGAAAAAATGAGCCTAAATTAACCAGATTTTATTCCTAACTAGAATTTTTTTTAACCCTTAGAAAAAGGTTTTTGCAGAAAAATCTCAGATGTACTCAAAAATGATGCATCAATCAACTCATTCTATTTCTCTCTTCAAACAATTTCTTTTATTGATTTCCAAAAATTTTAATTTTTTTTCATTTCAATTTTAATAAATTTTTTCAAACCTTTCAATTATAATTTGATTTTTGTTCTTAGAATAATAAAATAATTGAGATGTTGGGAATTTACCAAATTGTTTGAATAATTATACTGATCAATTTCTTTCTCATTGAACTATTGCTCAATAGTTGTTAAAATTTTAGTTTTTACAAAACCAATTGTTCAGCTTGATAATAAATTTCATTTTTTCTTCCTTAGAATCAAAATTTAATTTGAATGTTGGGACTCAAGTAAATTACTTTACCTATTTTACTGATTGCTCTATTTTTCATAATTGCTACAAGCTTCAACTTATTTTCTTTTAACTTTGAAAAACATTTAGTGTATTGGTAATATTTTTGTAAAAAACTGGTTTTTATTTCAAATAAAATACTATTTTTTGACACATTATTCTATAAAACCAAGAAATAATTTGAATTTTGTGACACCAAAAAATTAATTTAAGACTCCACATCTTGCAGCCCAAAATTTTATTTAGTAGAAAAAAAGATCAAAGGTCATAAGCACAAATATTATCATTCATCTCAAAGAATTGAAATTATTCTTCAAATAATTAATGAAAATTAAACTTCACTTACAGTAAGGAAAATGTCATTATAATTTGAACTTTTGAAATTAGTTCAATTAAAATCAATTGATAAATAAGTGTGAATTATGATTTTGTTGGATTAAATCTAATAAACTTGAATCTTGAATTAGAATTCAACTTTCAATAGAAAATAATCTTCTTAAATCATCACCTTAATCAAGTATAAGTGTGAACATGTACAGTAATGTAAGAAAATTTCTTTGTTTTTAAATTTGTCAATAAGACTTTAAGATGAGAGCCAAAATGTTCCTATAGGGGGATGTAACAAATTAATTTATGGTTTAAACAGTTTTTTCTTGGAGTTGATGGTCTTAAATGTAGTATTTGGAACCAAAAACCTGGGTGCTTACAGCTTTTAAATACCACCAAATTTTAGGAATGGTATTTCCAAAATACCAGAAATTAAATTCAGTATTTGATGGAAAAAAATCAAGATTTCTTATATTTGACACCCCCTCTTATCAAGGATGGGTTTCTTCTCAAGAAGCTTCATGAAAAATATCTGGGTTTTAATTATGTGAGCCTTGTGGTATATCTTCCAAGCTGAAATAGGCTACAATTAATATCAAAAAAATTCTGAACTATGCATAACTCATAAGTGATGCATATATCCAAAATTTATCATTTTTTATTTAAGAAAAGATAGATAGATTTTTTTGGGTAAGTAGATCAATAGATTGAACTCCATATTTGGATTCTACATAAAAGCTCACCTAGGGTAGCTCCATAGAGTGAATTAGCTTTAATTAACTCTATGAGGTGGTAATATGGAAAATAATTCAACACCACATAAAAGAATTGTGAATTTCTTTCTCAATTTCATGCCAAAATAATGGGAATGTGAGAAATCCCATGTTACATATGCACTAATAATAGTTTTATGCATGTTTTTGGAACGTAATTCTAAATTATTATTACATAAAGCTTTGATAGACCCATAGTGGATATTAGTCTTTAAGCCTGAATTACTATTTTTGATGTGAAAATAGCTCAGGGGGACAAAAGACATCAAAAAGAGAAAGGGTACCCAAATTCTGAGGACTATGAATTGTGGATATCTCCAAAGATTTCATCCAAGGATTATAATGGCTCAATTAGTATACTAAAGCATTTTTGGGAACTTGGTTACCAATTTAAAGTCCCATTTAAGCATAAGAAAATAGCAAATAAGCTGCTATTTTGATGTGATAAGGAGATAATGAGAAACTCTGACTGCTGTAACCATTTAAATTAATTTTTTTTCAATGGATTAGCCTTAAAAAGTTAATTAAAAACCTTTTTGGACCATTAAACATGCATTTACCTCATGGAAAACAGCTATTACTGTGCTATTTGCAATTCTACGTAGAAATAAGGTAAAAACGTCAAACATTCATTAAAAATACAATTCAAAGTGAATATTTCTTAATCTTTATGGAAAAATGAAGAAGGTAATAATACATATAACAAGAAAAAATAATATGACTTCATAATTTAAATTAAAATTTCCACTTACAGTCCATTTCAATAATTCCCCATGAAACACTGAATCTTCAAAAATTCACAGAAAATACAGTCTGTGATGAAATTTTCACCAAAATTGAGAGCATTGAGAAATTGAGGATTATTTTGAAATAGAAGAATATTGACAGTTTTTAATACTTTATTTCATAACCATAAATGGGATAGGTAGTCACATAAAATGATTTAATTAAGTAATTATGATGATCTTATGTGACAACAGGTGACATAAAGAATTATCCAAAGAGGATGAATAATTTCCCCTAATTGGATCTTCATTTTTATCCATGGAATGCCTATGTGATCTGTTTTTGACTTAAAAGAGGCCACCTCTTGCTGTTTTTTGCAAATCATCTTATTATTCAATAATACCATTAGTACCAACAAGTAAGTATTAGTTAATCCTTTTGTTAAGATTTTTACTACTTTCAGAGTAAATCAGAAGGTCATGAGATCATATAGATCTACTATTTACAATAGTATTTACCTGTCATATTGCTGTATTAATGCTTGTCCCAACCACAAATAATCACCCCCCTCAATGGGTGATGCGGCAATTGCATCCTGAACCCAAGTTATGGTCAATTGGCCATATAATATGTTTATGGCCAATTTTACCCTTTTAGTGCTCCATGGCCTCTTGGCCTCATTGGCCAATTCTCCACCTCACCAACCCCCAGGCCATTATCCTTGTTTTTGGGCCAGAGGGGTATTTTCAGTCTTCCAGGGGCCTATGGCCCCTCTAGCCACCACCAGGGGCCTTGGCGCAACCCCTTATACCTAAAGCCTCTATGTCCTGCGGTCCATGGGACCCTTAGGCCCCTTTTGGCCCAATTCAAATGAGGCCAAAAGGGGCAAAGGGGGCAGCCCATCAGCCCCCAAAGCAAGGTGGGTCCACCCAAGGCGTTTTGACCCCAAATGGCCAAAAACCACCTTAGGACCCACATTGGCCATAAAATAAGTCCATGTCCTCCGGCAACCATCAGAGGTCACCCAATCAGCTCCAGGCAAGGATTCCCCTCCAGTTCAGGGGAAGACTTCCATTTCTTCAATGCACTCCGTACTCAAGGACCAGGAGTAGTGCATATATGGTATAATATACCATTATGCACCATTTTTTCTCAGAAATCCAATGGTTACACTTTCAGGACCCAATTATGTGATTCCAAATCAAGTCCCAAATCCATCACCAATTCCAAAGGAGGACTTTTCAGCCATTCAGTCTGGCAATTCCCTGGCGGCTACCAAAAGACCATTCAAGGACCCCAACCACCTGGCCCTGCAGGCGTTGGGTTGTCAATTCTCACCAGGACTATTCTAAGGGCAATTCTCAGAGTTAATCAATCATTTAAGTCATTGTCAAGGCATCAAGAAAACAGAATCCCTTGGAAATCTCAATTGGTCCATACAGGTAGTAATCAAGCAGACTGTATGGCCTTGGCCCAATTGTGCCAATTCATACTACACTGTTGGAATTCAGTCCCACAGTTCATTTCTCAAGATGGCCAGAACTGTATTGGCCCAATTCAGACAATACAGCTGGATGATTCACCTTCCAGGATCAGCCTTTCAGCTTTTCACATATACTGGCCACCTTTCATCATGTAAGATGTGTCTATGAAACTGTTGATAATATTACTATTAATCAACAGTACTATGACTGTTCTTATGAAATATAATAATAAAAAATTTATTATAACCAAAATTAAATAATTAAATAATTATTTCTTTTATGTGTTATACACTACTAGTGATTATAGCAGTAAGCAGAAATTGTCTACAAGAATCAATTACAAGAATATAAATAATAAAAACTTCTTTTATTAAAATAATAAAATTATTTTAATTTATGATTATCTTTTACAAGAATAATTCTAAAGAAAATTCTTGAAGAAAACTATTACTAGAGAAAAACTTTAAGAATTGAGATAAATTACTCACTAATAATCCAATGAACCTTTTAGATGATAATAGTAGAGAAATTTGATGTGGAATTGTGGATTTAATGGATCAAAATTGATTTATAACAGTATTACAACAAATTATAGTTTATTTCTCTGATTTCACGTCTTTCTGATTGATTTCTGGAAGAATATAACACTTAAGAAATAGTTCTAACTAATACTTACTTGTTTGGTAATAAAGGTATAATATAATAATGTGATGATGATGTGGAAAAAACAGCAAAAGGAGGCCTCTTTTAAGTCTAATGAAGCTCACAGAGGCATGCCATGGAGCAAACTGAAAAACCAGTTAGTGAGAAAACAATAATACCTTTTAGATTATTGATTGCATCATTTGTTGTCACATAAGATCATCAAAATTACTTAATTGATGCTTTCATGTGACTACCAACCCATTTATGGTTAGGAATAAAAGGAGTAACAACTTTAAATCTTCTTTTATTCCAAAATAATCATTGATTTCTCAAAGGTATCAATGTTATTGGAAATTTAATCACAGAATGTATTTTCTGTAAATTTTTAAAGATTCTGTGTTTCATTTGGAATCATCAAAAATGGACTGTAAGTAAAGCTTATAATTTTAAATATGAAAGTAGAATATTTTTTGATTTTTATATGAATTATACAGCTCTCTATTAGTCCTGAAAGTTTCAGGAATATTCATTAAGAATTGTATTTTTAATGAATTTTTGAAGTTTTTACCTCAATTCTATGTAGAATTGCAAATAGCAGTATATAGCTGGTTGCCATGAGGTAAATCAATGGATACTAGTCCAAAAAAGGGTTTTAATTACTCTTTTGGGGTTTATCCATGGTAATTCATTAAGAATTGACATGGTTACAGGAGTCTAAGTTGCTCTTTACCGCCTTGGCACATCAAAATAGCAGGTTATTTGCTATTTTCTTATACTTTACTTTAGTTGTAACATGGTAACCAAGTTCCCAAAGTATTTTAGTTTACTAATTGGGCCAAGATCAGCCATGGATTCAAGCTTTGGAGCTGTCCATGCCTCAGAGGCCTCAGAAGCTGGGTACCCTGGCTCTCTTTGATGTCTTTTGTCCCCCTTGCCTATTTTTTACGTCAAAATAGAATTTTAACCTTCAAGTGAGATATCCACTATGGGTGTACCAAAAGTGCATGTACGAATACCATAATATTAAGTGCACAAAACATGCATAACACTATTTTTAGTGTGAATGTAACATGGGATTTCTCACATTCCCATTATTTTGGCGTGAAATAGATAAAAACAAAAATTTTCACGGATCTTTTATGTGGTATTGAAGTATTTTCCATATTACCACCTCAAAGAGTTGGCATTATTAATTCCATCAATGGAATTGTTAAGGCCACAAATGACATTTATGGAATTGTTAATGTCATTTTTGGCCTCAAAAATTTTAGTAAAAACATGTAAGGGCTTACGTGGGTTTACCAACACCCTGTTACTATTACCAAGATTTTAATAGAAAAGTCTTACATTTTGGGGCCTGGCCATAATTTTAACAAATTTGGGGGATATAAATCATATTATAGACCTTGTTTTACTGTTTTTTGACATAAAATTGGCATATTTACTTGAATTTTAGCTTTTTTGGGACTTATCCCTTATTAATAATATTTAGAGTATTAATAAAGATGTTCTTCTTAGAAATATTGTTTGAAAAAATATACTATTGGGTCATTTGGAATAAATATCTACTGTCTACCTAGTGGCCTTTTTACATCACAGACTTCAAATATATTCTTTGAGTTATTGTAGTATAAAGTGAATACTAATATATTTTGATTAATATCTTATTAATTGCATAACTATGATTTCTTCAAAGAAAAAAAAACAAATAAAAAAAAATTGAAAGTTAAAAATCTTTACTTGAAAATATTTTTCTTTAATCTTTAGATAATTTTCCCTATTTTTGAATCAATTTTCCATAAATTACTCTTAGGAAATTTTATTCAATAAGATGGGTTAATAATTTACTTTTATTATCATTTATGAATAAAATTACCTTATATTATTTTTGATTCTAGTGTGACCCATAACTGAAAGCTCTTCTGACTCTAGTATCTCAGATTCAAGTGTTGAAATTCAAACCAGCCCAAGACCCAGAGGTTTCTTTACAAAAGAACACTTTTAAGGTCCAGCAGCTGAATTCAATCCATTTATTAACCCAATTTTCTCTGAATTGACATGAAATTACTCCTACTAGAAGTGGGAGAAATTACTCCATCCAGTCAAATGGGTGTGAACCAGGACATTCAACTCATAAATCCAAAAATACAAGAATGTCTTCCCAGAGGAAAGGCAAAAATGAAGGACTCCAGAGCTTCCACCAACTCCCAAAGGCTAGCCAGCACTTTTGAAACTCTTATTAGGAGTCCAGAAGCTGAAATAACTGCTATTTCTGTTTTCAGATCTGAATAATTTTCAACAATAAGCAAAAAAAAGATACTGGTCTCAGTACAAGAGCTGGTTTATGGTGGCAAAGCAGCAGGAGTTTGAGCTTATGTCAAGCCTCTTGATAGGGAAAATTAACTCCAATCTTCACATGAAAAAGTTCTTGGGCCCAGGAAATACAGAGGACCTTCTGAAGGGTTGGACTCCAATTTCTTGCAAAGGGCAAGTCCAACAGATAAAAGCTTGGTTGAAAAACCAAACCATCTTTTCAGAGGATCCAAACAAGAAGTTGACCCAAAAGAAGGACAACAGCCCTGTGGAAGCTTCTCAAGCCTCCACAGGTAGAAAGCTTCCTAAACAAGGGCAAGAAATCCCCAAAGAGCAATAAAATGGGCAAAAAAAGGCAAAGGAAAGGAAAAGCCCAAATGCAACAAACGTTACCCTTAAAATTGCAGAACTCCAAAGAGAGAAAAGACAGCCATTGACACTGTGTTAAATATGGCAAGAACATTAATGAAATTTAAAATCATGGAGGAGGAAAGAATGTACCAATTATTTCCAAAGGACCTTTTAAAAACTTTATATCACATTGAAGCTTGTAATAAAGAACTTTTGACAAATCTTAAACATTTTGAGTATCTCCAAAAAAATTTGCATAGAGAAATTTTGAAAGTTAAAGAATCACAAAAGACCATTATGGGTTTAGAAGATGTAGATGTAAATAAAAAAATCATTTTGTATTTGATGCATATTTATGAAAGAATTGAGTCAAAAGTTAAATTAATTAATTGACCAGAGGATAAATCTATTTATTTTATCACTAAACAACTGAAAAAATTAAGATTACAATTTGAGAGCTTGAAGAACTCAAATGGTCATAATGCAGCTCCTTTCCAAGAATAATTGGAAAAAAGTGATGAAGAAGGAATCAAATTGAAAGAAGATATTCAATCAATTATTAAAAATATATCACTAAAAAATAATTCACCAAGAAAGTCTACACCAATTCTTGAAAGAAATGTGTTGAAGCTGAATAATGACTTACATCATACAATTTCATGGAATTCAGAAGTGGAAACTTCCTTTAACTTTACAGAAATTTGCAAATTAGAGGAATGGCCTATCTTTGGTGGTGAATTAAAATATTCTCATATGGAATTTATAAAAACAATTGATATTTTCAAAGAAGACTCTAACATAACATATGACTACATAAGTGGTGGATTAAACTCATTATTTACCAAATCAGCAAAGAAATGGTATTAAAAAATGGGACAAAAAATAGTAAACACTCCCGGCCTTGGTGAAAATAAAAGATTTTTTACAAATGTGAAAAGTTGCCCTGGGGATTTAGAATGGAAAATTCTTTTTAAGATGCCATTTTGAATATTGAGAGGGAAATGCCCATGTCCTGGCTTCTTAAACAGAAGGACAGATTAACTACCCTTAATCCTGAGATGTCTGAAACAATGGTACATAAAAGGATATTAAGAAAATGTGGAGGTTACCTTGTGCATGCTATAAGAGGCAGATGTATTGAGAATTTTGCTAAAGAAGATTATATAAATTCAATGGAAGAGATAGCGACCAGAACAAGAATTGTTAGAAATTGGTATAAACCCCCAATAGACAATAGACCTTGTAGGAAAGCAACAAGACAGAGCTTCTTTGAAATGTCATAAATGTGGAAATACATCTAATTTGACTAATACTTGTCCAAAGAAAACAATACTTAATGAGATAGAAATTGAAAAAAAAAGACACAAGAGAAAGAAATAATGTGAGTGTACATGAGAGTAATTCTTAGACTTCTGAAGAAGAAGAAGTACCAGATAAACTTGGTATCAAAAACATTAATGTATCATTTGAATTCATAGAAGTGCATACTAAATTACCACAATATAGTGATGAATGTATGGATCTCACACATGTGAAAGATTCTAAAATGAAGCAAGCCAAACCTCCTAGAGCTAAAGGCTATAAAGATGGATCATCTTGTATCACTGATATTGTGATAAACAACAGAGAAGCCAAGAGACATCTTGAATCGGGTGCTTTCTGAAGCTGTTTTGGCAAGGATTATCTTGAAAAAATTTATACTAATTGGAAAGGGAAATTGATTTCAATTAAAGGTATATAATTTAGCAATTATATTATCTCACCCTGAAGGAAGTATCAGACTGAAAGTTGAATATGTTGTTATGAATAACTGAAATTCACAACATTTTATACTTTGGAATGATTATCTCAATATTTATGGTAGTGATATGAATAATCATAAAGACAGATATCTCACTATAAGGGAAAATACCAGACAAAAACTTTCTTTTCCTAAAGAGAAAAGAAAAATAAAATTCATTATACAAGTAAAAAATGTCAATAAGGAAAAATTTGTGACAGATCAATTTATTGAAGCACAAATCAGTCCTGAATTAACATTAGAAATGAAGGAAGATCTTATTGAAATCCTATTCCAATATAGGGAAGCCTTTGCTTCTGGTAATGAGCCACTGGGCTCTATTAAAAACCATGAAGTGGACCTTATGCGTAATGTGGAAGGACGTTACCCTCCACTATTAAGAAGACCAGCTTACCCAGATAGCCCCAGAGCTAGAGAAGCAGTAGAAGCTCATATTAATGAGCTTATGAAACTGGGAGTTCTCAGAAAGGTTGGACACAATGAGGAAGTGGAAGTAACAACCCCTGTAATCATTAATTTGAAATATGCTAAATCAAGGATTGTTTGTGATTTCATAGAATTGAATACCTAAAACATTCCAGACAGGTATCCAATTACCAGAATCCATGAGAATTTGACTCAACTATCTAAATCAAGATTCATCACTGCTATGGATGCAGTTAAAGGTTTCAATCAGAATTTTTTCAAACCTAATGGCTGGAAATTATGGAGAATAATTGATCATTGTGGTATTTATGAATATTTGAGGATACCTTTTGGCATTAAAAATGCACCCTTTCATTATCAAAGAATCATGAATATCATTTTCCCACATAAATTATCAGAGGGAGGGTTAATCATTTCTATTGATGACTTCATCATTTTTTCAGAAACATGGAAATTTCATTTAGAGAGACTTTCATTAGTACCTAGGAAAGTTCTTCAAGTGAACATGAAAATATCTGTTAAATATTTAATTTTGGGTTCCATGAGCTAAAAGCTCTAGGACATGTAGTTTCAGGACTAAGCCTTGGTGTTGGTAAAAAAAAGTGGCTCAAGTCATATTGAAACAAATTACTCAGGACAAGAAAGAAATGACATCTTTCCTAGGGTTTGATAGCTGTTACAGGAAACAACTTTTATATGTTTCATTCTATGCCAGATAATTTTACAGAATTTGTGATCAACAAAATGTTTTTTAAATGACAATAGAAAGGATGCAAGAATATGAGAAGAGAAAGTATCCCTTAACCAATGCACCATTATTATTGATACCAGACTGAAAAATATTTTTCCAGCTTTATATTGATGCATATGGAAAAGGGTCTAGGTGCAGCTCTTCATCAAGTCCAAATTTTCAATGACAAACCTTATTAAGGTACAGTTTTTTTTCTCAAGAAAAATAAAACCTATTGAGGCTAGATATGGAGCAAGCCAAATGGAGTTCCTGTTCCTTCTGTGGGCTCTGGAGAAAATTCATTACTATTTTGATGGTAGTGTGTTTGAGGTAATTACTGATTTTAAAGCAGTGAAGTCACTTCTTAACAACATGAAAACTCTAAGAAGACACATGTCAGGATGGCAGTTTGCTATACAGGAGTATACAGGAAATATGACCATAGTGCATAAATTTGGAAATATTCATAAGAGTTCTTATGGATTGAGTATATGTCAATTAACCAATACACCTGAAAATCCTGCTTATGTTCCTGAAAATGCAGCACCTAAAATTCCAATTGAAGGAATTAAAGTCACAGATGTAGGAACATAATTATTTGAATAAGTGAAAGAAAGCTATGAGAAAGATAAGAACTTTTATATTCTTACTTCTCTACTTGACAAATATTTCAAAGAGGAAGCCTTGGCTAATTATTTAGATGAGATATGGAAAACATCAGATGATGATGGAAAATTCCTTTAATATGATGGTAACTTATATCACAGGTATAAACACACCTGTGTAATTGTCTTATGTAGTAGAATTTTAATTAACAACCCATTACTGGAGTTCCATGACAAAATTAATTGTGGAAATCTTTCTGAAGACAGAAAAATGCACAGAATTAAGAAATATTCTTGGTGGCCATCTTGGAGAAAAGATGTAATTGAATACTGTGCTAGTTGTTACATGTGTCATAAGGCTAATAAAGCTACTGTTAAAAGAGTTGGTTTAATGAGCCATATAAAAGAGCAAAGTACCCCATAGGAAGTGGTTCATATGAAGTGGGTAAACACCTTAACACCTGGTGGTGAAAAAAAGCTACAATTCATGCCTTGTTATTGCAGAAAAATAAATAAAAATCCATTTTTTTACCATGTCTCAATGATGACACAGCTATGCATAAAGCTCTTTCAATTTGGAGCAGAGTAATATATAATACTGGTCTCTTTAAAAATATCATTAGAAATAGAGGACCAACATGTACATCAGCCTTAAGGAAAACTTTATATAAGATTTTGGGTACAATACTATCCTTTTCAACAGCTTACCATCTACAAACTGATGAATTGGCAGAAAGAATGATTCAGAACCTTGAGGAAATGATAAGAAGATTTTGTGCTTATGGCCTGGAGTTTAAGGATTCTGATGGCTTTACCCATTATTGGTTTACACTTATACCAGCATTGGAATTAGCCTTTAAGACTTCCCACATTCTTCAATAGGAAAAACTCATGCAATGTTGGAACAAGGATGGAACCCTAAACTTCCAGTCAATACTTTGAAGAAAAACTTGGTTTATAATCATCCAGCTGCTTCAACCTTTGAATTACTGCTTTATAAAGCAAGGAATAACACAAATGAAATCATGACTTATTCCTTTGAATATGCTAAGGAAAAATGGGACAAAAGTCATGAAAAACCAGAATCCAAAGTAGGGGACTTAATACTAGTTCCAATATTGAAATTTACTAATATTAAATGCCCAAAGAAATTGAAAGATTCCTTTTCAGGACAGTTCATAATTATGAAATCCCTTCCTGGGACAAATTTTGTACAAGTAGAACTATAAAGAGAACTGGAAAAGAAACATTCAACTTTCCATGTTAGTATAGTAAATCCTCATACTTCAAGTAATAAGGAATTATTTCCTTTAAGAAAGGGAGCAAAAATAGAAGTACCAACAATTGTTCAAAGTTAAGAGACAAAGGTGTTGAAGGTCTTGAAAGGAAGAAGACTTGGGGGAAAAAATAAGAGAGAATACTTAGTCAGATATAGAAGCACACAACATGAAGATAAGTGGCATACAGAAAAGAAAATAACTGATTCTCAAAAGCTTCTCAGAATATTAATACATGAGAGAAGACTAATTCCCCAATTAAAAGTTTAAATTTTGTTCTTTAAATACTTAAAAGTATAAGTAGAGAGGTTGGACAGTGGATTATACCCCCAAATTCATTTGGGGGTATACTTTTCAATGAAAGCTTGTAGTACAAATTTTTTGGTTTTAGGGAAGGTGAGCCTGTGAGATATGTATGACATACCCATAAAGCCACAAAGAACTTTTGATACAGTTGATTTAGCTTTGAACAGACTCATCAATTGAATTGAAAACAAGAAATAACAAAATATAAGCATAACTTTATTTTGGATACACAAAGCTATTATCATTCTTTCATTGCTGGATTCTACACCAAAAATGACCTGGGGTAAACCCATAGGGTGTTATACCAAAAAATGGCTATTTCTTATGTTATTAGAAGATTTAAGAATCTCACAGTAAAATTTCAATTTTTTTAAATTTTTTTTAAATTCTTAAATTTAAGCTTAAGGTTTATGCAAGCTTACCACAATTTTAGTCAAAATTGAGGTGTGGTGTATATTTATTGGATTGGATAAGGATTTAAAATACAGGATGTAAATCCTGCTTGAGTTCAATTTAAAGTGATTTAAGTAAGTAGTATAAGTTTAAATAAATAAAAGGGCAAAAACCAGGAAGAAAGGTTCAACAAAGGAAAAAGACCAAATACAGCCAGGGTACCCAAATTTTGGGATCTTCAAGGACTCCATTAAGTTTTTCCACCTGTATTGGAGGACTCTAAATCTTATTTCAACTTTAAGATTAGAAATTTATTGAAAATTAAAGTTTAACCTGTTTTTATCCCAATTGAGACAGGAATTTCAAGCTTCCAAAGAGGAAAGCCCTATATTCAGGCTTTAAGACCTTTAAAAGCTTAAATAAGCTTAAAGTTTAAATTTATAAGTTTTAAAACCTTATCCAAAGTTAAGGGTTGGTGTGTATTGTTTTTTTACATGGAAAAATAGCAATAACTTTAAAAATCAATTCAAAATCCAAATCTTGATGGATTCTCTTGAGCTTCCACACAGCTTACAAAATGATAATATCTGTGAATAAATTCAATCTCAAGTATCTATTTTAAACAGAATGAATTGATAATTAGCCTTGAAGTTAACCTTTTTGATTATTCTTACCAAAAATTAAGATTTCTTTGAAAATTGATTAAAACTTCAGTTTAAGAGATTTCAGCTTGAAAGTTTATTTCTGTGAGCCTTGAGGTATATTTTACATACCCAAATAGGCCACAATTATCTTAAAAAGAAATTTTGAATTATGCAAAACTCATAAGTCATGCATATATCCAAAATTCATCATTTTCAATTTCAGAAAAGATGAATAACTTTTTATTGAGTAAGTAAATCCATGGATTTAAGACCAGATTTGGATTCTACACAAAAATTCACCTAGGGTAGCTCCATAGAGTGAATAAACTCAATTTAAGTATTTGAGGTGGTAAAATGGAAAATACTTCAATACCACATCATTAATACCACATAAAAGATCCGTGAAAATTTTTGTTTTTCTTGATTTTTAGCCAAAATAATGGGAAAGTGGGAAATCCCATGTTACATATACACTAAGAATAGTGTTATGCATGTTTTGAGCACTTAATATCATGGTATTCTTACATGGACTTTTGGTACACCCATAGTGGATATCTCACTTTAAGCTTAAATTACTATTTTGACATAAAAAATAGGCAAGGGGGACAAAAGACATCAAAGAGAGCCAGGGTAACCAACTTCTGAGGCCTCAGAGGCGTGGATAGCTCCAGAGCATGGATCCATGGCTCATCTTGGCCCAATTGGTAAACCAAAACTCTTTGGGAACTTGGTTACCAAGTTACAACTACTGTAAAACACCAGAAAATAGCAAATAACCTGCTATTTTGACGTGCCAAGGAGGTAATGAGCTACTTACACTCCTGTAACCATGTCAATTACTAATGAATTTCCATTGATAAACCCCAAAAGAGTAATTAAAACCCTTTTGGGACCCATATTCATTGATTTACCTCATAGCAACCAGCAAAACACTGCTATTTGCAATTCTACGTAGAAATGAGGTAAAAACTTCAAAAATTCATTAAAAATACAATTCTTAATGAATATTTCTGAAACTTTCAGGACTAGAAGAAAACTGTATTATCTATGGTACAACCAAAAAGAATTACAGTTTTACTAGTAAAATTAAAGGGTTTACTTACAGTCCATTTTTGGTTATTCTACGTGAAACACTGAATCTTCAAAAATTCACAGTAATTACAACCTGTGATGAAATTGGCAATAACATTGATAACTTTGAGAAATCAATGATTATTTTAGAATAAAAGAAGATTTACAAGTGTTACTCCTTTTATTCTTAACCATATTGGGGTTGGTAGTCACGTGAAAGCATCAATTAAGTAATTATGATAATCTTACGTGACAACTGATGATGCAATCAATAATCCAAAAAGGTTTATTGTTTTCTCACTCACTGGTTTTTCAGTTTGCTCCATGGCACGCCTCTGTGAGCTGTTGTTGACTTAAAAGAGGCCTCCTCTTGCTGTTTTTTCCTAGAATCATCTTATCAATTTATTAAATCATTATTACCAACAAGTAAGTATTAGTTACAGCTATTCTTAAGTGTTTTAAATCTTTCAGAATCAACCAGAAAGACGTGAAATCATAGAATCCAACTATATATTGTTGTAATACTGTTATAAATCCTTTTGATCCCTTAAATCCACAATTCTATGTCAAATTTCTCCACTTTTATCTATCAATAAGTTCTTTGGAGTATTAGTGAGTCATTTATCTTTAATTCTTAAAGTTTTTCTCTAGTAATAGTTTTCTTCAAGAATTATCTTTATAATTATTCTTGTAAAAGATAATTATATATTAAAATAATTTTATTATTTTAATAAAAGAAGTTTTTATTATTAAATTCTTCTTGTAATTGATTCTTGTAGACAATTACTTCTCACTGTTATAATCACTAGTAGTGTATAACACGTGAAAGAAGTAATTTTATAATTATTTAATTGTGGTTATAATAATTTTTTTATTATTATATTTCATAAGAACAGACATAGTACTGTTGATTAATAGTAATATTATCATCAGTTTCATGGTCACATCTTACATTTGGGGGCCTGGCCGTGTTTTTTGAACCTTGTACCCTTAATTAATATATTTTTAAGCTCTAAAATATATTAATTTAATTAATTTTTTTCTTTCAATTTGAAGTTAAAATATTTTTATTTTTGAAATTGTTTTAAAATCTTTTTCATTGAGGAATTTGGTTCAATTTTATATTGTTTTTACACGTGGCTTTTTCACATCCAAAAACTTATAAAATTATTCTTTGAGTTACTCTGAATTAATTTTCATTCAAAATCTTAAATTTTAATTTTTTTCTTTAAAAAGAATTATTTTTTTTAATATTAAAAAATATAAAACTTATAAAAAATCTTTAAAAATATTTTAAAAAAGTATAAAAAATACTTTTTCTCTTTTATAATTTTTTCTAGTGTCGTTAATCAAATACTGTGCAGCTGGCAACAGACTCAGTAAAAGATATATCACTAGTCCAGAATCTTCAGAAGCAGAATCTGAAGACAGTATTGAGGTGCAGATTGCTAAAAGAGGCACCTTATTCAACTCAGAAAGAGCTAAATTACCACCAAAAGGTGTGTATTTTATCTTATATTTTCACCTTTTATCTTTAAATTGACGTGAAAATGGTGCATACCAGAAATGGAAGCAACTATTCAGTCCAGCCAGATGGATGTGGACAAGGAAGAGGCAAGAACAAATCCAGAAGTGCCAAATCTTCCACAAGAAAGACACATCTGGAGGATGCCAGAGTTTCCCCCCATTCCCCAAGGTCTGTACCAACAGATTTTGACGTAAATTCTGAGCCTGAACTAATTTATGATAATATTTCCAGGGCTGAACCATTTTCAAGTGGCAGCAATAGAAATATATCAGAGCCAGTACAAAAATTGGTTCAGAGCAGCCAAAGAAGAGGAGTGGGAAATCTGCCCAAGCCTTTGGCAGGGGGCCATGAACTCCTACTTACACATCAAGAGCTTTCTGGGTCAGGAGAAGACCATAGAACTCTTAGGAGGATGGAGCCCCCTGTCTTGCAAAGACAAGGTCAAAAAGATAAAGAATTGGTTGAAGAACCAGAGTCTTTTATCCATAGACCAGAAGAAAGAGTTGGAAATGACTCCAACTTTGGAGACAGAGGCACCAGTGGCATCTACCAGCTCCAAACCAGCTCCAGAAGCATCCAAGGACAAGCCCAAAGGACCTCAAAAGAAACAGAGAGGTCCCAAGAACCATCAAGGCAAGGGCAAAGGCAAAGCCAATTGGCACAGACCTTACCCACAAGGGTACAGGATCCCCAGATTGGAGCCTTCAGCCGTGGACAGTGTCTTCAATATGGCCAGAACTCTTATGGAATTCACAGCCAAGGAGCAGGAAAGGATGAACAGGACTTTTCCACGCAAATAAATGATGTACATAGAAGTATTAGTGTAGAAATTGGCAAACTTGAGTCAAAGTTAAAGCAAATTACATTAGACATCAATGATTTAAAGAAAAGTGACAAGCAAAATTCTGAATGGCATCAATTGACAACTGTCACCCTTGAGTCAATTAGCAATGCTTGTGAAAGAATTGAGAACCAATGTCAAACTCAGAATAATGACACAGAGGATCCTTCCATTTTTAAAGTAAATGATAGACTTAAAACTCTTGAAGACCATGTCTTACAAATAGTTAAGAACACCAATCAATTTGCTATACATTTAGCAAAAAGTGACAGTGAGAGGCAGAAATTGAAAAATGAAATAATTGCAAGTGTGGAACAAATTCATAAGAATCATGAACCACATATGCCAAGACATTCTACACCTTTTACTGAAGAAAAACTTTCTGTTAAAGAAAGTCTCATCCCATTCTTAGGAGAAAATGTTATTTCTGCAAAGGATATTCCCAAATTAGAAGAATGGCCAAAATTCTCTGGTGAAGGAGAATACAACCATATTGAATTCATCAGGACTATTTATATGTTGCAAGAAGACTTTCATATACCTGATGAAATCATAGTGGGAAAATTACATTGTTTGTTTACCAAGACTGCAAAGAAATGGTATTACAAGATGAGAATAGATCATGGAAGACATGACTGGTCTTGGTGGAAATCTGAAGTGATTACCAAATGGGCCAATAATTCTTGGAGGTTTAAAATGGAAAATGCTTTTGAAAGTGCCATTTTCAACTCAGACAAAGACAAACCACTTACTTGGTTCTTCAAACAAAAAGACAGATTATCTGCTTTACACCCAGATATGTCTGACACTATGATTAATATGAAAATATTAAGAAAGTGTGGAGGAGAACTGGAACATGCTATCAAAAGCAGATGTTTGGAACCCTGTTCAACAGAGGACTACATTAATGCTATGGAAGATATCATTAACAGAACAAGAATTGGTAAGACTTGGATTAGAAACCCAATAGAATCCAAAATAGTCTCAAAGATTCCTAGAGAGGAAAGAAGACTAGAAAGACCTGTCTTGAAGTGTCATAAATGTGGAAGTACTTCACATTTAGCCAACACTTGCCCTAAAAAGACAAAGATCAATGAAGTTCAAGTCATTGAAGAAATTCAGTGTACTGAAGAGAAAGAAGAGTCTGATCAAGATTCTGCAGTCTCTGAGGATACACCAGTGGAGGACTATCCCATTGAGAACATTTCAGCTTTCTTTGAGGTCACAGAAGTCCATACCCACTTGCCACAGTACAGTGAGGATTGCTGCAACCAGACCAATATCCAAGATGCCAGAATGTGTAAAACAAAACCTGCTAGAGGAAAGGGTTATACTGCTGGGGCATCCTGTATCACATCAGTTCTGATGAGTGATATTGAAGCCAAAGTAAATTTGGATACAGGGGCATTTTGCACTTGTGTAGGCAAAGATTATCTCCAAATTATACTTCCTGAATGGAAAAACCATCTATTACCAATAGAGGGTGTACAATTCAGTAGTGCCAGTAATAATATGTACCCCTTGGGCATATTGGACACTAATATTGTATTCCCACATCCAGCAGGAAGTGTAAGAATGAAAACTGAGATTGTAGTAATGGATAATTGCACATCTCAGCACATCATTCTTGGAAATGATTACTTGAATATTTATGGTATTGATATAAATAACCATAAAGACAGATATTTCACAATTGGGGATAACAAAAGACAAAAATTTGCTTTCTCCAATATGCCAAAACAGATATCTGTAGTATCTTCTGTCAAAGATACTTACAAAGATGAATTTGTGTCTAAACAACTTGTCGAAGCACAAATTAATCCATCATTGTCACCAAAGATGAGGAATGAACTTATTGATGTATTATATACATACAATAATGCATTTGCATCTGATAATGAACCATTAGGCACTATAAGGGGACATGAAATTGATATTACTCTTAATATTGATAGACCATATCCTCCAGTACTTAGAAGACCAGCTTATCCAGCCAGTCCCAGAGCTACAGAGGCCTTGGAAAAACATATCCAAGAGTTAATCCAACTTGGTGTACTAAGGAAAGTAGGCCATAATGAGGAGGTTGAAGTGACAACACCTGTTATCATTGCTTGGCATAATGATAAGTAAAGAATGGTTGGAGATTTTAGAGCTTTGAATACCTACACAGTTCCAGATAGGTATCCAATCCCTAGAATCCAAGAAACCTTGACTCAATTGTCTAAAGCCAAGTATATAACATCAATGGATGCATTGAAAGGCTTCCATCAAAATGTTTTGATGCCTAAAGCTAGGTAATTGCTTAGAATTATCACTCACTGTGGTATTTATGAGTATCTTAGAATGCCATTTGGCATTAAAAATGCTCCATCTCATTATTGAAGGATGATGAATACCATCTTCCCCACAGAATTGTCTGAAGGATGGCTTATCATTTATATTGATGATATTATCATATGTTCTGACTCATGGTCTTTGCACCTTGAAAGACTTGCAAGAGTACTTCATAAAGTTGCAGAAGTGAACATGAAAATTTCACTTAAGAAATGCAATTTTGGTTTTGAAGAACTCAAAGCATTAGGACATGTTGTTTCTGGTTTGAGCTTGGGTATTGACAAGAATAAAGTGGCAGCAGTGTTACTTAAGCCAATACCCCAGAATAAAAAAGAAATGATGTCTTTTCTTGGATTTGCTAGTTACTATAGGCAACACTTGAAAGATTTTGCAATTCTAGCCAAGTCACTCTATAGAATCTGTGATCAACAGACTGTATTTGAGATGACACAGGAAAGAATTAAAGCTTATGAGAAGATAAAGAAAGCCCTTACAGAAGCACCTTTACTCCTCATGCCTGACTGGAATATTCCTTTTAAGTTGTAAATTGATGCATGTGGAGATGGATTAGGGGCAGCCTTACATCAAGTCCAAATTATTGATGAAAAACCTACAGAAGGACCAGTTTGTTATATCTCAAGGCAAATCAAACCAACAGAAGCCAGATATGGTGCAAGCCAAATGGAGTGCTTATGTTTGGTATGGGCACTTGAGAAATTACACTATTACCTTGATGGCAGTGTTTTTGAAGTGATAACTGACTGTAATGCTGTAAAATCACTTCTTAACATGAAAACTCCCAACAGACATATGTTGAGATGGCAAATAGCCATTCAAGAATATAGAGGAAACATGACTATAGTTCATAAAGCAGGAAACATTCACAAAAATGCTGATGGACTTAGTAGATGGGCTTTAGCCAACACTCCTGATAACCCAGCTTATGTACCTTTGGAAGCTGAACCACAGATTCCAATTGAAGGAATTAACATAACTGATATTGGGACTGAATTCTTTGAAGAGGTCAGAGAGTCTTATAAACAAGACAAGAATTGCCATATCTTGACTTCTTTATTGGATAAAGACTGCAAAGACACATCTTTGGTTAATGCACTAGATGAAGTTTGGAAAAATTCTTATTCTGAAGGAAGATTTCACTTGTTTGATGGGATTATTTACCATAGAACAAAACATTCTTGTGTGATGACACTGTGTAATAGATTGCTTATCAATACCATTCTTCATGAATGCCATGATAGCATTTACTCTGGACACCTATCAGAAGACAGAACACTCGAAAAAGTGAAGAACTGTGCATGGTGGCCATCTTGGAGAAAAGAAACCATTGAGTATTGCCATACCTGTGATAGATGCCAGAAAGCAAACAGGAGTACAGGCAAGAAATTTGAATTGATGATCCATATTCAAGAACCAAAATCCCCTTGGGAAGTTGTTCACATGGATTGGGTCACAGCACTTCCTCCAAGTGGTGACAAAAGCTATAATGCTTGCTTAGTCATTGTAGACAGATATAGCAAAACTCCCATATTATTACCATGTCATAAAGATGACACTGCTATGGATACAGCTCTTCTTTTATGGAGTAGAGTTATTTCTAATACAGGATTATTTAAGAATATCATAAGTGACAGAGATCCCAAATTCACATCTGCACTTTGGACCAATCTTCATAGATTGTTTGGGACTAAGTTATCATTCTCTACAGCATATCACCCTCAAACAGATGGGCTAGCAGAGAGGATGATTCAGACTTTAGAAGACATGATCAGGAGATTCTGTGCTTATGGATTAGAATTCAAAGACTCAGATGGCTTTACCCATGACTGGTGCACTCTGATACCTGCATTAGAATCGGCATACAAGACATCAGTCCATTCTTCCACAGGACAGACTCCTGCTATGTTAGAGAAAGGATGGAATCCAAGACTCCCAGCAGACACACTGAGGAAAGACTTGATTGACATTCATCCTACAGCTTCCAGCTTCAAGATAATGCTTGATAAAGTGAAACACCATGCAAAACAAAGTATGGATGATGCTTTTGATTATGCAAAACAGAAGTGGGACAAGAGTCATAAAGTACCAGACTTCAAAGTAGGGGACTTAGTTTTAGTTTCAACCTTGAATTTTAATAATATCAAAGGCCCAAAGAAACTTAAAGATTCTTATGTAGGACCCTTTGTTATTGTTGCTTTACATGGAAACAATGCAGTTCAAGTGGAATTGAGTGGTGAATTGGAAAATAAACACCCCACATTTCCAGTCAGCTTGATAAAGCCTTATCAACCAGCTGATAAAGAATTGTTTCCTTTAAGAAACCCAACTCCTTTAACTGTACCACCTGTGGAACAAAATGAAGACAAAAAGATAAAGAAAGTCATTAAAGAAAGGAGACTTAGGGGTAAAAATCAAAGAGAATATCTTGTCAGATATAGAAATCCAGTATATGAAGATGAATGGATGGCAGAATCAGGAATACCTGACTCAGATAAACTCTTGAGAAGATTTAGACATGAAAGAAGGCCACAAGCCTGAACATGTCTATAAATGTGCTTTAAATTACTTGATCTGAGTAATGTGAAGAGGTTGGACAATGGACATTAACCCCCTTTGGGGCCTTATTCTTTTATCACTAATAAAATTTTAGTACAATTTTATTTTTTGGTGGGAGGGAATGTGAGCCTTGAGGTATATTTTACATACCTAAATAGGCCACAATTATCTTAAAAAGAAATTTTGAATTATGAAAAACTCATAAGTCATGCATATATCCAAAATTCATCATTTTCAATTTCAGAAAAGATGAATAACCTTTTATTGAGTAAGTAAATCCATGGATTTAAGACCAGATTTGGATTCTACACAAAAATTCACCTAGGGTAGCTCCATAGAGTGAATAAACTCAATTTAAGTATTTGAGGTGGTAAAATGGAAAATACTTCAATACCACATCATTAATACCACATAAAAGATCCGTGAAAAGTTTTGTTTTTCTTGATTTTTAGCCAAAATAATGGGAAAGTGAGAAATCCCATGTTACATATACACTAAGAATAGTGTTATGCATGTTTTGAGCACTTAATATCATGGTATTCTTACATGGACTTTTGGTACACCCATAGTGGATATCTCACTTTAAGCTTAAATTACTATTTTGACGTAAAAAATAGGCAAGGGGGACAAAAGACATCAAAGAGAGCCAGGGTACCCAACTTCTGAGGCCTCAGAGGCATGGATAGCTCCAGAGCATGGATCCATGGCTCATCTTGGCCCAATTGGTAAACCAAAACTCTTTGGGAACTTGGTTACCAAGTTACAACTACTGTAAAACACCAGAAAATAGCAAATAACCTGCTATTTTGACGTGCCAAGGAGGTAATGAGCTACTTACACTCCTGTAACCATGTCAATTACTAATGAATTTCCATTGATAAACCCCAAAAGAGTAATTAAAACCCTTTTGGGACCCATATTCATTGATTTACCTCATAGCAACCAGCAAAACACTGCTATTTGCAATTCTACGTAGAAATGAGGTAAAAACTTCAAAAATTCATTAAAAATACAATTCTTAATGAATCTTTCTGAAACTTTCAGGACTAGAAGAAAACTGTATTATCTATGGTACAACCAAAAAGAATTACAGTTTTACTAGTAAAATTAAAGGGTTTACTTACAGTCCATTTTTGGTTATTCTACGTGAAACACTGAATCTTCAAAAATTCACAGTAATTACAACCTGTGATGAAATTGGCAATAACATTGATAACTTTGAGAAATCAATGATTATTTTAGAATAAAAGAAGATTTACAAGTGTTACTCCTTTTATTCTTAACCATATTGGGGTTGGTAGTCACGTGAAAGCATCAATTAAGTAATTATGATAATCTTACGTGACAACTGATGATGCAATCAATAATCCAAAAAGGTTTATTGTTTTCTCACTCACTGGTTTTTCAGTTTGCTCCATGGCACGCCTCTGTAAGCTGTTGTTGACTTAAAAGAGGCCTCCTCTTGCTGTTTTCTCCTAGAATCATCTTATCAATTTATTAAATCATTATTACCAACAAGTAAGTATTAGTTACAGCTATTCTTAAGTGTTTTAAATCTTTCAGAATCAACCAGAAAGACGTGAAATCATAGAATCCAACTATATATTGTTGTAATACTGTTATAAATCCTTTTGATCCCTTAAATCCACAATTCTACGTCAAATTTCTCCACTTTCATCTATCAATAAGTTCTTTGGAGTATTAGTGAGCCATTTATCTTTAATTCTTAAAGTTTTTCTCTAGTAATAGTTTTCTTCAAGAATTATCTTTATAATTATTCTTGTAAAAGATAATTATATATTAAAATAATTTTATTATTTTAATAAAAGAAGTTTTTATTATTAAATTCTTCTTGTAATTGATTCTTGTAGACAATTACTGCTCACTGTTATAATCACTAGTAGTGTATAACACGTGAAAGAAATAATTTTATAATTATTTAATTGTGGTTATAATAATTTTTTTATTATTATATTTCGTAAGAACAGACATAGTACTGTTGATTAATAGTAATATTATCATCAGTTTCATAGTCACATCTTACAATTTCTAAGTTTCTCATGTGATGAAATTTAATATAAATAAGGTTCTTCTATATTTGAACTTGAAATAATCAATCCAAAAGAGGATTAAAGTTACTTGGAGTTAAGAATAGTACTGTTAACTTGAAAGTGAATTGAAAAATGAGCTATCCTGAGCTGAGAACCATAGTTTTTAGTATGGTTTTTCAGTTTTGACCCCAACACTCCCTTTAAATCCATTATAAATAATGAGAGCAGCTCTGAAGGAAGAAAAAGAGGCTTTACATCACTGTTTTTTTCAATAACCATCATCATTCAATAAATATTAGACATTTAAACAGGTAAAAGTTTATTAAATAAAGAGTGTTATCATTGAAAGTATTTATTAAGTATTTCTTAATTATTTCCATTATTTATAAGCTTTTAATTAAAGAAGTGAAATGATAGAATTCAGATTTCTGTTTCAAATACTAATAGTAATTTTTCTCTTATAAAATTATTGTCTTAAATAGCTTTGAAAAGCCACAAATTCCGCTAAAAACTCTGAAATATTATTTTATCACAAGCAATCTGTTTTTTATGTTTTAAAATATTAATTTTTAGTGTTTTATAGCTTAAAAGACTATTTAATACTGTAACTGTTGTTTTTTGACTTATGGTATTAAATAAATATTATATGTAAGTTTTCTCTAAAAATCTACATTTTTTATCTAGTATGTGTTTTTTATATAGATTTTGTCTATAAGACTTATCTCTGCCCCCTGTGTGTGATGTTTCCTTTATAAATAATATTTATATTATTTATAAGTGGTTAAATATTAATATTTTCCATGTATAATCATCTCATTAAGAGATTTATACTTATTATTATTATAACTGTCAGTAACTATAATAATAGAATAATTATGATTTATCATAATTATTAATATTTATCTTATTATTGAATCATTCAATAATAATTAAATTTTTCTTTATATAATTATTTTTAATAATTATATTAGTTTGTGGCCATAATTTTCTATCATATTATATTCTCTACTGAGGACAGTCATAATACTATTGATATTTGTTACTATTATCAACAGTCTCATAGACAAACCTTACAACCTCTCATTAATTGTAAGGTGGTACTCAAAATTATCATCCATAATTTTTAAGCTATCTTACAATTTCTATATTTCCATCTCATTATAACAGCTCAAGAAGGGCTTTCTAATCTACATACACCAAATAAAATAATACAGCAGGACAACAGAATATTTTGTATAGGTGCTGTTTCCAATGTTTTTAAAACCCATCAAAGTTACTGTACAAGAGTAACGCTTGGATTGAAAATACTCTCATCCAATGAGATTTTTTTCCCAAAATGATTTTGATTTCATTCTCTACACTTTCCTTTTCAATATTCCAGGACCTATTTTGAATAAAAATGTAAGTGAAATTCTTCCTTGATTTCAAGCTTCAAATTAACATCAATTAAGAGCCATTATTTTTAATTGTAATATTTATGATGATTTTCTTTCAAACGAGGATAAAGACAAATACATCTTTTCTTCAAAATCAAATATTTTGAATCAAGACTCAAAAAAGTCAAAAGAACAAAGAAATTGTGAGTATTAACTAATTTATTTTTTCAATTTAGAAATTAAAAAATTATAATTGTAAGGAATATTCTTTGAAATTACTGATTAATTGAAAAAATAAATGTTTTAAATATCTTAAGTCACAATTGAGATGATATTGAGAATATATATTTGAAAAAATAATCATTTATTTTTTCTTCATTTTATAATTGAAAAGAAGAAGGTCAAATAATAAAGATGCTTAATTCATCCCAATTCACAACTTTATATTCCTTTTTTGAAGCATAATTCTAGCTGAGATATATGAGCCTCAAGTGGTTTTAAGCTAGGTTATCAAAATCACAAAAATATTTTGTGATCACCAAAACAATTTTCAGTGTTTCAATGTATGATAAATTCCTTTTTAATTATTTTTAATTCATAAATTGAGATATTTTTTAATCATTTCATTCTACATTTTTTTCATCTTTTGTCAATTATTCAACATTTTTTCACAATTCTGTTTTTTTCTTTTTTATTGTTTGGAGAGTTTTTTTCATTTTTCAATAATTCAAAAGATCTTTTTTTAATTTTTTTAGCTATAAAGTTATCTATGAATTGAAAAAATAGATCTTGTTCCATGTCTCTAAAGTTTTATTGATACATTATAGAAATATGAGGTTGTTTTTTTCTCCAAAGTTCAAATTTGAGTTGGAAAACTACAATTCTTCTAAATAATTCAAAACAAATTTCATTGTTTCAAAGCTTCAATTATGAATAATTATCAAAAAATTATTTCTCAAAATTACAAAAATGCTCAATTCTAAATTCTTTATAATTTTTGATCCATTTTCAAAAAAATCCAATCACATAGAGATCTTCAGGTCTTTCATTTTAAATATAATCCAATATGAGATGCTTATTGATGCAAATGGGTTTCTTTCCTGCTATAATTGAGTGATTAGAAAAGCTTAAATAAAATTATGCTGGTGCAATCATCAATTTTAAATTCTTGTTTTATTGTTTAAAGGAAAGAGAATCAAGTTTAAAAAAATTGAGATTATTCCAGAGATTTTAATGGTAATGATTGCAGAGAAACTTGTGAGTGATAAGATCAAATAAATTGCTCTTTTTTATTAGCTTAAATTGGGAGAAACATAGATTAATCCAAAAATAACAATGAAGCCAAAATAAGATTAATTGATAATGTATTTTTAAGCTCAATTGAAATACCTTTTTCATTGATCTTCATCACTTGATCATTTGAAATTAGAACACTCAAGCTTGAATACACCCCAAATTCCATTATTTGTTCTGTTTTCTTTGGAATTAAGTTAAATGAAGGAAAAATACCTTTTATTATTCCTTAATCTTAATATTTTACAGTTTTAAAATAAACTTACAGTTAGAAAATTACAAATAAATAATGGAAGATTGGCATTTTTAATAAAATAAAGTCGCAATTAAGCCATTTTTTAATCAAACCGAAATTAATATTTATTCTCTATTTTACCAATAGAAAATTATTTGATCACAAAAGGAAATATATATATTTTACAAAAAAACCAATTATTTTCTTCTTGATTTAATATTTAATTTTTGTTTCAAAATCATCTCATTTAATTGAATTTCAAATTAAGAAATTAAAACCAAGTACAATTCCATTATTGTTTGTATCTGTGAATCAAAAATTTCAAATCACCTTTTATCCATATTTAAATTCTAAGTTGATTTTACAATCAAAATTAAAACAAATTGACCGAAATTTCAATTTTCTGCATAGAAAATTAAATATCAATGAATGAAATCATTTCTCACACATAACTGGACTAAAGAAGTTATTCATTGAATTTATATATTCAATGAAATTGCAAGTATATCATGTTTTTGAAAAGGTAAATTTACCTAGATTTATTTCAAAATTAAAATCATAATTAATAAAATTGAAGAGTTTTTTTCATACTTGACACTTTGAAAGACCATTTTTTTAAAAAATTAATGATTTCATTTTCGAGATCAGTTTATAGTTGTTCTTCCTGAGAGATATATTTAAAGTTAATATTATGGAACATTGATCAGATTGCAAAGATTTTGTATATTAAAGTGAATATTTTAATCTCCACATTAATCTTTATATGAAAGAGGTCAAGAATTATGAAATAATCTAAAATAATCCTTCCAGAGGTCCTATTAATATTGTTAGTTCTATCAATATCTCAAAACTTAGTTTTCTGATAATCACATTGAGTATTATTTTGAAGAATTTCATGCAATATTTTGATGAAATTATTACCGAAATCAATCATTCAAGGATTTTTTCCGAAATAAAATTTATGCCAATATGTTTACAGTTTAAAAGGAAAAATTATTTCTTTGATCATTTTGTTTCGAAAATCTCCAATACATTAATTATGTTTCACATAGCTGGGATTTTTTTTTACTGGGCCAAAGGTCCATAAATGAAGTGTTTCAAAAGGATGAAATACATTTTTGAGAAACTTAAATGACATTTTAGGCAAATTTGAGAATATATTCAGCTGAGCCACATATACAGGTGGTGTTTGCATCCCTAGCGATTCTCTTAATAAAAAACAACAACAAAAACGGGTTATGAAAGCAAATATACTTTATTGTTAATGTTTCATAATACCACATAATTGACTAAGAGATTTAAACTGAAAAGGAAAAATTTTCCAAACTACCCAAGTACCTTTGGTCACCAATCCCAACCCCACAGGATTTCGTTTTTAAATGAGGCATCAACCGTTTACCATACAGCTTTTAATTTAACTAAGTTTAAGCAATTTACAAAGAAAGATTTTAAATAAATATGAAGTAGATATTAAGAAAAAGGAGTTTTTGAATGGAAAGCTTTGTTTAGAACCATAAAGATTAAGATTACTATGTCAAAAAAAATCCTAGTAATACATTAAAAGGAAAAATGAAAAAATGAAGAAACAAAAGATGTGGTAATGAAAGATTAATTAATAAAGGATGGATTATTGATTTTATTTTGAAATTTTTTTCTTCTCAAGGTTTAAAAAGAGGATTGATTAAATTCCTTTGTATTATTTCACATTTTGTTACCTATTAGTTTCATTTTTAAAAGGGTTAATTTTATTTCATTTATTACTTTCCACCTTTATTTTTTCTTGTAAATTTTTTTTTCTCTTCTCATTATTCCAAAATGCAATTTGCTTTACTTGATAGTTCTTTCTCTTAGTTCTTGGTTTTGCCTAATTCATAAATAGCTAGTATTTTGTATCATTTTTTTTCTTGTTATTAGCTTATTAAATTTCTTCAATTGAGAAATCATGAGCCTGGAATATAATACCCAGAGGTGTCTGTAGCCCTGGTATATCATCAAAGAGTCTAAATCAAAATAGTAGTAAGAATAAGAATAATAAATCTCTTCAAAATTTAAAGTTTATTCCAGTTTTAAGGAATAATAATTTTTCTTTCAACAAAATAAAAGGAAGAAATTTTAATTTTAAAATTGAAATCCTTTTTTTGAGCTTACATAATAATCCATTGGCCAAAAAATAGGTTCAATTCTATTTCTATTTTTCATAACATCAAAAGTTCTGGCTTGATTAGGATTAAATTAACTTTTCAGAGAAAAGGTGAATTAGTTTTTAGGATTTCTTTTTTTTCAAATAAAACCACCTCCTTATTCAGCTTTATCAGATTCTACCTGAATTGATCTACTTTTGTATTGGTAAAAACATAAAATTAAGGCTATATATATACTAAATTTTAATTCTAATTTATTACCCCTTCTTCTGTCAGGTTGAGCTTATGAGAAAGTAGTAATATATGTATGCCCAACTTTAAATCTGACTGTGACACGGATATTCTAATTTGAAAAAGGTTTATAAATGATAATTAAAGGGCTTTACTATAAGGAATAGTGGTGGTGCGTGCTTCTGGTAGCCCTGGGTGCAGTATTTATCTGTTGGGTCACAATAATTAACATTATAATTGTATCTGTTTATTTTCCAAGAGTATAACTGTTTTGGACAGTTTTACTATGTAGGAATTCAAGAGAAGGATGGGGATTCCTCTTTTAGGCAGAGAAAGAGCCCTTTTTATCCTGAAATTGGGTGGAAAGGTCCTCTAGACCACTTCAAATGGAGGAAGTGAATATTTTTTACTTCAGAGTACTGGCTTGGGGCTTTAACAAGGCCTGTATACTCTGTATTTGGCTGAGATGTGGTTTTGAAGCCACATCTGGGCAGTTTTCCCCAATACAGGGTGAAAAGTTTCATCTGGGGACCACACAGCCCTCTTCTAACATGTATGCTGCATGGAATGCTGTACAGAACCTGTATGGTAACCCAGTATTGACTGAAATATCAGGTATTGAATTATAAACAATATTATTTGTCTATTTGACAGCTCATGATCAGAGTTATGGGATAGTATGCCACAATAAAGGTGTATTGGCCAAACTGTGGGATTTTAAACCTAAAAATACTATAGCTCTGTCAGTTTTTAGGATATTTAGCTCAATGTTGGTTTATTGTGCAGCCCTGGATGAGATCTACACAATTGTACCTCATTTTATATGGGTAACATTGAATATGGCAAAGTTATGCCATGTTCAATTTTTGTTATCCATATATATGAATTTCTCAAAATCTGCATGGAGTTTGTTTTCCCCATAAATTTTGTTCTAGATGGGATATGGGGAAATGGATGGCACCATCAGATAGCCCTGATTTTTCTATTTCCAAAATAACCCCACTGTAGGTATCTCAAACTAAAACTGTAGAAGTTAGATGAGGGGTGAATACTTTATTCACCGTTATTTGACCTTGTTTTGGCCATAACCTCTGTAGTTTTGGTGCTAGCTCAATTTGAATAGTACCATTGGATAGACTTAATTTAGAGATTCAATTTGAATACCCATTGGATGGGGTTCAACCTCTTCCTCTGGACTTTAGATAAGAGGTGAAAATTAAGGTTTATTCTCAGCACTTGCTTTGAGCTTGAATAAGTTGTTTATTCTTTGTCCTATGATGACAGGCCTTGTATATGTATAATCAGGTGATTTTACTCTTTCCTTTGATATCTTTTGAGCTGGTTTGGCTCAGATCCATATTTTAGTGGTATTTTGCTCTCCTGTTGGTTTATGGTACTTGGCTTTCATGCTTGTGCTCTGGCTTTGAGTCACAGGCTGACATACCCTCCCTCCAAAAAAAGGCTCATCATTGATGAGGATTTTCAGACCTCCTAGAGTCTCTGAATCCTCTCAGGTTAAGGTTACCATCTGGTATGGCATCTTCTGCCAGCTATTTGTCCTCATCTGCTGTCTGGCTCTTGAACCCCACCAAATATTGTCTCTGGTCTTTACCATTCAGTCTGATCTTCCTAGCCTTGATGATTGTCTTTAAAGGGCCAGGGGTGTCTTCCACTTCCACTATGTTCTGTGGAGTGGGGTTCTTTTTCCTAGAGGGGAGTTTATCCACTCCTGTTTGAAAGTAAGGTTTGACAAAACTCACTGGAAATACTGGATGTTTTCTAGAGAATTCTTCTGCAAGTCTGACCTCCACTGCATTCTTCCCTATCAATTTCATGATAGTGAAGGGTCCAAAGATGAGTCTCTTTTTTTCTCTGGTCCCTTCAGGATATTAAAGTTGAGAATAGACACTACCACTTGATCCCCTTCTTTGAAGTCTGGTTCCATGTGTGTCATGTAATACCTCTGTTTATTGTACTATTTAGCCTCAGCTATGCACTTAGAAGATTTATCACATGCTTTCTTCCACAAAACATGGAAGTCTTTGGATGTGGGGTTGATGTTTAGAAGATTCTTCTTCAAGTGATCCACTGGTAATAGGGGGTTCAACCCTTTTTCTACCAATGGAAGTGATTTCCCTGTGGTAGAGTGCTGGCTTGTGTTGGAAGCCAATTTGACTGCTGATAGAAGTTTGACCCAGTCATGGGTGTATTATTCATGGTCCTTATATTCCATTCCATATTCACAGAATCTTCTGATGATGTCCTCCATTGTCTGGATCATCCTTTCAGCTAAACCATCTGTCTTTGGATGATAAGCTGTAGAAAATGCAAGTTTTGTTCCAAGAATGTCATAGGGGTTAGTCCAAAACTATGATGTGAATTTTGTGTCCCTATCACTAATGATGATTCTAGGGACTCCACAAGTTGATATGATGTTATTCTGGAATAACAGGGCTTTATCCATAGCTGTGTCTTCCTTGTGACATGGTAGGCACCTTACACATTTACAGTACCTATCAATTATGAATAGGCAGGCATTGAAGTTTTCCTTGCCTCCTGGGACTAGTCCTGTGACCCAGTCCATGTTGATGGTTTCACATGAGTGTTTGCGTTCTTCTATATGTTGAAGTAGCCCATATCTATTCCCATGTTTTCTTTCTTCCTTCTGGCATCTTCCAAAAGTACTGATGTATTCACTCAACTCTTGTTCCAATTGGGGCCACCAAGCTGTGCTTGTTACCCTATCTTTGGTCCTGTCTTCACTCATGTGTCACATATAGGGGCATTCATGACATTCTTGCAGGATCAGGGATGTGTGGTCTCTATCTATCAATTTGAGGGCACTAGTATGCTTCTATCTGTGATAGAGTAGTGCATTTATAAGGAGATATTTATCATCATTATAGTCCATCAGCCAGGGTTCCTCTAACTGGGATTCTATTTTTGGGCTCCTGTACTTCTGTCGCAGAAGTTGCAACAATATGCTACACTGTTTGTCTTTGGCATAAGTTTTCATTACTGAACTGAAGAATTCATTTTGAATTTCTGAGGTGCATATCCCCAATATTAGAGTTTCTGTTACTTCTGTTTCAATGTCCTCACTGTTTGGGGTACAACCTTCTTGTACCCATTCATAAAATATAAAGTTTTCCTCCTGTCTATTTCCATGAAATGGATAGGAATCTTGGCTGTTACTTCAGGGTCATAATTTGGGTTTCTTTTGACATTGTCCATTGGCCATCTGAATTGGTGTGGCTTTTTCATTCTTTGTATATGATGGTCATGTTAACTCTATACTCTCAGATGGCCATTTGACACCTCAACATGTGTCTGTTTGTAGTCCTAATGTTAAGTAAAGACTTCAAGGCTGTGCAGTCTGTGCAGAATTCAAAGACTGCACCCTCCAAATAATACTGGAGTCTTTCTACAGCCCAGACTAAAAATAAGAATTTAGTCTGAGTATTCCCATACCTGGCCTCTGAATCTTTCAGTTACCTAGAGATTTAACATATTATTCCCTCTCTTGGTTCACCATCCACAATAGGTCTTTTTTGAAGGGCTGCTTCTAGGCCTTCACTGAAAGCTGCATCTATATATAACTTGAATGGCAGTCAAAAGTCAGGCAAGATGAGGACAGGTGCATTAGTGAGCTCATGTTTGATCCTCTCATATGCATACCTCTTTTCCTTGTTAATTTCAAAAACTACATCCTTTGAGCATAACTTGTATAGGCTACTAGTTATGTGAGCAAAGGTTTTGATATGGTTTCTGTAGTAGCTAGCAAACCCAAGGAAATATTACCTCTCTTTGATGTTCTGTGGTACTGGATTTTGCAGTACTTCTGCGACTTTGTTTTGATCTATGGCCAGGCTAAGGCCTGAAACTCTATTTCCTAGTTCCAATAGTTCTTGTTGGCCAAAGTTAGACTTCTTCAGTGAAATTTTCAGATTGATGGGTGTGCATTTACTTATCACTCTGTCTATTTATTGCACATGGTCTTCCCATGTCTCTGAGTATATCATGATATCATCAATATATACCACCATCCAGCCTTCCAATATTTCTTCTTGGAATATTGTGTCCATCATCCTTTGGAAATGGGCTGGGGAATTCTTGATGCCAAATGGAATTATGGTGTACTCATATATACCAATATGGCATATGATTCTGAATAAATTCATTGTCAGCCTGTGACTCAAAACCAGAGCACAAGCATGACAGCCAAAATACCATAAACCAATGGTATAGCCAAGATACCACCAAAACATGAAGCTGAGCCAAATCAGCTCAAAAGGTATCAAAAGAAAGAGGAAACTCACCTCTTTCTGAAAATATAAGTCCCATCACTATAGGACAAAGAATAACAAAGTTATTCCTGCTCAAAGTTGTTGCTGAGCATAAACCTTAATTTTGACCTCTCTTCTAAAATCTAGAAGGAGAGGCTTAACCCCATCAAAGGGGTATTCAAAATAAAGCTCTAAGCCAGGGCTATCCAATGGTACCAGCCAAACTGAGCTAGCACCAGTATTACTTGAGTTATGGTCAAATTCAGGCCAAATAAGGGTGAACAAAACATTCACCTCTCATCTAACTTCTACAGTTTTAGTGTGTGATACCTAAAGTGGTGTCTTTATTGGAATGATCACAATCAGGGCTATCTGATGGTGCCATCCACTTCCTCATATATCAGCTATAACAAAAGTTATGAGGCAAACAAGCTCAATACAGCTTTTTGCCCAATCCATGCCTATGTACAAAAGCCTTGTACATGGGATAACTTTGTCATATTTAATGAAAGCCATACCAAATTGGGTATCATTGTATAGAGCTCATACAGGGCTATCCAATGAACCAACTTTGAGAACGATATCTCAAAAACTGACAGAGGTATGGCCATTTGAATGGTATAATCCCACAATATGGCCAATACAGCTGTATTATGACAGGATACAGTTGTACTCTGATTATGAGGTGTCAAACAGACAAAGAAGCATGTTAATACTTCAATAACTCATAATTCAGTCAATACTGGGGTCCCATACAGTTTCTGTACAGCATTCTACGCGTCATACATGTCAGAATCAGGCTGTGAGGTCCCCAGATGAAACGTTTCACCCTGTATTGGTGAAAACTGCCCAGATGTGGTTTCAAAGCCACATCTGAGCCCAATACAGGGTATACAGGCTGTTTGCAAACCACAAGTCAGTCCTGGAGGGTGAAAAATCTTCACTCCCTCTACGTGGAAAGGTCTAGCACCCTTTCCACCCCATTTCAGGATAAAAAGGAGGCTTTTCACAGCCAGAATTGTCTCCTCATCCTGCTCTTAAATAACCTACGTAGTAAACTGTCAAAAACAGTTTTACTCTTGGTTAAATAATCAGGTATAATTATAATCTTTAATTATTGTAGTCTTTTATTATTGTAACCCAACAGATAAAGCTGCACCCAGGGCTTTCAATAGCGCTCACCACCACTACACCCAGTATAGTAAAGCCCTTTAAATCCATTCCAAACCATCTTAAACCTTTATAAATCTTTTTAAAATAATTTTTAACGTGTCACAAACATAGTCAAAGCTGTAATTAGTCTATTTTACATCTTTGTCATAGTTTCATCCAGACATTTTGGGGGCCTGGCCTTGTTTTAAAACCTTTTGGACTTATGAAAAGTAAGTTTTTCTCTTTTTATCACTTATTGGCACTTGTTTTATCTTTTTAGGTGTCATTTCCTCTTAATATATATATATATTTTTTTTACCTTTTATTTAAAATACTCCTATTTTAATAAGAGTATCTGTCATGTGGCTAATAACCCACCACAAGTATTTTTGGCTTGTTTTGTATATAAAAACATTTTTAAGCCACTAATACAGTCTTGATTCTTAATTGAATCAAGACAGCTCATACTGATAAACCAACAGTTGAGGCGTGTTTGGGCACATTGTTAACTCAATTGCCCTGTAATACACCATCTTTCACAGATTATACTTGCTAACTACAAGTATTCTGTAGGATATTGGTATACAAAAAGTATACCACATATCAATAGAGCTGTATTTTTGACATGGAATTGTTGATTCAATTACACTGTCATCATACAAGGGCATATTGTAATAATATACAAGCCCAGAGGCCATTCTTAGACGTGCAAAACCAGCCTTTTAAGAAGTCTTAACTGACATAAGCCCTCTTTTCCTGTTTGATTCAGTGGAAGAAACTTTCATACCACTTGAGACCCAGTCACAGGCCAACACACCAGTGACACCCTCAGAACCAGAGGGCAGCAAGGGCAAAGGAAAAAGACTTAGTGAAGGCCTCATTACAGCCAAAAGGTGGACACCAATAGCCACTCAGAGGAGTAGAAAACCATTAAACTCTGCTTCAATACAAGGTAAAAAAACCTTAACCACTTGTACAGGAAAGATTACAATTATTAGCCCAGTTGTAACCTCCAAAGGCAAACCGCCCAGATCAGCAGATAACAAATTTGTACAAGGCACAGTCAAAGGTAAATACCCTAAGAAAATAAAGTTTTTGACTGCTTGCAAACACTGATATGTTCCCTGAATACCTCAGAGACCTTGGCTTTCAAACGAACCAGCCAGAGGACATAGAAGGCTTGTCCAGAACCAGAAGACCTGGAAGAGAACACCTTGGACACAGTGGTGGATGGAAAAACAATGAGGGAGATAATATCAACATTGCCATTCACACTCCAATTCAACAGGAACATCAAACCAGAGGACTGGAAGGATATGGATCAAGTTCTTCAGCTCCACCAACTCCTCAAATATTTATTTCAATGGAGAATGGACAACAAAAGGTTCAACCTGGCAAGTCACTGGGCAGAACTTGGAGCAAGTTGCCAGAAGATCTGTCTCAAAGAGATAGACTTCAAAGACCTGATGGTAATCACCAAAGGTTGGAATCCTACCAGGCAGTTCAGACTCCTGGAGGCAAGGGCACAGAGGATAAGGGAGAATCAAGCCACTATCCAAGCTATAGAAGAACAGTTAACCCAGACAGGGCCTACTCAGATTCCTTCAGACTCACAAGGAGCAGGCCAAATAAGCTCTCCAGTGGCTTAACACCATTCAGAAACCAGCAGATCAGTGGCCAAGAGTCACCATTCTTCACAATTCCAGGAAGTTTCCAGGAGAAGACAAGGAAACAAGGGCAAGAACAAAACCTCCTTCAACCAGAGGAGGAAAGAGTCAGACCCCATGATCCAGAAGCTGTTAGATTTGGTAAAAGAAGTACACAAGAGCCAGAAGTAGTTGTAAACCACTCTAGAATCAGTAGTCCTAGTAAAAGAAACATTACCCCCACTCAGACTGAACATAACATTGTCACATCTGAGAGTAACATCAACAGTGATACACTGTGCTTACAAATGTCCCAATATGATGAGCAATCTGCAAAAAAGTTTGCAGAAATTGAAGCTGGCCAAGAGAGGATGAGAACTCAAGCCTCCTTGGAACAGATAGTCAAGAACCTTCAGGATGGATATGCTCAACTGAGCAAAGCCTCTGAAGAAACCAACAAAAGACTGAATCAAGTCTTTGAAGAACAAAACCACAGCATAAGGGACAGGGAGTGTCTGGATCAAGACATTAACAAATTTTTTAATGCCTACCATAGCTTGAAGCCCCAACCACAAGGCCAAGTTATGGATAATCCATACCAACCAGATGACATCAAACCAGATGCCATGTTGATGAATAAGGCAAGATCCCTATCAGAATACCAGGATGGAGATGGCATGTCCTATTCAGAGAAGGAAGCCTTGAAACAGCTTCCTGAGGCCTCAAGCTGGCTCAAATTCTCTGGATCAGGAGAATATGATCATATGGAACTCATAGATTATATTGATGGACTCTTCATTGATGTACCAAGCATACCAGATTACTGGATTACTGCTAGATTGAATACAGCATTTAAAGGTCATGCTAGCATATGGTACACAGAAATGAAAGAAATCCATGGCAGGAGAAACTGGCCATGGTGGAAGAGTCAAATAATCCAAAATTACAGTAATGGAACTTGGATATGGCAAAAGACCATGTCATTTGAAAATAACAAATACTCAGTGGACACAGATCCATATGAGTGGTGTCTTAGACAGTCCAAGAGACTGAAAGCCATTGATCCTCAGATGAACATCCAAATGAGGAACCATAAGCTTCTGACACAACTGCCAGAGGAACTAGAGCATGCAGTAAAATGCAGATGCAACCAAAATTGCACTCTAGATGACATTGCCAACACCTTACAAGACATAAGGAAGAGGAATAATATAGGGAAATTCACCCCATATAGGAGCAGTAGTTTCAAAGAGAAACAACCTCTCAGGGTAGAGTTTAAAGACAAACCTAGAGAGAGAGTGGCAGAAGTGGCAAAGAAGAAAAATTCTTGTCACAATTGTGGTTCAACAGACCACTATGCCAACAACTGTCCAAAGGCAAAGAAAAAAGTCTATGCCATTGAGAAAGTCCCAGGGGAGGAATCCCCAACAGAGGATTCTGAATCAGACTCTATGGGCAATGCCATCAGAGAACCATCTGATGATGACCAAGACCCAAGAGAAGAATTTCTAGTGGAATACCAAGAGGAAACCCCACTAGAAATTCAGGACATACAGTTGGAAGCAGGCATGCCACAGGACACTGCTAACAAAAACTTGTGCAAACACACACAAGATGCACAAACTTTCCTGGCTACACCAACCAAAGGAATGGCATATATACATGGGACAGCCACAAAAATGACTGTTTGCATTGACAATGCTCAGCATCCACTGATCATTGATAGTGGAGCACACTGCTCCATAGTGGCCAGAAACTATCTGGATACCCACTTCCCAAACTGGGAAAAACAGCTCTTGCCCACTAAGGCAAAGAACTTTAAAAGTGCATCAGGGAAGATGACTTCCATTGGGACAATTATCAAAGAGATAATTATACCCCACAGGAAGGGTAATATCAGACTCAACCCAGAGTTTGTAGTGCTTGATGATGCCCACATCCAAGGATTTTTACTGGGAACAGATTACCAGGGATGTATGGCATAGACATTTACAACAGTAAAAATAGGCACATCACCATTGGTACCAATAAGGAAAAGAAATTTTCACTTGATATATACCAGATATCTTCTCAAGATCCACTAGAAGAACTCCTGAAGGAATTCAGAGAGGGACAGTTTAGCACTACCCTTACCAGTAAACAAAAACTAAGTTTACTGAAGATGCTGAGAAAGAACAGACCAGAATTTGCCATTGGTGAAGAGCCATTAGGCAAGATCAAAGGCCATGATATAGAACTATATCTGGATATGGAAAGGCCTTATCCACCCATGCTTAGGAGACCTCCTTATCCAGCAAGCCTGGAAACCAGGAAAGAAATTGAGAAACATATCAATGAACTCCTGGATATGGATGTCGTCAGGAATATTGGAAATAATGAAATAGTGGAAATCACCACCCTTGTCCTAATCACCTGGCATGATGGCAAGTCTAGACTGTGTGGAGATCTCAGAGCTCTGAATAACTACACAAATGCAGACAGGTACCCTATACCCAGGATACCTCATGCCTTGGATAAATTGGCAAAGGCCAAATACATAACCAAAATGGATTGTATGAAAGGCTTCCACCAAAATGGAGTTAAACCAAACTCAATGAAATTACTCAGAATAATATGCCATATGGGCATATATGAGTATACCAGGATGCCATTTGGCATCAAAAATGCACTAGCCCACTTCCAAAGGATGATGGACACAATATTCCAAGAGGAAATATTGGAAGGCTGGATGGTAGTATATATTTATGATATCATTATATACTCAGAGACATGGGAAGACCATGTACCCATCAATCTGAAAATTTCACTAAAAAAGTGTAATTTTGGCCAACAAGAGCTACTAGCTCTAGGACATAAAGTTTCAGGTCTTAGTCTGGCAATTGACCAGAACAAAGTAGAAGCTGTACTGCAAAAGCCAGTACCAAAGAGCATCAAACAGATACAATCCTTCCTTGGGTTTGCTAGCTACTATAGAAACCACATTAAAACTTTGCACACATAACTAGTAGTTTATACAAGTTATGTTCAAAAGATGTAGTTTTTGAAATAACAAAGGAAAGGAGGGATGCATATGAGAGGATCAAATATGAACTCACAAATGCACCTGTGCTCATCTTACCTGAATTTGAACTACCATTCAAGTTATATATAGATGCATCATGTAGTCAAGGCCTAGGAGCAGCCCTTCACCAAAGACAAATTGTGGATGGTGAACCAAGAGAAGGAGTAATTTTCTACATCTCAAGGCAGCTGAAAGATTCAGAAGCCAGGTATGGGGCCACCCAGACTGAGTGTCTATGCCTAGTCTGGGCTCTAGAAAAACTCCATTATTATCTGGAGGGTGCAGTCTTTGAAGTCTACACAGACTGCACAGCCTTGAAGTCTTTACTGAACATGAAGACTACAAATAGACACATGCTGAGATGGCAAATAGCCATCCAGGAGTATAGAGGGAACATGACCATCATATACAAGGAAGGTAAAAGCCATACCAATGCAGATGGCCTTAGCAGATGGCCACTGGACAATGTCAAAAGCAACCCAGCTTATGACCCTGAAGTTGCAGCCAAGATTCCTATCCATTTCATGGAAGTAGATAGGAAGAAGAACTTCAGATTTTCTGAATGGGCACCAGAAAGTGGTACCCTTGACAGTGGAAACACTGATTCAGAGGGAACAGAAACTCCCATACTGGGAGTAAGTTCCTCAGAACTACACAATGAATTGTTTAGTGCAGTACTGAAGTCTTATGCCAAGCACAAAAAGTGTGGCATATTACTACAACTCGTTCAACAAAAGTACAGGAGTCCAGAACTGGAATCTCAGCTGGAAGAACCCTGGTTGAGGGCCTATAAGGAGAACAAGCTTTTTCTTATAGATTGTCTGCTCTACCACAGAGAAAAGCACAGAAGTGCACTCACAGTGGTAGACAGAGACCACATCTCATTGATTCTGCAGGAATGCCATGACTGCCCCTATATGGGACACATGAGTGGAGACAGGACCAAAGAGAGGGTAGCAAGCACAGCTTGGTGGCCCAAGTGGGAGCAGGAGTTGAGTGAATACATAAACACCTGTGAAAGATGCCAAAAGGAAAACAGGAAACATGGGAAGAAGTATGGGTTACTTCAGCATATAGAAGAACCCAAGCGCCCATGGGAAACCATCAACATGGACTGGGTTACAGGACTTGTTCCAGGAGGCAAAGAAAAGTACAATGCCTGCTTGATCATAGTTGATAAGTTCAGCAAGAGCATGAGGTTTCTGCCATGCCATAAAGAGGACACAGCCATGGATACTGCCCTGTTATTTTGGAATAACATCATATCTACCTGTGGAGTCCCAAAGATCATCATTAGTGATAGGGACCCAAAATTTACATCTGAATTTTGGACCAACTTATATGACATGCTTGGAACCAAGCTTGCCTTTTCCACAGCTTACCATCCACAAACAGATGGCCTAGCTGAAAGGATGATCCAAACAATTGAGGACATCCTCAGGAGATTCTGTGCCTATGGCATGGAATACAAGGACCATGAGGGATACACCCATGATTGGGTTACCCTCTTACCAGCAGTCCAACTGGCTTATAATACAAGCCAGCACTCCACCACAGGAAAAACACCTGCATTGGTAGAGAAAGGGTGGAATCCCTTGTTGCCTGTGGATCATTTGAAGAAGAATCTTCTAACTATCCACCCCACAGATAAACACTTCCATGATATGTGGAAGAAGGCTTGTGACACAGCTGCTAAATGCATAGCTGAAGCAAAAGATTATAATAAGCAGAGGTGGGACAAGACACACATGGAACCTGACTTTAAGGAAGGGGACCAAGTACTAGTGTCTACAATGAACTTTATTAATCTTGAAGGACCCAAGAAGATGAGGGACTCATTTGTAGGGCCTTTCACTATCATTAAGATCATAGGAAAGAATGCAGTGGAAGTCAAGCTTACAGAGGAATTTTCCAGGAAGCACCCAGTCTTCCCAGTGAGTTTGGTTGAACCATACTTCCAAACAGAGGAGGACAAATTTCCCTCCAGGAAGAAGAACCCCACACCACCTGATATAGTGGAAGTGGAGGATTCCCCAGGACCTGTGAGTAAAATCATCAGAGCCAGGAAGATCAGACTTAATGGAAAGGATCAAAGACAATACTTAGTCAGATTCAAGCACCAAACAGCTGATAAAGACAAATGGTTGGCAGAAGATGCCATACCAGATGGAAACCTTCATCTAAGGAGATTCAGGGCCTCTAGGAGGACTGAAAAGTCTCATCAATGATGAGCCTTTTTTAGAGGGAGGGTATGTCAGCCTGTGACTCAAAACCAGAGCACAAGCATGACAGCCAAAATACCATAAACCAATGGTATAGTCAAGATACCACAAAAACATGGAGCTGAGCAAAATCAGCTCAAAAGGTATCAAAAGAAAGAGGAAATTCTCCTCTTTCTGAAAATATAAGTACCATCACCATAGGAAAAAGAATAACAAAGTTATTCCTGCTCAAAGTTGTTGCTGAGCATAAACCTTAATTTTCAACTCTAATCTAACATCTAGAAGAAGGGGCTTAACCCCATCAAATGGGTATTAAAAATGAAGCTCTAAACCAGGGCTATCCAATGGTACCAGCCAAACTGAGCTAGCACCAGTATTACTTGAGTTATGGTCAAATTCAGGCCAAATAAGGGTGAACAAAACATTCACCTCTCATCTAACTTCTACAGTTTTAGTGTGTGATACCTAAAGTGGGGTCTTTTTTGGAGCAATCACAATCAGGGCTATCTGATGGTGCCATCCACTTCCTCATATATCAGCTATAACAAAAGTTATGAGGCAAACAAGCTCAATACAGCTTTTTGCCCAATCCACGCCTATGTACAAAAACCTTGTACATGGGATAACTTTGTCATATTTAGTGATAGCCATACCAAATTGGGTATCATTGTATAGAGCTCATACAGGGCTATCCAACGAACCAACTTTGAGCACGATATCTCAAAAACTGACAGAGGTATGGCCATTTGAATGTTATACTCCCACAATATGGCCAATACAGCTGTATTATGACAGGATACAGTTGTACTCTGATTATGAGGTGTCAAACAGACAAAGAAGCATGTTAATACTTCAATAACTCATAATTCAGTCAATACTGGGGTCCCATACAGTTTCTGTACAGCATTCTACGCGTCATACACGTCAGAATCAGGCTGTGAGGTCCCCAGATGAAACTTTTCACCCTGTATTGGTGAAAACTGCCCAGATGTGGTTTCAAAGCCACATCTGAGCCCAATACAGGGTATACAGGCTGTTTGCAAACCACAAGTCAGTCCTGGAGGGTGAAAAATCTTCACTCCCTCTACGTGGAAAGGTCTAGCACCCTTTCCACCCCATTTCAGGATAAAAAGGAGGCTTTTCACAGCCAGAATTGTCTCCTCATCCTGCTCTTAAATATCCTATGTAGTAAACTGTCAAAAACAGTTTTACTCTTGGTTAAATAATAAGGTATAATTATAATCTTTAATTATTTTAGTCTTTTATTATTGTAACCCAACAGATAAAGCTGCACCCAGGGCTTTCAATAGCGCTCACCACCACTATACCCAGTATAGTAAATCCCTTTAATTCCATTCCAAACCATATTAAACCTTTATAAATATTTTTAAAATCATTTTTACCGTGTCACAAACAAAGTCAAAGCTGTAATTAGTCTATTTTACATCTTTGTCATAGTTTCATCCTGACATACATGAAGTTTGGTTTAACTCCATTCTGGTGAAAACCTTTCATACAATCTATCTTGATTATGTATTTGGCTTTTTCCAGTTTGTCTAGGGCATGAGGTATCCTTGGTATAGGGTACATATCAGCTTTTGTGTTGTTATTCAGGGCTTTGAAATCTCCACACAGCCTGTATTAGCCATCATTCCAGGTGATAATGAAAGGAGTGGTGATTTCAACTATTTCATTGTGTCCTATCTTCCTGATAACATCCATATCTAGGAGTACATGGATATGTTTTTCAATTTCTTTCCTACTTTACAGGCTTTCTGGATATGGAGGTCTTCTGAACATGGGTGGATAAGGTCTTTCCACATCCGGATATAATTCTATATCATAGCCGCTGAGTTTTCCTCAGGGCTCTTCCCAATGGAAAATTCTGGACCATTTTCCCTCAGTATTTTCAGTAAGCTAAGATTATGTTTACTGGTGAGGTTAGTGCTCAATTTTCCCTCTTTAAATTCATTCAGTAATTCTTCTAGAGTGTCATGGGTAGGCATTTGGTATATATCAAGTGAATATTTCTATTTACTTGTTTGTATGTATGGTAATGTGCCTTTTTCACTATTGTAAATGTCAATTCCATACATCCTTTGGTAATCATTTCCCAATAAAAACCCTAGGATATGTGCATCTTCAAGCACTAAAAACTCTGGATCAAGTATGATGTTACCTTTCCTATGGGGTATGATTATATCTTAGATAATAGTCCCAATGGATGTCATTTTGCCTGATGAACTTTAAAATTTCTTTGCCTTTGTTGGCAAGAGGTGCTTCTCCCAATTTGGAAAGTGGTTATCCAGATATTCTCTGCCCACTATGGAGCAGTGTGCATCACATTAGTGGGTGTTGAGAATTGTCAATAAGAACAGTAATCTTTCAGGCTGTCCAATATATATATGCCATTAATTTAGTTGGTGGCACTAGGAAGGGCTATGCATATTGTGTGTTTGTTTAAAAAAGGTTTTGTTTTCAGTGTCCTGTGGCATTCCTGCTTCCAAATGTACATCCTAAATTTCTAGTTGTGTTTACTCTTGGTACTCCACTTAAAGTTCCTCTTGTGGGTCTTGGTAATAATCTGAGTGTTCTCTGATGGCATCAACCATATAGTCTGATTCAGAATCTTCTGTTGAGGATTATTCCTCTGGGACTTGTTCAATGGAATAGACTTTTTTCTTTGCCTTTGGACAGTTGTTAGCATAGTGGTATGCTGACCCACAATTGTGACAAGAGTTTTTCTTTTTGGTCACTTCTGCCATTCTTTTTTGGGTTTATCTTTGATTTCCACCCTGAAAGGTTGTTTCTCTTTGAAACTACTACTTTTTTATGGGGAATATTTCCCTATATTTTTCCTTTTCCTTACATCTTGTAAGTTGTTAGCAATTTCATCTAGAGTGCAACTTTGGTTGCATCTGCATATTATTGTATGATCCAGTTCTCCTGGCCTCTGCTTCAAGAGTTTTTGATTCCTCATTTGAATGGTCATTTGAGGATCAATGGATTTCATCCTCTTGGACTTTCTAAGACACCACTCATATGTATCCTTTTCCACAGAGTATTTGTCATTTTCAAATGACATGGTCTTTTTCCATATCCAAGTACCATTTTGGTACATCTGGATGATCTGGCTCTTCCACCATAGATTTCCTTCATTTATGTGTACCAAATACTGGCATGTCCTTTGAATTCAGTATTTAATCTAACAGTAATCCAGTAATCTGGTATGCTTGGTACATCAATGAATAGTCTATCAATATAATCAATGAGATCCATGTGATCATGTTCTCCTACTGTGGTATACCATGACAGTTCAGCTGAATAAATTTTTCATTTTTATGGTAATTATTTATATAAAAGAGGATATAAATAGTATGAAATCACCTTTGAGGAAAAGTAACCGTAAAATTGTAAGATGTGTCTATGAAACTGATGATAATATTACTATTAATCAACAGTACTATGACTGTTCTTATGAAATAGAATAACAAAGTGTTATTATAACCACAATTAAATAATTAAACAATTATTTCTTTCACATGTTAAACACTACTAGTGATTTTAACAGTGAGCAAGTAATTGTCTACAAGAATCAATTACAAGAAGATTTTAATAATAAAACTTCTTTTTATCAAAATAATAAAACTATTTTAATATATGGTTATCTTTTGCAAGAATAATTATAATGGTGATTCTTGAAGAAAAGTAATTTTAGAGAAAAACTTTAAGAATTAAATATAAATCACTCACTAAAATTCCAAAGAACTTATTGAAAGATAAGATAGAGAGATTTGACGTAGAATTGTGGATTTGAAGGATAAAAATGAATTTATAAGAGTATTACAGCAATATATAGTTGGATTCTATGATTTAACGCCTTTATGATTGATTCTAAAAGAATTAAAACACTTAAGAATAGTTTTAACTAATACTTACTTGTTGGTAACAATGATATAAATGGATAATGAGATGATGATGTGGAAAAAACAGCAAGAAGAGGCCTCTTTCAAGTCAACAACAGCTCACAGAGGCGTGCCATGGAGCAAACTGAAAAACCAGTGATTGAGAAAACAATAAACCCTTTTGGATTATTGATTGCATCATCTGTTGTCACATAAGATTATCATAATTACTTAATTAATGCTTTTACATGACTACCAACCCCAATATGGTTAAGAATAAAAGGAGTAACATCTGTAAATATTCTTTTATTCCAAAATAATCATTGATTTATCAAAGTTATCAATGTTATTGGCAATTTCATCACAGGTTGTAATTACTGTGCATTTTTGAAGATTCAATGTTTCACATAGAATAGTCAAAAATGGACTGTAAGTAAAACCTTTAATTTTACTAGTAAAACCATAATTCTTTTTGGTAGTACTATAGATATTACAGTTCTCTATTGATCCTAAAAGCTTAAGAAAGATTCATTAAGAATTGTATTTTTAATGAATTTCTGAAGTGTTTACCTCATTTCTATGTAGAATTGCAAATATTAGTGTTTAACTGGTTGCTATGAGATAAATAAATGGATACAAGGACAAAAAGGGTTTTAATTACTCCTTTGGGGCTTATCCATGGAAAAACATTAAGAATTGACATGGTTACAGGAGTCTAAGTAGCTCTTTACCTGCTTGGCACGTCAAAATAGCAGGTTATTTGCTATTTTCTAACCAAGTTCCCAAAAGGTTTTGGTTTACCAATTAGGCCAACATCAGCCATGGATCCAAGCTTTGGAGCTGTCCATGCCTCTGAGGCCTCAGAAGTTGGGTACCCTGGCTCTCTTTGATGTCTTTTGTCCCCCTTGCTTATTTTTCACATAAAAATAGAAAATTGAGCTTCAAGTGAGATATCCACTATGGGTGTACCAAAAGTCCATGTAAGAATACCATGATATTAAGTGCCCAAAACATGCATAACACTATTCTTAGTGTATATGTAACATGGGATTTCTCACATTCCCATTATTTTGCCATGAAATTAAGAAAAACAAAAATTTTCACAGATCTTTTATATGGTATCAATGATGTGGTATTGAAGTATTTCCCATATTACCACCTCAAAGAGTTAATTTGAGCTTATTCACTCTATGGAGCTACCCTAGGTGAAGTTTTGTGTGGAATCCAAATCTGGCCTTAAATCCATGGATTTACTTACTCAATAAAAAGTTATTCATCTTTTTTTGAAATCAAAAATGATGAATTTTGGATATATGCATGACTTATGAGTTATGCATAATTCAAAATTTTTCAAGATAATTGTGGCCTATTTGGGTATGCAAAATATACCTCAAGGCTCACAAAAAGAAACATGGAATAACACAAATGATATATTCATTAAGGAAAATTGACCACAGATTTGCTCTGCCAGCGTCACCCCACTGCACTATCCAACACATAATTGTGATGGACAGTACCCAAATCAAAGACATTTTTTAATTTTCTATGTAAAGAGTTTTTTTAATATAATTTTTTAATATCCTTAAATATAAGCAATTGGGTGATTAATATAATCAGAGTTGTAATGAGGATTCCAATAATAAAGAGCAGAGTTTTAGGAATCATAGGGGACATATAAGGTTCAAGGTGTGGAACAAAACACTTTTGAGGTATCAATTTTGGGAAATTTCATGTATTTTTGCTGTTATGAACCACCAAAACAGGGGATAAGCATCATTAAGTTCCTCTTGATAATTAGACAATTAATTTTTGAAGACTGAAATAACTTATTGTGGATTGGAGAGGCCATATTACATCAACTTTCCTGTTGATGTAACCCCCAAATTTCTCATTGAAGCTGCAGAAATGAAGAGTGGGACTGGATGTTGGAAGGGATATGGTATGTATTAGTTTTTTTATTTTGTTTTTTATCTATTAGTCTTGCATAGTGCTCCTCTTTAAAGGAAATTATGCAAGGCTAGTAAGTTTGAAAAATATGTTTGAAGAGAAAAGGAATGGGACATGTGAATGTGGTCACTAGTTTGGAAGTCTCAGGAAAGGCCAAGTGGCAGACACGGGAAACATTTCGCAGTCGTGCGCAGCGCACACGACACCCGGTCGTATCCACGGGGTTTGTCGTATACATTGTATAAAACAATCCCACGCGCACGACACCTTCAGCTGCATACGTCACTAGGGTGACAGCTCATTTGGGGAATGTATGGACCATGTAACCATGCATTCTTTCAAGTTGTCAACGGCAAGAATAGGGGAACCAGATGGGCCCTGAAACCCTTGGTACAAAATTCAGGGCAAGACTTACCATGCAAACTCACTTTGGATGAGCGCATGAGGTTTTTCCTTGAATGTCATGGTACATCATCTTGTTTAATTAATATTACCACTGCCTTTATGAGGACTTTGAAAAATGCATAAAACGGTCCAACCTACATGCCAAATTGCCCACACCCACACCCCCTATTTCGTTGCACAAAGAATTTCGGTGCCATCGGAACGAGTGATTGTGTTGGAGATACATCGAGAGCACTGGCAAAGGTGCATTGGCATGGTGCAATGAGAAAATGGGGATTTGGAAGATTTTGGAATTGGGGGAAAGCTAGATGTAATTGATAAAAGAATATGTAGTTGAGGTTTTTTAGAATAAGCAAAAAGGATAGATGGGTGATTTAAAAAGAGAAAAAGATTAATGAGTCATCTAAAACGAATAGAATGGAGGAAAATTTGATGTGTAAAAAAGAATAAGAAGAAAAAGGGTGAATTGGAAGATAATGATCAGATGCAGAGGAACAGCTAGCAAGGTGATGTCACTCTAGTGACGTATGCAGCTGGAGGTGTTGTGCGCGTGGGATTGTTTTATACAATGTATACAACAAACCCCATGCATACGACCGGGTGTCGTGTGCGCTGCGCATGACTGCGAAATGTTTCCCGTGAGAGTTGGTAAGGAGGATCTCTGAAGCTGAGATCTGGAAAGGTCAAGGGCTCAAGCCACAGTGGCAACATTCTAGAAAATTGAAATTTTTGGAAAAATGAAATTTCTGGAAGTTTTAGGAAGATTTAAGAAGAATTAGGAATTTGCAGGAAGAATACAGGTAATACAGGTCAACAAGGAATACAGCTAATCAGTCCAATGTGAATTTTCATAAAAAGGTGAAACCTAACCCACAAGTCAGCCCTCAAATGCCCAAAAACTATAGTCCAGTAAAATCAGCTGATAGATTAGTAATCAATTGAGTAATACATGGAGATAAGGGTTCCAGTGCCAGAAATTGAGGTTTGACTGTATTTCACAGCCACATGTCACAAACACGTCACATGAATAGGTGAGAGAAGAATGAATTGATCTGATTGGTCAGAAACACATCAGGTCATTATGAAATGTCAAGTGAAGAAATCTGATTGGTCAGAAATCCAGACTCATGTCATGTCACAACATGTTGCCCTGAAAATCCACAATTAAAGTTTGCACAGCCACCAGAGGCTTAAAATTTCCAAGTCCCCTCTTTTTGCACTCCTATGGAGAGCCCCATGGCTATAAATAGAGGCCCTCTTCCCCATCTAGAAATTGTAAATTGAATTTATTTTTTCTGATCCCTCTTCTAGGAGGTATACTAGAAATATACTTGATAAATTAAGCCTAGTAACTGAGGCTTGTTGTTGACATAGATCAAGAGAGCCAATAGTGTGAAAAGACTTTAATTCATCCCTTACTAGCAGGTAGACTAGTGCCTTATTTAGTTAGGATCTTAAAGCTTGAAGCTCATCAGCAAGGTGTCTCTGGAGTATAGTGTTTAAATACTTAAAGGTAATTTCTAGAGAGTTTTAAAAGAAAACCATCAAAACAAAGTAATTTTGTAGGCTTTAAATCAAAACCTAACCATTTTAATTAGTTTTGGGCTAGTTTTTGTTGTAAACTTCCTCAAAGAGAGTAATTTTGCTTGTTTTAAAAAGAAAACCTGCACAACCGAATTAATTTTACTACCTTTAAAATAAAAGTGGATCTGTATTTACTGGGGAGTACCTAATAAATTATCAACAGAGGAACTAAATAAAATTTAAAATACTTTAGTGTTTAGTTAAGATTGATATTGAACCTATAGCAATTAGCTAGTATTATTATCAAAAAAACAGAAGAGATTATATAATCTATTATTACACCACAACACCAAAAATAACATTAAACTACCCATATTATTTCAAATTATTAACAATTATTAGATTAGTAGCCTATCCATCAAATCAAAAAGGGCTTGGAATATATTTTTATCCTTTTAAAGCTTATTATTTCAGAGAATTGAAGATTGCTGTTATCCCAGCTATTAGTTTCTATATTTATTCAAGAATTATCAAGAAAAGAGTATTTTGTGGTTTTGTATTATAAAATAGTGTTTAATGTTATTTATGATTATAGTATTTTATATATTGTCGCACAATCATCTGGTGGAATCCACTCAGCTTTCTGAAAGCTTTAAAAAGAATTTATTTGTTAAGGTTTTAGATAACCATTGTTTTGAGTAGAGCAAAGTCTTATCAAAGGTTGTTGAGTCTAATATTCTCTGATCAAGCCACTATCAATCATAAAATTGATTTGGTGAACTCAGTAAAGATAACTTAGCATATTAGGAAGGGCAGTCTAGATTATTCTAGCACACAAGCAGAGAAAGGGTTACAAGTCCCAAACAGAAATTCAAAACTGTTCTCTTGTAATTTCCCCTTCCAGGTACTGCCTCATTTTATCCCACATGCAGAGGAGTTCCCACACTCCACCAGAGAATTTTGGAAATCTTGAGGCCTCTGGAAGCTGTTTAAGTGCTTCATTTTCTGAATAAGTCATGTTCTATCCATCTTGGTATTGTGATGGAAATCTTGGCTTATTATCCAACACAACATTTGGTTTAATTTCCTCTTGATATAGATTATCCAAAGCATGGCCTTGTGGTTGAGGATTCATGTTTTGGAGGACATTAAACTAGTTTACTTCTTGATCCAGACAATCCCTGTCCCTCTTGCAGTGGTATTGCTCTTCAAAGCCATTATTTATTCTTTTATTGGTTTCTTCAAAGGATTTGCATAATCTAGCACAGCTCTCTTGGATGGCTTTTATTGTAGCCTCATGTAAGGTTGTCAATTATTTCAGCCTTTCATTGCTCCTTTAGAGTTCATCAAACTCTTCTTGAGTTTGCACTTCAAATTGGGACATTTGTAACCACAGTTGATCACTGTTTAAGTTACTCTCAGGTGTAACAACATTGTGTTCATTCTTGGCGGGGGTAATATTTTATTAGTAGAGCTACTGATTTGAGAAGTACTTACAAGTATTTCTGGCTCTTGTGTACTTCTTTAACCAAGTCCCACAGCTTCTGGATCATTTGGTCTGATTCTTTCTGCCTGTGGTGGAAAAAGGTCTTGTTTTTCCCTTTGTATCCTTGTCTTTTCCTGGAAACTACCTGGAATTGTGAAGAATGGTGACTCTTGGCCACTGATCTGTTGGTGCCTGAAGGGTTTGCAGCCACTGGGGAGCTGGGTTGGTTTACTCCTTGTGAGCCTGAAGGAATCAGAGTAGGCTCTGTCTGGTTTATCTGTTCTTCTATACCTTGGATAGTGGCTTGAGTTTCCCTTATACTGGGTTCCCTCTCCTCCAGGAGTCTGAAATTCCTGTTGCGATTCCAACCTTTGGTTATTATCATAAGGTCTTTGAAGGGTATCTCTTTGAAAAATATGTTCTGGAAACTTGCTCCAAGTTCTTCCCAGTGTGATGCTAGGTTGAACCTCTTGTTGTCCAAGCTCCATTAGAATAGATCTCTGAGGAGTTGGTGGAGCCGAAGAACTTTATCAATATCCTTCAAGTCCTCTGTTTTGAGGTGTCTGTTGAATTGAAAGGTGCATGGCAGAGTGGGTATGATCTCCCTCAATGTCCTTCCACCCACCACTGTGTCCAAAGTGTCCTGTTTCAGTTCTTCTGGTTCTGAACAGGCCTTCTCTGTCCTCTGGCTGTTTCCTTGGTATTCCAACGTTTATGAGGTGTACAGCTGACATATCAGTGTTTTAAAGCAGTCAAAAGCTTTCTGTTCTTAGGGTGTTTACCTTTAGCTGTGCCTTGTACAAATTTGTTTTCTACTGCCTTGGTCAATTTGTCTTTAGAAGTTACAACTAGGTTAATTACTGTAATCTTCCCTGTAAAAGTTATCAAGGTTGGTTTACCTTTTATGAAAGCAGAGTTTCATGGCTTTCTACTCCTCTGAGTGGCAATTGGAGTCCACCTGTTGGTGGTGATGAGGCTTTCACTGTGTCTCTTCCCTTTGCCTTTTCCTTCTGTTGCTGAAGGTGTGATTGGTGTACTGCCTTGTGACTTGGTTTCAAGTGAAATGAATTTTTCTTCTACTGAATCAAAGGAAAGCTGAGGGCTTATGTCAGTTAAGACTTCCCAAAATGTTATTTGAGCATCTAAGAATGGCCTCTGGGAAATATAATACTATATTATGCCTCTGTATTATGATATACAATTTAAATTATCAATTACACATCAAAAATTGTGCTTTGTAGATGTATGGTGTACAGTTTGTACCCAAATATCTTACAGATTAACTTGTAATTAGCAATTCCAATCTTATTAGGGGTTCTGTAATGAAAAATTGAATTTATCAATATAATCAACCACACCGCTCAACTGTTATTTACAGTACTGAGGGTTCATTGGAAATAAAACAGAACTTATTAAGGGTTTTTTAGCATTTTGATATCAAAAACACACCCAAAATAGTCTTGTGGTAATTAAATTAGAATCAAACCATGTAAAAAGAAATAACAAAGAAAGACACAGTGGTATATTGTTATATACCACTCAAAAAAAAATAATTTATGATATTTGATATATTATTTTCTTCAAGTTTCTATGCCTCAAAAAAGAAAAATTGATATTAAGTAAAAAAGTAAGAGAAAAATTCACTTTTATGCCAAATTTAGTCAAAAAATCTCAAAAGCACCGCCAGGCCCCCAAATTTTCAGGTTGAGTCTATGATTAAGTAGTAGTATATGTATGTACCGCTTTAAATCTGACTGTGACATGGATATTTCAAGTTAAAAAAGGTTTATAAGTAATAATTAATGGGATTTACTATAAGGAATAGTGGTGGTGAGTCCTGCTGAAAGCCCTGGGTGCAGTATTTATCTGTTGGGTTACAATCATAAAGACTCCAATAATTAATGTAATAGTTATACCTGTTTTTTTCCAAGAGTATAACTGTTTTGGAAAGTTTTACTATGTAGGAATTCAAGAGCAGGATGGGGATTCCTCTTTTGGGCAGAGAAAAAGCCCTTTTTAGCCTGAAATTGGGTGGAAAGGTCCTCTAGACCACTTCACATGGAGGAAGTGAAGATTTTTCACTTCAGAGTACTGGCTTGTGGGTTGCACAAGGTCTTTATACTCTGTATTGGGCTGATATGTGGTTTTGAAACCACATCTGGGCAGTTTTCCCCAATACAGGGCAAAATATTTCATCTGCGGACCACACAGCCCTCATCTGGCGTGTATGATACATAGAATGATGTACAGAACCTGTATGGGACCCCAATATTGACTGAAATTTGATTTATTGAAGTATAAACAACCTTCTTCATCTATTTGACACCTCATAATCAGAGTTATGGGATAGTATCCCACAATAAAGGTGTATTGGCCAAACTGTTGGATTTTAACCTTAAGACAGCTATAAATTTGTCAGTTTTTAAGATATTGACCTCAACTTTGCTTCATTGTGTAACCCTAGATGAGATCTACACAATGATACCTCATCTGATATGGGTAACATTAGATATGTAAAATTTATGTCATGTTCAATTTTTGTTATCCATATATATGATATTCTTAAAATCTGTATGGAGCTTGTTTGCCCCATATCTTTTGTTCTGAATCAGATATGAGGAAATAGATGGAACAATTAGATAGCCCCAATTTTTCTCTTTTCAAAAAAACCCCACTTTAGGTATCTCACACCAAAACTGTAGAGGCTAGATGAGAGGTGAATATTTTATTCACCCTTATTTGACCTTATTTTGGCCATGACTTCTTTAGTTTCTGTGCTAGCTCAATTTGGCTAGTACCATTTGATAGCCCTGATTGAGAGCTTCAATTTAAATACCCATTTTACGTGGTTAAGCTTCCTCCTCTGGATTTTAGATGTGAGGTGAAAATTAAGGTTTATGCTCAGAACTTTCTTTGAGCTTGAATAACTTGGTTATCAGTTTTCCTATGATGATGGGACTTTTATATTTACAAAAAGGTGAGTTTCCTCTTTTTTTTGATACCTTTTGAGTGGGTTTTGCTCAGCTCCATATTTTGGTGGTATTTTGCTCTACTGTTGGTTTATGGTACTTGGCTATCATGCTTGTGCTCTGGTTTTGAGTCACAGGCTGACCACTTCTCTTGTGAATCAATCATATAATTTTCTTCAATATTATTTATTATATTTCAAAAATAAGAAAGATATTCAATGATTATACTTGATTATACCTCTTTTCCCAAATAGAAAAAAGCAAAAAATATACAACAGGGGGTGTAAAACATATGAAATACCACATTCAAAGTCTTGATTTTTCTTCCTAGAATCCTGCATTTAGTGCCTGAGATTTCTCAAATATCACAACTCCTTACCCATTATATCTTTAACATGTAAGAACTTATATTTTAATACTTGAAATTCCAGCCTTTCATGGCTGGATAACTAGAAATGATACATCAGAGCCGGATTAAGGGAATGTAGTTTTTAATAATGATTTGGTCCATGCATAAACTTCTTTGGAACAACCACTTTGCATATAATTCAAATATCATCCTTCTTATCAATTATATAGAAATATTTAAATTCTGAAGAAATAAGAAAGAATACCATTACTTCATAAATTAAATATCATGCAGAGTATCATTTTCATTGAATTGGATATTGATTCCCACCTGGAAGAAGAACTATCACTATTAAAGCATATATGTACACAAAGGCTTCTCAGACCCTTCAAAACTAATCATTCTGGGTAGATATACACCTCAAGTTATTTGGTCCCCTTATCAAATAACAAAGTAAAAGAACTCTGCTGTACTACCAATGAGTCCTTCCAGAAGTTGGTTTCCTTGATTCAAGATGATCCAATTTTTAACAATTTTTCAAGATTTAAACAGAGATATCCAGAACTAAAATTTGATGTAGCATTGTCAAATTTTTGATTTAATTGTAAAACTGGGAACTCTATTGCTAGTTAGTCATGAGTACATTTTGTTATATATGCATTATATAACCAGAGCTTTTCTCAAGTGTGAAAAGGAATATATTTCCTGGCCAAATTTGCAAAAGTGATTGGAGACTTCCAAAATGATGCAAGCCAAAGAGATTCCTTGATGTGTGTTATTCAAATATTTTGGTCTTATAGCTTTCCCTAAAAGGCCCCCCAGAGATGGTGAGACATACTTTGATTGAACATAGACGTATTTATGCTATTAAAATTGTATTATAATTTTTTTGAGCTGGTAATATATGTGATTTAGCTATTCAAAGTCAATTAAGTTAGTTTCTTCTTTAAAAAAAACAGCTTATCTCACTAAATTCTGGCTGTTCAGGGTTCCCTCATTATTTAAATATATACCAACATATGTGAATCTCAAAAGGTAAAACAAATATTATGGAAAAGAACAATATATACTCACAGATTCAGCTTATGCAAGCTCACAATAAATTGTGCCAGAATAAAAAGGTGCAACATTTTAGTCATAAGATAATCAAAAATTCACTCTATTTTTGGAAAGATCAATATTATGGATTGAACATTACCTTGGTGTTTTGAAAGGGAGATGGTCATACTTCCAAGAGATGATAAATTAAATGAAAAATTTTCAAGAGGTAAAGTTCTTTGTACAGTGGGTGGTAACCTATTTTATATTGTATGATCTATTAGCACAAGTAGGTGACCAATTTAGTAATCTATATTAGCATAATGATCCCCCTGAGCTCCAAAATATCATAGAAGCAGATGATGTAAACAGCCATTTGAATATGTGTGAAATGGTCACCCCCTACACTTTGTATTGGTTCAATAACAGATTAGGTTATGATTTACAAGAACTGATGAGTCATAATATTAATAAGAAGTCTAAATTCTTGAAGAATTTTTACTCAATACAAATATGTGTAAAACAGCTTCAATCTATGCATATGAATTTATCAGAGAAAATACAGAAAATCCATAGAATATGTTTTTCTTTGGTTGTAGGAGGAGAGTTTTTGAGATTTGTTTAGAAATATCAAGCTTTAAAATATATATGACACCTAAATTTACTACCAATAAAAAATATTTACAAATTTTCATTTTTATGTAATATTTTGTAATACAGTTTATTTTGGGTGATTTGACCATTTATTTTTGATTAAATATTTTCAGAGTTCAGTTGTTTGAATTTTTTTCCTGTATGAAATAAATTCTGCTTGATTTGAAAAGAAAATCCAAAATGTTTGATAAATTGGTGTTCTATAAATTCTTTGTGTGGTTCAGTTGTTACATGAAGAAGCTCAGAAGATTTCCAGCCTATTTCAGCTATGCCTTATTCCTTTGTAAACATCAAAGATTAATTTATGTTTTAAAAATTACAAGCCATTTCAAGAGGTTTAAATATTTTTTGGAATGGGTTTTAGATAATTTCCATTGATAAAATAGAATATACCATAAGTACATCAATTTATGTCTTTATTATCAGTGTGTGGTTAATTGTTGAAGCCATTGAAAGTAATTATAACTTTTAAATAAGCTCTTAATTTGGGTGATATATTTGACTTCTATTAAGGTTGAATTGAGTCTGGAAAATTGGCTTCATTCATAATTTCTTGATTTTCTTTAAGTGTGTCATTTGAAAATTCTTTGATTCATTAGTGAATAAATTAATCAAGTTCTTGAATTTTGGTGTCAGGCTGAGTAAATGATGAAGTAGTAATAATAGGATTTAAAGCTTTTAGTAGGACTTTGACACAGATAATTAGGATTAAGAAAGACTTCAAATAGAGGTGTAAGGTCTTTACTATTGTGGAATAGTGGTGGTAAGTACTGGGGAAAGCCCTGGGTGCAGTCTGACCCATTGGGTTACTATAATAAGGCTACAATACACTAATATTAAGTTATACCTGATTATTTCCCAAGAGTATAGCTGTTTTTGAAAGTTGTACTGGGCAGGAATCAAAGAGCAGGATGGTCATTCCTTTTCTGGAAGAGAAATGGCCTAGTTTTATCCTGAAATGGGGTTCAAAGGTCCTCTAGACCATCCATGTAGAGGAAGAAAAGATTGTTTACTTCATAGTGCTGGCTTGTGGGCTGCAAAAGTCCTATATACTCTGTATTGGGCTCAGATGTGGTTTTGAAACCACATCTAGGAAGTTTTCCTCAATGCAGGGTGAATGTTTTCATCTGGGGACCACACAGACCTCTTCTAACATGTATGATGCATAGAAGGCTGTACAGAACCTGTATGGAACCCCAGTATTGAAGTATAAACATGTTTCTTTGTCTATTTGACACCTCATAGTCAGAGTAATTGGATATTATCTCACAGTAAAGATGTATTGGCCAAACTATGGGATTTTAGCCTTAAAACTGCTATAACTCTGTCTGTTTTTAAGATATTGAGCTCACTGTTGTTTCATTGTGTATCCCTGGATGAGATCTAAACAATTGTACCTCATTTGATATGGGTAACATTAAATATGGCTGAGTTATGCCATGTTCAATTTTTGTTATCCAGATATATGATTTTCTCAAAATCTGTATGGAAATTGTTTTCCCCGTAAGCTTTGTTCTAGCTGAGATATTGGAAAATAAATGGCACCATTAGATAGCCCTGATTGGTTTCTTTCCAAAATAACCCCACTTCAGGTATCTCACACCAAAGCTGTAGAAGTTAGATGAGAGGTGAATATCCATAACCTCTGTTATTTTGGTGCTAGATCAAATTGGCTAGTACCATTAATTAGCCCTGACTTAGAGCTTCAATTTGAATAACCATTTGCTGGGGTTAAGCTTATTTCTCTGGATTTCAGATGTGAGGTGAAAATTAAGATTTATGCTCAGAAACCTCTGTGAGCAGGAATAACTTCGTCATGCTTTGTACTTTGATGATGAGACTTTTTTTATTTGGAAACAGGTGATTTTCCTCTTTCTTTTGATACCTTTTGAGCTGGTTTGGCTGAGATCCATGTTTTGGTGGTGTTTTTCTCTACCATTGGTTTATGGTATTTGGCTGTCATGATTGTGCTGTGGGTTTGAGTCACAGGCTGACATTTGGATCATTTCTTATTATCATAATAACCAAATTTTTGTTTTCTTAATCTAGAATTCCTTGTATAAAAACCTTCCAAATTACAAATTACAAGAATCTTATCCCTGAAAAGATCCTATTCCTTTAAAAATGAAATCAAGGATATCAGTGTTTGTGGTAAGATTTTGATGGTAGATGGAAATTTTATTTAAGGTTATTATCAATTTTTGAATTTTATGGAAGACTTGGGTTTCACTCCTAAATGGATGAATTTGATGCATGAGAATAGGAAAGTAGGGATTCTGGTCTTTATTAATGATTAAATAAGGTCTGGGTGGGAGTTTTCTCAAACAAATTTTCAACCAGGAGGCATTATTCTCTTTTTTTTCTAGTGTGAGAATGGAGAATTTGGGATGATAAATGCCAATTTCAACTGCTTTTAGGTTGATATAGCCAAGAATTCTTTTTTTATGGGCTTTTGGGTATTAGGACTTGGTCAATTATCCTATGTTAAATCAATATTATTGTAAGGTTGTGTCCCAACATTCATAACATCATGAGAATTAACGGAGAGTTTGGTCACATTCAAATCATTAAAAATCATCTGTTTATTTGCTTGAGACCCAAAGTTCAAATTTTCAAATAGTTGTTGAGGAATGCAAAATGAAGTGGGTTTATTTTTGGTATTATATCTCATAAATGATGACTGTATATCAGGAAATAACCACCCAATTCAATTTTTTCTACCCATAAATTATAAAAAAAAAGCAAAAGTCAAAGATAGTACTCAATGATAATAGACAATTTTTTCTTCTATTCTAGTTACAATGAGCGAAAAAAAGGTGGTGGGATTTAGTGAGAGAGGAGGGTTGAGAATAGAAACCATTCCAAGACCATTGGAAAGGTCTTGGCTTGGATATGTAAAATGGCTGAAATCATTGTTTACTGCAATTGAGTGTTTATAGCAGCATTTTATGGGGGTGGTGGAATGTTTAGAGGTGGTAGAGATATAGAAAATGAATAAAAGGACTTACCTTTTGATATCCAAGTGTTAAAATAACCAATTTTCAAAGTTTACCACCAATAAAGTAAAATTCAAAATCTTTTATATAAAAAGGTTTATCACTTCATGAGAAGGGTAAGTTAATGGGCTTACAACTGCAGTGCCTATGAAGACAAAACAGTGATCAGAGCTTAAAAGTTTAATTGATTAAGATTTAATATTTCAAATTAAGTTTATAGATTCAAGTTCTATGTATTTTGAATAAAACTTTATCAAAAAATCATTTTGAAAATAAAATTAATTCAATAATCAAAAAAAGGTAAAAAAATTGATCAAGGTTAAAATCAGATCATGAATTAAGAAAAAGACATCATTTTTAACCAAAATTAAAAACTCATTCCATTTATTATTTTATACATGTGATTAATCTTTGAGGAAGTAGTATGACAAAGGGAGATTGAATGAAAGAATCTAGATTTTGAATAGATAGCAAATTTTCTATCTCAATAAGATTAACTATGAAGCCTTTTAAAATGCCATTAGTTTTGAAAAGAAATGTCAATTGACAATAGCAGCCATTTATAAAGTGGACATTTTCAATTCCATTCATTTAAAAAAAACTTTACAAGATAAACATGCAAAAGTCGACCACAACTCTCTTCAAAATCAAATATTTTCATATTTTTGCATATTTGCAGCTATTGATACACATACTGGTCTCCTGTGAAATTCCACCTCATGTGTTGTATTATGCCTCCACAAAGTGTAATATTTTCATCCTGATTCTATGATGATGCTAATAAATAGTATTTAAAGGCTTTAACTATTACTTTTACATGTAGTAATAAGTTAAAAATAGTAATTATAGTGTTTTTAGAGCTTTATTATGGAGATATAGTGATGGTGAGTTCTTCTGAAAGCCCAGGGTGGAGTGATTTTCACTTGGTTTATTATAATAATTATTGCTATAATTATATCTGACTCTTTCCAAGAGTATAATTGTTGTTAAAAAATTGTACTATGTAGGAATGTAAGAGCAGGATGGAGATTTCTCTTTTGAGCAGATAAAGGTCCCTTTTTATCCAGGAAATGGGTGGAAAGTACCTCTCTCACTTCCAAAGGAACACTTGTTGTTGAAACTGCCCTGTAAATCCTTTATTATGCTGAAATGCGGCTTTGAAACCACATCTGGGAATTTCTCCCTAATACAGGGTGAGAATCTGCATTTGGGGACCTCACAGCCTTCTTCAGACATGTCTGACATGTAGAATGTGGTACAGTACTTTTATTGGGCCCCTATACAGGCCAAAATATCAGTTAGTGAATTATAAACAACCTCCTTTTCAGAATTGACACCTCATATTCAAGAATATGGGAAGGTATATCACAGTATGAGAGATTTGACAGTACTGTGAGATTTGGACCTGAAGGCTGCCATAAATTTGTTAGTTTTGAGAATACAGAGCTCAAAAGTGGCTCCTTTTATATCCACTGATTATCTATACATAATGGTAGCTCATTTGGTATGGTTAACCTTAGATATGGCAAGGTTATACTAATTTCAAATTGAATTATTCAGATATGGATTTTTCTTAAACATTGTATCAACATAATTTTTTTAATAACTTTTGATACAGCTTAGATACAGTAATACATATGGAACCATCAGAGATCTCTTATTTTCTCTTTCCAAAAATACCCAATTTTAAATATCTCAAACTAAATATGTAGAAGTTAGTTGAGATGTGAATTCTTTAGTTCCCCCTTCTTTGGTAATTTTTTGACTATAACTTCTGTAATATTGACTATAGCTAAATTGTTCACTATCATTAGGTAGCCCTCATTGATAGATTCATTTTGAATACCCATTTGGTTGCTTTATTTTTTTCCTTGTATTTTAGACGAGAGGTGAAAATTAAGATTTATTCTCAGTTCTTTCTGTGAGATAAAATAACTTTGGTATTCTTTGTCCTAAGGTTATGGGAGTTATATATTTGGAGAGAAGCTGTAAGGTTTGACTATGAAACAATAAGTAGAAACTATTAATATCTTACTTATTGTACTATGAATGTCCTTATAAATAAAATAAATAAGCTAAAAAAAATAGTTATAATAATGAAGAATTATTATAATTATGGTGTAAAAATAATTATATTATTAAATAAATATAATAATATAATTTATATTATAAAAAAAATATAATAAATAAATATATTAATATGAAATGATTAATATATTTAAGAGCACTTTATTATTGTTACCAACAAATAATAAAGGTGTAAAAAATTGTTTTTCTTAATAGGAAACAATTAATAACAACAATATTACTAACATTAAAGTTATCAATTAATATAAATACTATTTATATTAATTGTAGGATTATTAAAGTAATAATAAAGAGAAAGTTATTATAATATAGGAGAATAACCTACTTTCAACATTTAGTATAATAATTTTAAATATTTTTATGCCAAATAAGATAAATACAACCTGTTTAAATTGTATTTACAGTAAAAAATAAGAGAATTACAAATTTTCTTGATTTTACATGGATTTGAGGTTTTTAAGAAAAATATAACAAAACAATGGAACAATTGGTGTAATCACATGAAAGATGATTATTATAATGAAGATTACCTTCTGTTATTAGTAATATCATAGACTTATATACAAAGAATGAAGATTTTACCTTTTAATTTAATTGTTTTAATGTTTTGATGTGTCTGAGGTGAAAAGAGAGTCAAAAGAGCTCTATTTATAGTAAATTCCTCCCTTCTAGAGTCCAGCAGGCTTCTCATAGACGTGTACTGATGCTTTCTGCTAAACGTGATCAATATTTTAAGGTTTAGTGATGATTACATCATGATCAAACCATCTTACCTCATTATTACACCATTATTTAGAGTTATCACTGTAACTTTAAGTTTGATGACATCATAGGCTTGGAAGAAGCCTAAAATTCATGGATTTTATTAGTATTAATAAACATCTAATAGTATCAATCAGCTTTATAACTTATATGACTGTTAAGCTTAAAATAGGATTACAGTGAGTGATCATAAATGATCAAATTTAAGCTTAAGCTTTGATCATTCATAAATTTTAAGTTATACACGCTACAGCTCTTCTGAGAGTGGATTCTGATAGCTTGGCATGTCATTATTAGACTTCCAAGAGAATTTTATTACATAGTCAAACTCTATTTTTGATTATTTGTCTTGTAACTCATCTTTTCTGTCAAAATTTAATATTTTGAACTTCAAACCATGATTTCAAGGGTTTATACCTTGAATATTATAATACAGATTACGTCATTCTTCACGTATGAACTAGTAGAATCTGACTGTCTACGTTTCTTAAGCTTGGACCACCTTCACAACAAAGTGGTCAACAGCTCTATTGATTTTATTCTATAATCCATTACAAGTTTTAACCTTGTTTATATCTTGTAAAATAAACTTCATATCTGTATTCCTACATTAATTACGTGGTGACTGTATTTTTGGTTTATCTCTCTATCCTTTCTATTTCAAGAGATATTAGCTAAAAACCATGAATATATGCATTGACCCAAAAAGTGCATATATTCAGCTTAATTTCTTAAGTATTGACCTTAGAGATTAGCTTTATAATTGTCTTATGTGAAGATGTTTATGGAGAATCCAATGGTACAGTTAATTTCACATGTTGTTTCATTGGTGCATGAGATAAATGAAGTTTTGTACCTGTTTTAAGATATTATTACTTATACTTCAGTAATTATTGACTTTTCAGATATGCCATAAAAATGACATATGTGTATTTTACCATGAGGAATCTAATGGTGTAATTTATTTCAAATTTTTATTCATGAGACTCAGGGAGATTTTGTACTTATTTATGGTATCTTACTAATTTTTGAGATAATTATCATAAGTATAATTATTACAGAAACTTTGCTGTGACCTTTTTGGATATGTGGTCATATTTCAAAGGCTCAAATTCCCTACCACCAAAAAAGATTGTACCACAATCTGACATAGTTGATTAGGGTAACATCCACTGTCCTACCTCTTAAATAGACTTTATCAGTCTTGAAGCTCAATAATGCTTTATTTCTCTATTCTTTAGGCTTTCTTTCATGTCTAAAGATTCTTAATAGCTTGTCATCATTTGTTATATCCTTCTCAAGTAGCCATTCATCTTCTTGAGTTAGATATCTATACCTTAAAAGGTATTCCCTTTCTTTGTTGTTTCTTGTCCTTCTTTCTGAAAGGACTTTCACAATTTTCTTTTCTTCTCCTTCTTCTAAAGGTGGTATTTCAAGTTGGGGTTTATTTCTTGGTGGAAATAGTTTCTTGTCACTTGAGATGTAAATTTTTATCATACTTAGAGGGAAAGTTGGGTGTTTGTTCATTAGTTCACCTGTGAGCTCCAATTGCACAGCATTAGGTCCATGTAGTTCTTTTATCATGAATGGTCCTGCAAAGTAATCTTTCAACTTCTTTGGTCCTCTTATAATATTGAAATTAAGAGTTTACACTAGGACCAAGTATCCTATTTTGAAGTCAGGTGGTTTATGCCTTTTATCCCATCTTTCTTTTGCATATTTGAAATAAACTTGCATACATCTGTTTGCATGGTGTCTTGCTTTGTCAAGAATTATTTTAAAACTGCTTGCTGTTGGATGTATATCCACTAAGTCCGTTTTGAGTTTATTGTAAGGAAGTCTTGGATTCCAACCTTTTTCTAGAATTATTGGTGCTTTGCCAGTAGAAGAATGGATTAATGCTTTATATGCCAGCTCAAGAGCTGGTATCAATGTACACCAATTATGGGTAAAACCATCAGAATCTTTGAATTCTAGTCCATAAGCACAGAATCTTCTGATCATGTCCTCCAAAGTTTGTATCATTTTTTCTGCTAAACCATCAGTTTGAGGATGGTAAGCTGTTGAGAATGATAACTTTGTCCCAAACAAGTTATGGAGATTTGTCCATAATGCTGAAGTGAATTTTGGGTCTCTGTCACTTATAATACTCTGGAATAAGCCTGTGTGGCTAATGACTTTATTCCATATCATTATGGCTGTGTCCATAGCTGTGTAATCTTTGTGACATGGTAGAAGCATAGGAGTTTTGCTATACCTGTCAACTAACACTAGGCATGAATTATAACTTCTGTCTCCTCCTGGGGGTAATGCTGTTAGCCAATCCATATGAACTATTTCCCAAGGGGATTTTGGTTCTTGGATTTGGATCATCATTCCAAATTTCTTCACTGTGGCTCTGTTGGTGTTTTGACATCTGTCACGGGTATGGCAGTATTCTGCAACATCTTTATTCCAATTTGGCCACCAAGCGCAGGTTTTCACTCTCTCTAATGTTCTATCTGCTGAGAGATGTCCAGCTGCAACACTATCATGATACTCATGTAAAATAGTGTTTATTAGAGTTCTATCTGTCAAGTCTATAACACATGTGTGTTTTGTTCTATGATAGAGGATTCCATCAAGGAGGTCGAATATTCTTTCATCATATGCCTTTTTCCATATTTCATCTAATTCTGATGAAAGTGATGGGTGTTTGAAGTCTTTCATTAGAAGCTGGCTTAAGATATGGAAATTCTTATCCATTTTATAGCTTTATTTAACTTGGTTAAAGAATTCTGTGCCAATTTCTGTGACACATATACCTTCTATATGGTGCTCCTCCTGTGGTACCCATGCTGGATTTTCAGGAGGATTTGCTAGAGTCCATCTGCTAAGACCATCTGCATTTTTATGAATATTACCAGATTTATGAACAATAGTCATGTTTCCTCTATATTTGTGGATAGCAATCTGCCATCTCAGCATATGTGTATTTGGAGTTTTCATATTTAATAGAGATTTTACAGCATTACAGTCTGTAATCACATCAAATACTGTTCCATCCAAGTAATAGTGTAATGTTTCTAAAGCCCACACTATACAGAGGAATTACATTTGGCTTTCTCCATATCTTCCCTCTTTTGGCTTTATCTGTCTTGAAGAAAAGCAAATTAGGCCTTGCACTGGTTTATCATTGATGATTTGTGTCTGGTGTAGTGCAGCTCCTAGTCCTTCTCCACAAGCATCAATGTAAAGCTTAAAGGGTAGTTTCCAATCTAGCATTGGGAGAAATGGGACATTTGTTAAGGAATTTTTTAATTATTCATATTCTTTGACTCTTTCTTCAGTCATTTCATAGACTGTTTGTTGGTCACAAACTTTATGCAAGGATTTGGAAATTTTTGCAAAGTCCTTTATATGCTGTCTATAGTAACCAGCAAATCCTAGAAATTATTGCATTTCTTTTTTGGTTTGAGGCATTGGCTTAAGTAGTACTGCTGCTACTTTCTTCTTGTCTATGACTAGACTAAGTACAGATACAACATGTCCTAGTGCTTTTAGTTCACTATATGCAAAATGGCATTTTTTCAAGGAAATTTCATATTCACTTGCACTATTTTTTTAGTACCCTTTCTAGTCTTGTGAGGTGATTTTCCCAAGTTTCTGAGCAAACTATGATATCATCAATATAGATAATTAACCATCCTTCTGATAGTTATTCAGGAAATATGGTATTCATCATTCTTTGATAATGGGAATGTGCATTCTTTATACCAAATGGCATTCTTAGGTGCTCAAATATTCCACAATGGACTATTATTCTTAGTAGTCTTTTGGCATTGTCTGTTAAGACATTTTGATGAAAACCCTTTAGTGCATCCATGGCTGTGATGAACTTAGCTTGTGACAATTGTGTCAATGTCTCGTGGATTCTTGGTATTGGATATCTGTCAGGTATGGTATAGGTGTTCAGGGCTCTGAAGTCCCCTACCATTCTTGACTTTCCATTATGCCAAGTTATAATGACAGGTGTCGTGACTTCTACCTGTTCATTATGTCCTAATTTCCTTAATACTCCAAGGTCCATTAATTCTTTAATGTGTACCTCCAAGGCTTCTCTAGCCCTTGGACTAGCTGGGTAAGCAAGTCTCCTTAGTAAGGGTGGGTAAGGCTTTTCCACATTAAGAATTATATCTACCTCATGCCCAATTATGGCACCTAGTGGCTCTTTGTCAGTTGCAAAGGCATTTTTATACTTCAATACAAGGTCAATCAATCTTTCTTTCATTTTTTCTGTTAAATATTGATTAAATTCTGCCTCTTTGAGTGGTTTGGATATAAAAAGGTTCTTTTCTGGACTTTTTTTCTTCATTCTTAATAACTGTAATTTGTTTTTTGTTATGTGAGAAGCCAAACTTTGGTCTCTGGTTGTCACCTATGGTAAAATATCTGTCTTTTTGATTGGAGATGTCTATACCATATATTGAAAGGTAGTAATTTCCAAGTATGAAGTGATTACTAGTACAGTTGTCCATTACCAAAAACTCTACTTCAATTCTGACACATTGTGAATGATGAGGAAATATGAGTGTTAAGTCAATTATTCCAAGGGGCTTCATGCTCTAACTTGCACTACTAAATTTGACACCTTGTATTGGTATAAGTTTTTCTTGCCAATCTGGAACAATTGTTTTTAAATCACTTTTACCAACACAGGTGAAATATGCTCCTGTATCCAAGTTTACTTTTGACTCTTCATTATAAACCATGACAATACTTATACTTGATTTTCCAGCTGTATATCCCATTCCTTTTGCAGGTTTGGTTCTATACAGTTTGGCATCTTGTACATTTGTCAGGTTTGTGTCAGATGTTCCAACTTGTGGTAAGTTTGAGTTAACATCTATTACTTCATACATTATATCAATACTATTAATTTGTGCATTAATTATATTAACTTCATCACTTTCAGAAGTTTCTGACTCTTCTGTGTCCTTTTCAGAATCATATACTTCTTCTTTTTCATTGTGTTCTTCTTTTTCCACAATTTCATTGATTTTTGCTTTTTTAAGGCAATTATTGGCCAAGTGTCCAATAATTCCACATTTATGGCATTTTCTTTGCTCATTATTTTTGGATGTATTGGGCTTTAAAGCTTCCTTTGATTTATCTTTTTTTATAAATGGCTTATTTGGACTTTTGATGTCCAATTTTTTCCAAGTTGTGACAATTATTGTCCTTGTCACTATGTCTTCTAGTGAATTGATATACTCTTCTGTGGAGTAGGGTTCTATACACCTGCTTCTTAGTGAATATTCTAGCTCTCCTCCACATTTCTTAAGTATTTTCATATGCACCATCTTTTGTGAAATTTATGGGTACAGTGCGTTTAGTCTTTCAACTTTTTTTAAGAACCAAGTCAAAGGTTTATCTCTGTCTGGGTCAAAGAAGGAGTTTTAAAATGCATTTTCTATCTTGTACCTCCAGGCATCATTAGCCCACTTGGTGATTATTTCTTTTTTCCACCAAGACCAGGTATTTTTGCCATTTGTTTGTCTTCTGCCATAATACCATCTTTTTGCAGATTTCTCAAACAGTGAGTGTAATCTTGCAGTGATTAATTCATCTCATATGGCATAATCTTCTTGTAACATGTCAATTGTTTTAATAAATGACATATGGTAATATTCACCCTCTCTTTTGAATGTTGGCCATTCTTTTAATTGAGGTGCTTCCTTCATTAAGACTTGGTTACTGTCTTGGTGACTCAAGTCTGTTATGAATGGATTTGTTAACTCCTCTTTTGGTTTAACAGGGCTTCTTATGTGAGAAAATGGAGTTGATAACTTTGGCATATTCAAGTTAGGCTCATTAATTTTATCCATTTTTTCAGTGATAAGCCTTATTTCACTTTGAATATCATCTTTCAGATGCATTCTTGCTTCATCACTTTTTTCCAAATGGTCTCATAGTAATTTCTGGTGTGATGAAGTCTTTTCTTCAAATCCTTCTACAGAAATACTTAATTTGTTTAATTCTTCTGTAAGATTATCAATACTCACGTCATAATTGATTGTCAAAATTTTATCTTTGATATATTTTATGTATTTATACAGTTCTTGTTTTCCTTGTATCAATTTTTGAGTATTATCAATCAAAACGTTTGTTTGTTGTTTTCAACCATATATTTAATGTTATCAATTTCTTTTTTATTTTGTACAACAATTTTTGTCAAAGATTATAAGCTATTATTGATTTCTTGGAAAGATAATAGGCTATTTTTAATGTCTTTAAGAGGTAAAATACTGTCTTTAATATCTGTTAAAGTATTTACAACATCAGGAGATAAGGTTATTTCTTTGGGAAATGGGGTTGTCTCATTCTTTGCTCCTCTTTGTCTTTGAATTCCATCAAAGTTCTGGCCATGTTGAAGACATTGTCCATTGCATCTTTTTGTATTTTTGGAATCCTGTAGCTTGGGGAATATGGTTTCCTCCAATTCTTTTGCTTGTTCTTCTTCCCTTCTTGGGGAGGTTGGTTGGCTTGAGGCTTTCTGGTAGAAGCTACTGAGGCTTCTTCCTTGCTTGCCTCCCTCTTTTGGGAGTGGTATTCCTTGATCTTTTTGATTCAAGGCTTGGATGACAGTGGATTCCATCCACTGGAGTATACCACTATCTCCTCCTCTGTGAGGAAGCTTTTGAGGATGTGCCAGGAGTTCATCACTCCTTGGTGTATTTGAGGCAACATTTCCCAGTACTTGTCTTTGTACACTGTGTAGTACTGCTTGTACTTGCTCATTTAAATGTCTATCTGAGCCCTCTGAATGTGATTTGTACCTGTGAGTTACTCATACTTAGTTCTAACTCCGGCTCAGATATCATGGGCATTTCTGGGACTTGCCTTTGGGATAAGGCACTTCCTTGTGTGGATTCTGTTCCACTGGGGATAGTGCCATTTCTTTTCCCTTTTGAGGAATCAATTCTACCTCTGAGTCCGCCTCCATCTGATTGGATGGAGTATTGGGAGCCTCTTCTGGTAGTCATGATTTAAGAAAAAAGAAATAAGAGGATTTCAGGAAAAGAATTCTTCTTATGACAATTGATAAATGAGGTACTCACCTTCAGAGTCCTGGAAAGTCTAATTTCTTAGCTTTCTTTTTCTTAATGACAATTGGTGTTGGAGAACTTGAGCAAGTTTCTTCCACCAATATTTCAACAATGGCTTGGTTTCTTTCTTCTGGATTGTCTTCAAACACTAAAAAAGACAAACAAATATAAGTCTTTTATATAAGAAGTGTAATTTTTTGGTAAGACATGGCAATGCTCCATGTAAAGATTGCTTTTATATCTTTCAAAAATGAAATGAATAAAGAAATAAATCAAAATCAATAAAATAACTTTTTTTATTGGTTTTTAATATTTTTTGATATTTTTTATGTTTTTGTTTTTAAAAAATAAAAATGAACATGATTCTTTTATGAATTAATTTATAATATAAAACTATTTTTAATTTATAAATATCTTTGTTAATCACTAGAGTCACTCATAGAAAGTTCTTGCAAGTCTAAGGATGTGAAAAACAATGCGTAAGACAGTAAAATTGCTTTCCAAATGCCTCAATAGCTCATAAAATCAACAAATATATAATTATTATATAATTTTATGATTATAACTATAATTTATTATCAGATAAACCCAGTTAGAATATTTTTTAAAGGTCTTTTAAAGTAAATATCATGGCCAGGCCCCCAAATGTAAGGTTTGACTATGAAACAATAAGTAGAAATTACTAATATTTTACTTATTGTACTATGAATGTCCTTATAAATAAAATAAATAAGATAAAAAAAATAATCATAATAATAAAGAATTATTATAATTATGGCGTAAAAATAATTATATTATTAAATAAATAGAATAATATAATAAATAAATATATTAATATAAGATAATTAATATATCTAAGAGCAGTTTATTATTGTTACCAACAAATAATAAAGGCATAAAAAACTGTTCTTTATTAATAAAAAAACAATTAATAATGATAATAGTACTAATATTAAAGTTATAAATTAATATAAATACTATTTATATTAATTAAAGGATTATTAAAGTAATAATCAAGAGAAAATTATTATAATAATAGAGAATAACCTACTCTTAACACTTAGTATAATAATTTTGAATACTTTTACACCAAATAATATAAATACAACTTGTTTAAATTGTATTCACAATACGAAATAAGAGAATTACAAATTTTCTTGATTTTACGTGGATTTGAGGTTTTTAAGAGAAATATAACAAAACAATGGAAAAATTGGGGTAGTCACGTCAAAGATGATGATTATAATAAAGATTACCTTTGGTAATTAATAATATAATATATTTATATATAAAGAATAAATATTTTACCTTTTAATTTAATTTTTTGAATGTTTTGATGCGTCTGAGAGGAAAATAGAGTAAAAAGAGCTCTATTTATAGTAAGTTCCTCCCTTATAGAGTTCAGAAGGCTTCTAGTAGACGTGTACTGATGCTTTCTACTAGAATTGATCAATATTTTAAGGTTTAGTGATTATTACATCATGATCCAACCATCTTACCTCATTATTATACCATTATTTAGAGTTATCACTGTAACTCTGGGTTTGATGACATCAAAGGCTTGGAAGAAGCGTAAAATTCATGCAACGTATTAGTATTCATCATAATCTAATAGTATCTCTCAGTTATATCACTTATATGACTGCTAAACTTGAAATAAGATTACAGTGAGTGATCATAAATGATCAAATTTAAGCTTAAACTTTGATCATGAATAACTCTTTAGTTATACACGCTACAGCTATTCTGACAGTTGATTCTGATAGCTTGGCATGCAATCATCAAACTGCCCAGAGAATTTCATTACATCATCAAAACTCTATTTTTGATGATTTTTCTTGTAACTCATCTTTTCTGTTGAAATTTAATATTTTGAGCTTCAAACCATGATTTCAAGGGGTTATACCTTGAATATTATAATGAAAATTACGTCATTCCTCACATATAAGCTAGTAGAATATGACTGTATACTTCTCTTAAGTTTGGACCACTTTCACAACAAAGTGGTCAACAGCTCTATTGATTTTATTCAATAATCCATTACAAGTTTTAACCTTGTTTATAGCTTGTGAAATAAAGTTCATATCTGTATTCCTGCAGTAATTATGTGGTGACTTAATTTTTTTATTTATACCTCTATCTTGTATATTTCAAGAAGTATTAGGTAAAAACCATGAATATATGCGTTGACCCAAAAAGTGCATATATTCAGCTTAATTCCTTAAGTATTGACTTGAGAGATTAGCTTTATAATTGTTTTATGTGTAGTGTTCTATGGAGAATGCAATGGTACAATTTACTTTAGATGTTGTTTCATTGCTTTCTGAGATAAATGATGTTTTGTACTTTTTTTGAGATATTATTACTTATACTTCAGTAATTATTAGCTTTTCAGATATGACATATGTGTATTTTACCATGAGGAATCTAATGGTATAATTTATTTCAAATTTTCATTTATTATATTCTGAGTTAATTCAGATTTTGTACTTATTTATGGTATTTTATTAATTTTTGAGATAATTATCATAAGTATAATTATTAAAGAAATTTTTCTGTGACCTTTCTGGATATGTGGTCATATCTCAAAGGCTCACAGAAGTGGTTTTACTCTTTATTTGAAATTTTATTATGAGAATTTTTGGCTCAAGTCACTTCTTAGTCAATTTTTACTCTACAATTGGTTTCATGGTATTTAGCTGCCATTCTTTTGTGCTGTCTTTGAGTAACAGGCTGACAAATATATATTAGTTAATTTACCCTGAACATGCCCAATGGGTACTTATGAATGAACTTATTCTTTCATCAATTTTTAATTTTAATATTATAGACACAACATTTGATAAAAAGCACTTGCCAAAATTGCTTTTATTAATCAAATTTAAAATCCTCTGTAACTCTTCAATAATATATTATTAATTCAATTCTTCTATCTCAATTTCATGCTCTGTCTTTTTTCACAAATCTCAAGCTGGTTTCACAATAATGCTGTTTTCAATCTTTTTGCCATGTAAAAATCTGTAAATTTTGAATATGAAATAGTAAGTAAAACTCTTTAATCTCCTACTTATTTTACTCTTAAGGTCCTAATGTAAATGAAAAATAAGATTAAAAATAATTATAATAATAAAGTATTATTATAATAATGGCATAATAATATTTATATTATTGAAAAATAAAAAAATCAAATAGATCATATTATAAAAATAATAAAACAAAATAGATATTTATTAATATTTAATAATTGATATACTTATGGAAATTTATTATTGCTAAAAACAGATAATAACGGTGTGAAGAATTGCTATTTGATAATAAAATAACAATTTATAACAATAATGTTACCAATATTAATGTTATATACCAAAATAAATACTATTTATATTAATAGAAAAATTATTAAGAGTAATAATAGAGATAGAATACCCTACTTTCAATACTTAATACAATAACTTTGATTCATTTTACACCTAAGAATATAAATAATATATACAATAGAAAATCGAGAGAATTACCAATTTTACTATTTTTATGTGTTCTTAAAGATTTTAAGAGAAATATAACAAATTGAAATGAAATATTGGCTTAACCACATAATAGATAGTGATGAATGCAAGGTAAAGCTTTGGTCTTTAATATTATAGGATCTTATAATAAAGAATTAAGAAATCAAACTTTTATTGAGTTTTTTCATTGAATTTGTTTCATTTTAGAAGAAAAAAGAGAAAGAATATGTTCTTTAGTAGTAAAGACATTTACTAATTTTATACACTATAATTGATAAATATTTTCAGTTTTGGTAATCATTACCTCATTAGTAAACCTTTTTCTCTCATTATCATTCCAGTTTTTAGAGCTATGACTATAAGTTTGATTTTAGGACATCATAAGCTTAGACAATGATTAATTTTTTTAGATTATAGTAGTTTTAATCATAAAATACTGATATACACGCGTTTCAACTCTTATTTATCTGTTAAACGTAAAATAAAATTAGAGTTATTGATCAGAAATGATCATTTTTAAGCCTTAAATCTAATCCTTAATAAATTTCAAGTTTTTTATGATAAATAAACCAAGGGATCTAATTCTGATAGCTTGGCATGTCTCCACTGAGATTCAAAGAGGATTTAATCACATCATCCAAACCCATTTTGAGGATTTTTCTTGTAACTCATCTTTTCTGTTGGAATTTATTATTTTTTACTTTGAGACATTATTTAATAGGATTATACCTTGAATATAATTTTGAAAATTAATTCATTTTTCACATATTAACTAGTGAAATCTGAATATTTTGTTTTTCTTGAGTATGGATCACTTTTCATTTTAAGTGGTCTACAGGAATTGGTATTTTTCCCAATATCCTCTTAAAAATTTCCATATGAACTTGATATCTTTATTATTACAGCTATTTTATCATGTTCAGCTCAAAATATATGAGCTAAAAGCCATTAATATATGCATTGATAATAAAAGTGCATATACCCAGGTATCTCAGTAGGTATTGGGTTTACAGATATGAAATAAAAGAGTGATATGTGTAGTGTTTGATAGGAAATCCAATTTTCCAATTTATTTCACATGTTTGCTCATTTTCTTTCTGATTTAATTAAGAAATTATGGTTTTTATGGTGCTCTTACTTATTTTAAGGTTAAAAGTTCTGTAAAGCTGTTCTGTGACCTTTTTTGATAAGTGCTAATATCTCAAAGAATGAGATTGTACCACCATCTGATATAGTTAGTTAGAATTTAATCTACTGTCCTACCCCTTATATAGACATTTTTAGTCTTGAAGCTCAATAGTGCTTAATTTTCTTATTCCTTAAGTCTTCTTGAATGTCCAAACCTTATTTTCAATTTGTCAGAATTAGTGATATATTTCTCAAGTAGCCATTCATCTTCTTGAACTGGGTTTCTGTACCTCACAAGCTATTCCCTTTCATTTTTGTTTATTTTCCTCTTTTCTTTAAGGATTCTCACAGCCTTTGTTTAGAGGGGTAATCAAGTGGTGGTATATCTCAGGTAGATAATTCCTTATCACTTGAGAATTAAGTTTTTCTTCAGCTTACAGGGAAATTTGGGTGTTTTTGCATTAATTAACCTGCTAACTCTAATTGCACAGCATTAGGCACATGTAGAGCCTTTATCATAAAAATCCCTTCAAAGGAATCTTTTAATTTATTTGGTCCTTTGCTGTTATTAAGGTCCAATTTTGATACTAATAGTAAGTTGCTATTTTAAAATCAGGTGGCTTGTAGCTTTTTCTCATGTTTCTTTTGAATTTTTGAATGAATCATGAATAAATCTATTTTCATTATTTCTTACTTTATCAAAAAGTATCTTAGAGCTTCTTTCTGTGGGATGTATATCAACCAAGTACTTTCTGAGGGTTTCATAAGGTAGTCTTGGATTCCATCCGTTTTCCAAAATTGCAGATTTTTTACCAGCTTATGAATGAATTTATGTCTTAAATGCCAGCTCAAGAGCTGTTATTGGAGTACACCAATCATGGGCAAAACCATAAGATTCTTTGAAGTCTAGTCCATAAGCACACAATATCCTGATCATTTCTTCTAGAGCTTGTATCATTATGTCTTTAAGTCCATCAGTCTGAGGGTTATAAGGTGTTGAAAATGATAATTTTGTTCCAAACCAGTTATGGAGATTTGTCCATAATGCTGAATTCAATTTGGGATCTCTATCACTTGTGATATTTTGGAAGAAGCCTGTATGGCTAATAACTGTATTCCATATAATTATGGCTCCCTACGTAGCTTTTTCATCTTTATTGAATGGTAAGAACATTTGGGATTTGGTGTACTTATTAACTAACACCGGGAATTCATTAAAACTTCTATCTCCTCCTGGTGGAAACCTGTTACACAATCCATATGAACTATTTCTCATGGGGACTTTTGCTTCTGGGTTTGGATGATTGTTAAAGATATCTTTCTAGTGACTCTGCTCTCTTTTTTAACATCTTCCACAAGTTTGAAAATATTATTCAACATCTTTTCTTCAATTTGGCCACCAAGAGAAGTATTTCACCCTTTTTAATTCCCCATCTTCTGAGAGATTTCTAGAAACAACACTATCATTACATTCATGTAGTATAGTTTTTATTGGACCTCTATCTTTTAGTACCATGAAACATGTATCTTTGGTTCTATGATAAATAATTTCATCAATGAGGTGTAATCTTCCTTTATCATAAGCTTTTTTTTCATATTTCATCTAGTTTGGAAGATAATTATGGGTCTTTGCAGTCTTTTATCAAGAGTTGAAATAAAAAAGACAAAGATTGTCCATCTTATTTCCTTCTTTTACTTGGAAAAAGAATTCCGTTCCACATATTCCTTCTATATGATTTTCTTCCTGTGATACCAATGCTGGTTTTTAAGGTGTATTTTCTAGAGCCACTCTGCTAAGACTATCTGCATTTTTGTGAATATTTCCAGATTCAAGGGCTATAGTCATATTTCCTTTATATTCTTGGAGAGAAATCTGTCATATCAGCATATTTTTTTCTTCATGTTCAATAATTATTTTACAGAATTACAGTCTGTAATCACATAAAAGACTATTACATCCAATTAATACTTCAATTTTTCTAAAACCCACACCAACCAAAGGCATTTAATTTGGCTTTCTACATACCTTGCTTCTGCTGTCTTAATGTGTCTTGAAATGAAGCAAGTTGGTCCTTCAACAGGTTGATCATTTATAAAATCTTTTTGGTGTAGTGCAGAACCTAATCCTTCCCCACAAGCATCAATGCACAGTTAGGAAAGTAATTTCCAATCTGTAATTAATATAAAAGTAGCATTTGTGAAGGTTTTTTATTTCCCCATATGACTTCACTCTTTCTTCAGTCACTTCATAGACTGTCTGTTGATCACAGAGCTTATACAAAGATTTTAAAATTTTTGAAAAGTCTTTTTTATTTTTCCTGTAATATCCAGCAAATCCTAGGAATGATTGCATTTATTTCTTAGTTTGGGTGTTGGTTTCACTAGTACTGCTTATAATTTGTTTTAATCTATTCCCAAACTCATTCCAGACACCACATGCCCTGGTTCTTTTAGTTCATTATATGCAAAGTTACACTTCTTTAATAATATTTTCATATTTACTTGAAATATCTTCTGTAAAACCCTTTTAAGTCTTGTAAAGATATTTTCCCAAGTTTCTGAGAAACATGTGGTATAATCAATGTAGATTATTAGCCATCCTTTTTATAGTTATTCAGAAAATATGTTATTAATAATCCTTTTACAAGGTGAAGGGGGATTTTTCATGCCAAATAGCATTCTTAGGTATTCATATATGCCACAGTGGACTATTATCCTCAGTAGTTTTCTGTAGCTTTCTATCAAGACATTTTGATTAAAACCTTCCAAAGAATCCATGGCTGTAATGAGCCTAGCCTGTTAAAATTCTGTTAATGTATCCTGTATTCTAAGTATTGGATATCTGTCAGGGAGGGTATAGGTATTTGAAGCTCTAAAATCCCCTACCATCCTTTATTTAACATTATGCCAGGTTAGAATAGTGGTTTTAGTTACCTCTTCCTGTTTATTATGTCCTACTTTCCTTAGAGCTCCTAAGTGCATTGATTCTTTAATGTGAACTTCTAAGGCTTCTCTAGCTCTTAGGCTGTCTTTATAAGCTGGTATTCTGAACAGGGTTTGATAAAGCTTTTGTACATTTAGAGTAATTTCTACCTCATGTCCAATGATAGGACCTAGTGGCTCTTTTTCAGATGCAAAGGAACATTTTTAATTTTATAAGAGATCAATCAATTTTTCCTTCATTTACTCTGTTAATTAATTATTTAATTCTGCTTATTTCAGTTTTTAACTTATGAATAAGTGTTTTTCTGGGCTTTCATCTTGATTTTCTATAACATTAATTTCTTTCTTATTTTTTAAGAAGCCAAATCTTTGTTTTTTATTGTCCCCTATGGTACAACATATATCCTTTTTTTGGCTAGAGATATCCATGCCATAAATTGATAATTAATTCTTTCCAAGTATATAATGATTTCTGGTAAAGCTATCTATTACTACAAACTCCACTTTAATTCTTATACATGGAAATAGATTTGTAAAAATAAATATTAAATAAATTATTACAAAGGGTTTCATTCTTTCACTTGCACTACAGAATTTAACCCCTTGTATTTGTATGAGGTTGTCTTCCCAACATGGTATAAGTGTTTGCAAATAATTTTTCCCAGAAAAGGTGAAGTATGCCCCTGTGTCCAGATTGATCTTTCCCTGCTTATTGTTTAAAATAGAAATACTTATACTTGATTTTCCAGCTGTACAGTCCATTCCTTTTCTAGGTTTTTTTCTATACAATTTGGAATCTTGTATATTTGTAAGAAATTTGTCAGATGTTCTGACTTGTGGTAAGCTTGAGTGTAAATCTAGTATTTCATAAAAAAATACAATATTATCAATTTGTGCATTAATTATATTGATTTTATCACTTTCACAGTTTTCTCATTCTTCAGTATCTATTTTGGATTCAGATTCCTCTTGTTTGTCATTGTGCTATTCTGTTTCCACAATTTCATTGTTTTTTGCCTTTTTGAGGCAATTATTGGCTAAGTGTCCAATACCACAACATTTGTGTTATTTCTTTTCTCATTAGTTTTATTTGTTTTGAAAGTTTTTTTTGGTCTTTCTTCATTGATAAATGGGTTTTGGGGGCTTTTTATGACCAAATTTCTCCATTTTCTTCCAATTTTGTCCTTGTCACAATGTCTTCTAGAGAATCAATGTACTCTTCTGTGGAACATGGTTCTTTTGATCTTCCTCTAAGGGTATGTTATAGTTCTCCTAAACACTTTCTGAATATTTTTTGTGAAGTCTCTGGATATAATGCATTTAATATTTCAACTTGTTTTAAGGACCAATTTAAAATTTTATCTTTTCTTGGTCAAAGAATGAGTTTTCATATTCATTTTCTATTTTATATCTCCAGGTATATCTTCCATTTTCTTGTCTTATTCCAAAATACCATTTTTTTGCAGAGCTTTCAAATAATGAATGTAATCTTGTAGTGATTAATTCATCTTTTATGGCATAATCTTCTTGAAAAATTTCAATTGTTTTAATAACTGCAATGTGGTAATATTATCCCTCACCTGAGGATGTTGGCCATTCTTTAAGTTGAGGTTCTTCTTTTATTAAGCCTTGATTGTTTTCGTGATGACCCCTGTCTGTTGTGAAGGTATTTTCTATTTCCTCCTTTTTCTTAACAGAACGTTTTATATGGGAAAATGGGGTTGATAGTTTTGGCACATTTAACTTAGCCTCATTTGTTTTATCCATCTCTTAGTAATAAGTCTGATTTCATTTTGAATGTAATTTTCAAGATTAATGCTTTCTCCATCTCTTTTTTCTAAATGGTACAGAAGTAGTTTTTGGTGTGATGAAGTCTTTTATTAAAGTTTCTCAACAAAAATGGACAAATTGTTTTATTTTTCTGTTGAGTTTTCAATAATTTGGTAATAGTTGATTGTAAAAGCTGTCTATTTTATATATCTTATGTACTTTTACAGCTCTTTTTGTCCTTGTATTAATTTGAGTATCTTCAATAAAAATTTCTGGCTTATTATTTTGAACCATAAATTTAATATGATCTATTTCTTTTTCATTTTGTACAGAAATTTGGTTGAAATATAATATACTTCTCCTTATTTCTTTTAGTGATAATAAAATATATTTGATTTCTTCTAAAGGTAAGATATTACTTTCAATTTCTATTAAGGTATTTAAGGCATCAGGGGACATGGGCATTTATTTGGGAAAGATGGTTGTCTCATTCTTTTGTCCTCTTTTTCCTTGAATTCTATGAATTTTCTGGTCATGTTGAAGACATTGTCCATGATATCTTCTTGGCTTGTTGGGATCATGTAAATGGGGGAATATGGCTTCTTCAAGTTCCTCTTCTTTTTCTTCTTCCCTTCTTTGAGGGCTTGTTTTGCTTGTGGCTTTCTGGTAGAGGCTACTGTGACTTCTTCCTTGCTTTCCTCCCAATTTTGGTTGTGCCATTTATTTATCTTTTTTATTTGTGGCTTGGGTGATAGTGAAGTCCATCAATTGGAGTATTTCACTCTTCCCACCCTCTTTAGGAATGGTTTTGATGATTTTCCAAAAGTTCATCACTCTTTGGTGTATTTGTGGAGAAACTTTCTCATCTTTCTCTTTGCGGACTGTGTAATACTTATTTTACTGGCTCATTTATATGTCTATCTGTGCCCTCTGAATATTATTTGTCTCTGTTTGAATTACTCGTAATTAGTTCTAATCCATGCTTAGAGATGATGAGAGTTTCAGGGACTTGCCCTTGGGATGTTGTACTTCCTTGTGTGTATTATGTTCTACTGGGGATCTTTATCTTTCTTTTCCCTTTTGTGGTAGAATTTCCACTATTGAGTTTAGCTCCATATGATTGGATGGAGTATTGGAAAAATCTTCTAGTGGTGATGTTGATAAATAAAGATATAGTAAAAATAAATTGGGAAAAATAATAAAAGAATCTTTTTGTGTCAATTTGAGAGAGCTTCTCATCTTCAGAGTCCTGAATGGTGGGTTGTGGAAAAACCAATTTTTTGGTTTTTCTTTTCTTAGTTATAACCGGTGTTGGAGAGCTTTGGAAAGTTTCTTCTACAAATCTTTCAACAGTGGGTTGGTTGTCCTCTTTTGGGTGGTCTTCAAAAACCAAAAAAATTCAAATGAATATAAGTATCTTTTTAAAAGTTTATTCTTGTAAGCGTATGGGAATTTCCAGGTAAAATCATTTCTCATAGCCTTTTATATAAGAGAAATAAGTAAAAGAACAAAAGAATTTTTTCATTTCTTTTCAGCTTATGAATAATAAAGATAGTATGATTCTTTAATTAAATCATAATATAATTTTATACTCTTAAGATATATATTTTTTTATTACTAGAGTCACTCAAAGAAAGGTCTTGCAAGTGTAAGGATGTGAAAAACCATATGTAATACAATAAAATTACCTGTAAAAGGCCTCAATTGATTTTAAAATCATTATATTATTTTAAGATTCTAAATATAATTTCTTAGTTGATAAAACCAACTTGAATCTTCTTATAAGGTCGTTTATGTAAATATCATTTCCAGGCCCCCAAATGTAAGGTTTTACTTGGAAAAAGTAAGTGAAAATTTCTAATATTTTACTTATTTTGATCTTGATTTCCAAATTAAAATGAATAATAAGATTAAGAAATTATTATAATAATAAAGCATCATCATGAATATTCTGTAGACATATTAATACTATTTAAATTTAATAAAATAATATATTGATATACTTATGGAAATTTATTTTGTTACAAACAAATAATAACTGCATGAAAGATTCTTATTTGAAAATAAAAACAATTTATAACAATAATATTGCTAATATCAATATTATATATTAATATAGATACTATTTATAGGGTATTGGTAAACCCACATAAGGATTTTGGTAAAAACACATAAGGTTCCCTGGGCCCATTTCAATTCAAAATTGAACAAAAACCCCTGTATTGGTCCAAAACCTCCCAAAACCCCTCTAGACCAATTGTTTCAGTTTCCCCCCAAAAAAAGACCAAACACCAAAATAACTCACATTATCCCCCCAAACAAGTTTTTTAAAAAACAGCATTACCAAAGGAATTTTGCAAAGCTTTTCATACGTTTTTCTTTTTTCCCCCAAATACTGCCTTTTTGTCCAAAACAACCTGCTTCCAAGCCTCTAAAATTCCCTTTTTTTATCTTTCCTCTTATTTTACTCTTAAATTCAAACCTCTTCATTCCACCTTTTCCCACTTTATTTGACTTTTCACACCTGTTATCACTTCTTTTTCCCATCTCAAAAGGTTCTTTCCTCATTGCAAATCCCCAAACTCACCCTTTTTTTAAATTTATACATATCTTTCACTAAATATTGCTTCAACTCAAAACTGAAGGTGAATTTCAGACCCTTGAGCATCTTTGTCAGCATGTGCATAATGTTGCCATGGCACAGGGGTATGCTGTGTCCACCTTGAGGTCCAATATGGCCCACAACAAAATTTAAATAGGTTGTGACAGGTCTGGGACCTGAAATACCCACAAAAACACATCCAAAACAGTAGCTTCATGAAAGATTTACTGCCCATTTAGAATTTATGCCAAAAAATCTTCCAAGAGTAGCATTTGGACTCTTGAATTGAAAACTCGTGAACACAGCCATGATTCCACTGAAAATATTAAGGCACCTCCTGCTTTCATAAGATTCAATGAGCAAGAAACATCCAAGATAGCTCAAATGTCTGAATCACTTCTCATTCCAAGGCAAATTCAGGCCCAATTATGCAGCAAGAGGGAGCCTTACAGGCTGGTAATTGTTCAAGACATTTAAAACCAAGTCAAGAAAATAAAGAAAGACAAACTGAAAGGCATAAATCCTATTGATTCTCTTATTGACACCCTCAAAGAAGAAAATTTTGTTTATTCCTCTGCAAGGGAACCTCAGGGACACATTACCTCCTCATTTTTCACTCACCCCCTTGCCATAAAACTCCTTCATGGCTTTCTTCTTCCAATTCTTATGGATTGTACTTATAAAACCAATAAGTACAAAATGCACCCTTTTCATATTGTTGGATTCAGCTCAGCCAAGAAGACCTTGTCTGGGGCTTTTTTTGATGAAGAATAAAATTAGACCCTCATACTTAGGCATTGAATAAATACATAGAAAAAGTTCTCAACAACACCAAGATTGTTTCCCCTCCAGTCATTGTTATTGAGAGGTATTTGGTCTTGAAAAATTCCCTTCAGAAGCTCTTCCCATACACAAAAGTAATTTTATGCATTTGGCACATCAATAAAGATGTATCTTCCCATTGCACGAAGAAAATTGGTCACGGCACTGATTTTGAAAATTTTATTGGCCTTTGGAATCAAGAAATATACTTTTATCTTTCACTTATATTATTATTATTTTTTGAATCATCTTAGGATTCATTTTTCAGGTTATGTCAGCCTTTGACTCAAAACCAGAGCACAAGCATGACAGTCAAATACCACAAACCAATGGTAAAGCTAAGATACCGCCAACAAATGGAGTGGAGAAAAACCAGATCAAAATGAATCAAAGGAAAGAGGAAACTCACCCATTCCAAAATATACAAGTCCCATAATCATAGGACAAAGAATAACAAAGTTGTTGCTGAGCATAAACCCTAATTTTCACCTCCCATCTAAAATCCAGAGGAAGAGGCTTAACCCCAGCAAATGGGTATTCCAATTAAAGCTCTATGTCACGGCTATTTAATGGTACTAGCCAAATTGAGCTAATAATAAAATTACAGAGGTTATGGCCAAAATAAGTTCAAATAAGGGTCAATAAAATATTCACCTCTAATATAACTTCTACAGTTTGAGTGTGAGATAATTAAAGTGGGGTCTTTTTGAAAAGAGAAAAATCAGGGATATCTCATTTAGAACAAAAAATATGGAGCAAACAAGCTCCATACAGATATTGATAAAATAATATATTTGAATAACAAAACTTGTACATGGCATACCTTTTCCATATTTAATGTTACCCATACCAAATGAGGTCCCATTGTGTATATCCCATCAAGTGCTACACAATGAACCAACTTTGAGCTCAATATCTCAAAAACTGACAAAGGTATAGCAGCTTCAAGGTTAAAATCCCACAATTGGGCCAATGCACCTTTTCTGAGGGATAATATCCCATAACCATGATTATGAGGTGTCAAACAGACAAAGAAGCATGTTTATACTTCAATAAGGCATAGTTAATTCAATATTGGGGTCCCATACAGGTTCTGTACAGAATTCTACACCTCATACACGTCAGAGGAGGGCTATGTGGTCCCCAGATGACAATTATCACTCTGTATTGGTGAAAACTACCCAGATGTGTTTTCAAAACCACCTCTGAGCCCAACACAATGTATACAGGCTTTGTGGAAGCCACAAGCCAGTACTCTGAAGTTAAAAACTCTTAACTTCCTCTATGTGGATGGTCTAGAGGGCCATTCCACCCCATTTTAGGATAAAAGGAGGCCTTTTCTCCACCAGAGAAGGTTTCCTCATCCTACTCTTGAATTCCTATGTAGTACAACTGTCCAAAATCAGTCATAATCTTGGAAATAGCCAGTTATAATTATAACTTTAATTCTTGTATTCTCTTATTACAATAAACTAATTGATAAAGCTGCACCCAGGGTTTTCAACAGTGCTAACCACCACTATATCTTAATAGTAAAGCCCTTAATACTGCATTTTTAAGCCCTTATTATCATCTTCAACCTTTTTTAAATTAATTTCACCATGTCACAGTCATAGTGAAAGTTGTAAATAGTCTTATTATAGCTTCATCATAGCCTCAGCCTGACAGGTTATGTATTCATCAACTTAAAAGTCTTCTAAAGACAACTGGAAGAAGCTTAAAAAGAAAGTCAAAAATCCTGAAATATTGCAATATGTGGAAAAGATCTGGCTTCCTCTAAAGGAATATTATGTGCCAGCCTGGACCAGCTATCATTGCCACCTGGGTGTGGGCTCCACCTCAAGAGTTGAAGGTGCTCATGCCATGGTTGAAATTTGGCTCCAAACATCCACTGGTACTCTCCTGGAGGTAGTTAGGTCTCTTTACAAGGCTTTTAAGAAGCAATTTGCTGAAATAATGAACAGAATCTCAAAAGAACTGATTTTCCATGTCAAGAGGCTTCCTCCACACATCTGTGCACTCAATGGTAAGGTGTCTCAGTATGCCCTTCAGATGGCCTTTTAAAATTTCAAAACCAAATTTCCCCCCAATTAAAAATGCACCAAAAAATACCTAAATTATCAAGGCATTCCTTCAAAGCACAAGACCCAACAGGAATTTGCTAAGCAGCACAATATTCAGATATCAGACTTTCATCCTCAGTGAAATTTGAATTTACCTGTGAGAATTCTTTGATCATCAAATTTGTAGTTTTGTTTTATGAACTGGTTTTATTTGTCATATTATTCTCAGGGTGGTTATCAAGGTGATTATAAAATTGTTTAGAAAGAGAGAAAGAATTAAGCCAAAGTCATACTTTAAGATATTGGGGATGACCTTTTTCAAATACCAATGGCAGAAATAATGCCAATTCCTCAACATTTTCCAAAAACTTTGACTGGAAAAGTCCCATTTAATCAGTTTTCAGGAGTCAAGAGGATGATCAATATTATGAAGACCCACTAGAATTCAAGAATATCCTTGGAAGACCTCAAGCAGCCGAGAATAAAAATGAAAATGAAAATTAAAATGAAAGTAGAGATAAAAATAAAAATAAAAGAGAACCCTCAAGATTTGAAATCATTGAAAGTCCATCAAAGAGAAGAGGAAGACCCCCATCAAAAGGGACCAGCACAACAACGTAAAGATCACAGTCAATTTCACCCCCCCCAATTATGGAAGTTGATTCATCTAAAAATTCTGAAGATTTTGAGGCCTCATTCTCCAAATAAATAGGTTAATCAGATTCACTACCCTCAGAAACTTAATTGAATTGATATGGAAAATCAGAAGTCACCCTTAGAAGGTCCAGAAGATCGGAAATGGGTAGCAAGACCTCACAAAGACAGTCCCACAAGCCTGCCACAGCGTTTAAGGTATATGATGCAATTGACTTTACCTGTGAGCATTACCAAAGCAATTATCACACAAGTGATGAATGCTCCAAGCTCTTTGTGAGCTTATGGTTCATTTTAATGTATATTTCCTTTCTTTATTTTAATATTTACTGATTTTTTAGCCTATTTTTACCAGGTACCTGGCTCAGAAGACTTTCAAAAGTTTATATTGAAATACACCTTCAAGCCTGTCAATTTCCAGGGTGATGGAAATTGTGGTTACAGAAACGTTTCCCATTACATTCAGAAGACTCAAGATCAATGGGCTGATTTCAGAGGTGACTTGGCTGAAGAAATTCAAAAAAATCAAGACCTTGATGAAGCCATGAAAGCTTTGATTCCCTGAGTAGTCTCTTATTTGGACATAATTGAGTGGTATGAAGATTTTGTCCAATATCTAAAGAGAAAGTGGATGTCAATGCCTCATATGGAGGATCCAGTTGCAAATGAGTATTAAAGACCAGTTTTTTTTTATTCCACATTCCAATCATTCTCTTTCTTTTCCCTTATTTCTGTTTGCCAAATGATAATCCACCCGTTTTAAGCTGCTTCTTGGATAGCTGTCCTAATCTTGTGCCATTGGATATCATCATTTCTAAAGTTTATCCAGTCCCCCCATTACTGAAAATTTGCAATTTCATGCCCAACCACAAGCCCTGGGTGGGCACAGAAATTTAAGAAACACAGGATGTCATATCTGTCAAATATTCCCCCCCCTCAGAAAAAATCAACTGTTTTGGAGGTTGATTCAGATTTATTGACTTTTTTATATACAGTTTATGCAAATTATCCCCCTCTTCAGTCCTGTTTATTTCTTAAATCCCACCTCAGTCTCATTTTTATCAAACATGTGGCACTTTTGTACTGAAAAAAAGTCATATTAAAAACATGAAAAAAAATGTTTTTGTGCCTTCACTTATCCCACCAAGAATTCCCCAAAATTATGAGATTGTAGTTTTTTTATTGTGAAGATTGAACCCTTCATTATAAAAAAATGAAGTAAATTCATAGAGGGGAAGAGTTTGAATTAATTTTTGAAAAAACATGCCATTTTATTAAATTGGCTTGATTTGAGAAATTTGGCCGAAGAAATTGAAGAAATTTTGGGATATTGACATCCCATGTTGGAAGAAATATGGCAAAAAAAATGAAAAAATCCTCAAAACCAAGCCTGAGCAATCTTTTCAAAGAAATAGGTCACTTATATGTTTTTCCCATAAATTGGTAAAAACACATAAGGGATTATGTGTTTATAATAACAGCTTACGTGCATTTACCAAAACCCCTATTTATATTAATGAAAGAATTATTCAGAATGATAATGAAGATAAAATAACCTACTTTGAAAACTTAATATAATAATTTTGATTGATTTTATGCCTAATAATGTAAATACAACTTATTCAAAATTCATTTACAATAAGAAACAGAGAAAAGTAAAAATTTTCATAGCTTTATGTGTTTTTGAAGATTGTAAGAGAAATTTAACAAATGAAAATAAAATATTGGTGTAACCACATAATGAATATTGATTAATGAAAGGTAAAAAAATTAATAAGCTTACATTTTATTGAATTTTGTTATTGTATTCATTGTGTCTCAGGGGAAAATAGAGGAATATGTCACAGCCACTATCAGGGGTAAGGGTATTCAACCTTAAACCCACTCAAACTCATCTAACCAGAAATTCCAGTATGTGGATCAGTAATCAGTTATAGAAAATATTATTTCTAAAACATGCACACAGCATGGTTCAGAAATACAGCCTTTCAGCACTTGTGTAGGCTGGGTTCACCAAATACATTTTTGGATTCACAAGCCTGAATTTGTATGATTACCCAGCTCCACCACACCTCTTGTACAATTCCTGTACATCCATACAGGGGCTTTATTATTCAAATAAATTCAATTGAAGATTCCCCTCAAGAAAATTGACTCTTTGGATCAGGGCTTGTGGATTCTCACATATAACAGCCCCTCTTTCTCCCCCTGGGGACTTTTCCCCATTTAATTAATATATTTTATATATTAATTCATAAATATTATTATCCTTTATTTTGGATTATTATATTTACTGTTATGAAGTTGTTATTTGCATTTACTCACCTGTTCAGTCGAGTTGTGGTGGAAATATCCTTATTAACCCTTCTCTTTCTTCCTGACAGCCTGAAAAAGTGGACTTGGACTTGTTTGTGGTTGAATATTTTATTCTTTACCCTTCTTCTTTTGTTTCTGCTTTCTCATATTTCTTTCATTAGCAATTCTATCTTTATTACACTCCTAATTATATTCAATCTTATTCCATCCTTGAGCACTCCATAAGTGAGTTCCAGATTACTAAGTGCCAGGCCCTCTACATTTAGAAGATCCCCTGTGGCACTATATTAATCAACTCCCAATTGTTTCTTTCTTTTCAATCATTTATATTAATTTCTCTCATTCATCAATTATTAATTCTCATGATTTTTGATTACTTTCTGATTCTCATCAATTTTCATGCCATTCATTTTCTTCATATTAACATTGACATTCTTTATTATTTCTTCATAATTTGTTACCTTTTCATTTCACTCTTAATTCTTAATCACTTCTTGATTTCTTTTTCTGTCTTAATTGAGGTGTTTTTCAGGTTTTGATTGGTTGGAATTCATTTGATAATTAATTCAGTGATTCATGATTTTGTATTGAATTTGGATTGATTGTTATTTTCTTTTGAATTCCCCAAGAATTTATTGGTTATTTTGTGATTGGGAATCCTCAATATATATATATTCACTTCAAGATTTTATTTATTCTATCTAATTGATTGATTTGAGTTAGGTTCCTCAAGATAGCTGATTAAGCCTCAAGATTTGATTTGATTGATTTATTTCAAGTTGATTCCTCAATATATTGAATTGACTTTTGAAGATATTGACTGATTGACTGAATTCCTCAAGACATAATTGATTTTTACTTTAATTTACTTGATTGTTTTTGGTTGAAATTGACTGAAGCTCTTCAATATATTGATTAATTCCTCAAGATTCTCATTTGATTTTAATTGTTCCAGCCTCCTTTTTTGTGCTCAAAGTATCATCAGTTTTATTTTTACTTGTCAAATAATTCCTGTTCAGAATAGCCCTCCATCCAATAATACAGGATCCCAAAGAAATAAAGCTGTTCTCACCTCTACATCAAGGGCTCCTCTTGACCACACACCATCAGTTCATCAACTGAGTGCAAATTTGGACAGAGAACCACCAATTAAAGGAAAAGCACCCTCCAGAAGAGGAGGTATGAAATCAAGAAGATCAAGATCATTTTCTGGCTTGTTGGGTGGCTATCCTGGTATTTCTCAAGGGCCTAGGAGCATATTAGGAGGAGGATTCTGTGGAAGAGGAAGAGTCTGAGGAAACCAAAGTAGCAGGTGCCCCTGAGGCTTCTGAAGCTCAAACTCTAGCCCTTTATAATCAACCTGTTGTTTCTCAATCTGAACCAAATTTTGTCAATATGATTGAGAAAATGACACAATTAATGGGAAAACTCACTCAGGCAGTTCCCTCAGGGAAACTTTAAAGAGCCCCAGAATTAAAGACTCCATCAATTAGCCCTTATTCTTTTGATGGTACTCAAGCTGTAAGATTTGTCTATGAAACTGTTAATAATATTACTATTAATCAACAGTACTATGATTGTTCTTATGAAATATAATAATAAGAAATTATTGCAGCCACAATCAAACAATTAATTAATTATTTCTTTTACTACTGATGCCTATAGCAATAAGAAGTAATTGTCTACAAGAAACAATTACAAGAAACATTTAATAATAAAGCTACTTTATTAAAATAATAAAATTATTTTAATATACAATTATCTTTTTCAAGAATAATTATAAATATAATTCTTGAAAAAACCTTTAACTAGAGGAAAACTTAAGAATTAATGATAAATCACTCACTAATACTTCAATGAACCTTGCAAAGATACTTTTAGAGAGATTTGACTTGTAAATTGTGGACTTAAGGAATCAAAATTGATTTATAACAATATTACAACAAATGATAGTTTTTTATATGATTTCACATCTTTATCATTGATTTTAAAAGAATAAACCACTTAAGAAATAGTTTTAACTAATATTTACTTGTTGGCAATAAAGCTATAATTGGATAATAAGCTGATTTGGAAAAAAACAGCAAGAGGAGGCCTTTTTTAAGTCAGAAAAAGCTCCCAGAGTCATTCCATGGAGCAAACTGAAAAACAAGTTAGTGAGAAGACAATAATCCTTTTTTTTATTATTGATTGCATCATCTTTTGTCATGTAAGATTATTATAATTGTTTAATTAATGCTTTTACATGACTACCAACCCATTTATGGTTAAGAATGAAAGGATTAACAACTATAAATATTCTTTATTTCAAAATGAAGATTGATTTCTAAAATTTATCAATTTTATTGGATATTTAATCACAGGTTGTATTTTCTGTTAATTCTTGAAGATTCAGTGTTTCACGTGGAATCATCAAAAATGGACTGTAAGTAAGAATTACATTTTTACTTATTAAACCAAAATTATTTTTGGTTTCTTTACGGGTCATACCATTCTACATTGGTCTTCAAATTCTCAGAAATATTCATTCATAATTGTATTTGTAATGAAATTTTCAAGTTTTTACCTCATTTCTATGTAGAATTGCACATAGCACAATATAGCTAGTTGGTATGAGGTAAATCAATGGATAATAGTCCAAAAATGGTTTTAATTACTCTTTTACGGTTTATTCATTTAAAATAATTAAGAATTTAAATGGTTACAGGATCTAAGCTTCTCTTTACCTTCTTGTCAAGTCAAAATAGCAGCTTATTCTCAGCTTTTTTTATAATTTAATAAGATTTTAGCTTGGTAACCAGGTTCCCAAAAGGTTTTAGTATACTAATTTCGCCATTATCAGCCATGTATTCAGGATTTGGAGCTTTCCATGCCTCAGAGGCCTCAGAAGTTTGGTACCCTGGCTCTCTTTGATGTCTTTTGTCCCCCATAGCTATTTTCTTGTAAAAAATAGTAACGCAGGCTTCAAGACTGATATCCACTATGGGTGCATCAAACCTTTATGTAATAATACTGTGTCATTAAGTGCCACAAACATGCATAATAATATTCTTAGTGTATATGTAGCATGGGATTTCTCACATTCCCATTATTTTGGAATGAAATTGAGAAAAACAAAAAAATTCACAATTCTTTTATGTGGTATTGATGATGTGATGTTGAAGTATTTTCCATATTTCCACCTCATATAGTTAATTTAAGCTTATTCACTCTGTGAAGCCACCCTATGTGAATTTTTTGTGTAGAATCCAAATCTGGCCTTAAATCCATGGATTTACTTACTCACAAAAAGGTTATTCATCTTTTCTGCAATCCAAAATGATGAATTTTGAATATATGCATGTTCATATTTTCTGCAATCCAAAATGGTGAATTTTTAATATATGCATGACTTACTGATTATTCATATTTTAGTATTTATTTTAAAGATAGTTGCGTCCTATTTGGGTATGCTAAATATACCTCAAGGCTCACACAAGCGCATAAATTTATAGGGTTTATCCAATCCTGTCAATTAATATTCCATAATGACCCAGAAAACTGCTTCTCTAAAAGGAAGGTTCTTTTCTCACTAATAGAGCTGGAAAATGGATTGAACCATATCTCTTGAATATCTCCAATGAAGAACCATCCTATTTCCTCAATAACTGGCAGTTCTTTGAAACCCAGTTATTTGCTCTGTTTGGTGACCCCAATGAAGTCAGGAAATCTGAACAAGAGTTGGATAATCTCAGGATGAAGTCAAATGGTCATGTGTCTTTGTAAATTTCTGATTTCAGAATCTTGATGTCAAGGATTGGGTAGAAGGGGCATATATTCATGTGTATAGAAGAGGCTTGGAATCAAGGCTATTGGATCAATCGGCTTCTCACCCTGGAAATTTTGATAGCCTTCAAGAACTCATGGACATTAATTTGAATTTGGATACCAGGTATCATGAGAGGCAGAAGGAAGATGGTAATCATCAAGAGAAGAAGCCTCTGGTTCCTGAATTAAATTCCTCAAGGCCTCCTCAAGATTAATTTCCTAAAATGCCTCATCACAAGAAGAGTAAGACGTGGAATAATTTTCAAGTCTCAAAGGATAAGCCTCATTCTTCTCACCTCAATAAGGACAAAAAATTAATTGGTTCTGAAAATGAGAGGAGGATTAAAGCAGGCTTATTATTTCATTATGGTGGAAAGCACCCAATTAAAAAATTCTTCAAGAAGCCTCAGTATAGATCAGGGTCATTAAGAGGCTTCCCTAGCAAGCAGGTAAAAGCCTGCGTGGGAATCATGATGTGTTCAATGGTTCTCACTTATTTCCTTCAAGAGCACAATGGTGCACTCTGAATACTAGTATCAAAAGACTTTTATAATTTATTATTTTGTCTTCTGTCTCTGATATTTTCTATAGTATTCTCATTGATTATGGTGCTAAAAACCCTTTTATTGCAATGAATTCTGCTCTCAATTACTGATTGACTATGTCAGAGAACCCTGAAAATATTTCCCTTTTCATTCTGGATTCCAATTAATCCACTTCCTTGTTCATCACCCATTATACCAAGTGGGTGGTTGACTTTCCTTCTTTCCCAAGCTTTGAATGGGACTTTTTTATCATAGAATCACCCAAGGGAGAAGACCTCATTTTGGGATATGATTTTCTTTACCATTTCAATCCCATTCTTCATTGGAAAAATGGATTTATCACCTATGATTCTATTAATAATTATTCTAGTGGGATTATTTGTTCTTCTAGTAATGAATTTGCCACTTCTGTCAACAGTGCTTCTCCAGTGGGTGAGCTTAAGATACTTTCCCTTCCATCATGCCCTCTCAGTCATTACTTCCATCAAGAGATGAAGTCTTCAAAGGAATGAAAGATGTTGAAGAAGATGTTGGTATATTGTCACTCGATTCCTTTTGATGGGATATGGATGTTCCTCCGTGGAGGAGAAGTGGGATGAGGAGAAAGAGCCAGAAGAATTTGAAACTGTGCTGGTGGTAGTCCCTCCTTCTTATCACCATTATTTGGATGTATTCTTCAAGGTGAAATTAGAGAAATTTCCTCCACACCACTCCTGTGATCATCATATCAAACTGGGGGGTCTTCTCCCTCCAGTTGGTGCTATCTACTCTTTATCAAATCATTATTCAGAAACCCTGTGGGCCTAAATCTTGGAGAATGTAGAGAAATGTTTCATCATGCCAATCTCCTCTTCAACAGGAGCACCTGTCCTTTTTGTCAAGAAAAGGGATGGTGGCCTTTGTTTGTGTGTTTAATACTTCAAAATCAATGCTGTCACTAGGAAGAACAGGTATCCTGTTCCTCCTATGAACCATCTGATTACTGTATTTCACGGTTGCACTATCCTCTCCAAAAAAGATCTGTGTGGTGCTTATAGCCTCCTGAGAACTAAACAGGGGGTGATAGCTTAACTGCCTTTAGAGCAAAATATAGTAGCTTTGAGTACTTGGTTATGCCATTTGGCTTACCAAATACTCCTGCTTCATTCCAGAATCTTTTAAATGATATCTTTGCAGATTTCTTGGATATTTCTGTTGTAATTTATTTAGATGATATTATGGTCTTCTCAAGCACTGAGGGGGAGCATTTCAAATATGTGGCCTCTGTCCTCCAAAGGCTTATGGAAAATAATATGTTTTCTAAGGCTTCAAAGTGTTTATTCCACACCTCAAGTGTGGAATACCTGTGATATGTTGTTTCAAGTGATGGCCTCAAGATGGATTCTTCAAAAGCTCAACAAATCCTTTATTGGCCTCAGCCCAAGATCATCAGATCTATTCAATTATTTTGTGGCTTTGCCAATTTCTATTGTTGTTTCGTTAAAAATTGCTCCAAAAAAATCACTGCTCTCACTTCCCTTCTTAAAAAATATTCTTCCTTTATCTTCAATGAGGAATCTCTTAGTCATTTTCAATTACTCAAAGAAGCCTTTACCACTTCTCCTATTGTCTGTCATTCCAATACTTCTCTATAGACTATTGTGGAAACTGAAGCTTCTTATTATTCCTTTGGTTCTGTACTGGTTTCTCATCAAGAATCCTCAGAATTTTCATCAATTTCTTAAGCAAGATGAAATCCAAGAATAAATATTCTTCTTAATAAAGATAGAAATGTTCTGAGACTTAGTTTATAAAATTCAAAAAGAAGTATTCCAAGACAAACATTATAAATAAGTACTCAAGAAACTAGCAAGAGGTGAATCAGTATCAGATTATTCTCTTTAACCTCAATCCAAGCTATTATTATTCAAAGATAGAGGGGTTATTTGAAACAACTAAGAAATTCAATGCAATATCCTTCAAAAGCATCATGACTCACCATTGGCTGGCCACCCTGGCCAGGAGAGGACCCTCAAGCTCATAAAGAGGGATTTTTCCTGGGCTGGAATGAATCAAATCATGAAGGACTATGTGTCCTCATTTCAGAAATGTTCAAGAAACAAGAACATTCATCATAAGAAGTTTGGATTGTTCAAGCTTCTTCAAATTCCATCTGGTCCTTAGAAATCCTTATAAATGGACTTTATCACTCAATTGCCACTTTCCAACAGCTTTTATTCAACTTTAATATTTGTGGACAGATTGTCAAAAATGAAAATATTTATTCCAGCTTATTCAACAATTACTTCCCTGGAATTAGCTCAAATTTTCATAAGTCGTGTCCTTTCCAAACATGGACTTCCAATCAGTATTGTTAGTGATAGATGATCTTTCTTTGTTTCATCATTCTGGACCCAATTATGTCAGAAGCTGAAGATATCAAGAGATCTTTCAACTGTTTTCTATCCTGAAATATATATAAATACAGAGAGGGTAATAAGATTCTAGAACAGTATCTTCAGATGTATGTCAGTTATCATCAAAATGACTGGCACATCTGGAACCTGCTGGCTGAATTTGCCTATAATAATGCAGAACATTCATCAACAAAGCAATCACCTTTCTTCACCATTTATGAAAGAAATCACAGTTTTGATTCAATTCACATTTCTGAATACACACCCGCTGTAAATTAATCAACCAAACTCCAATCAGTACAGCAAGTGGTAAAAGAAGGATTAGAGTCAGAAATAATGCAATCTAAGGATGCAGATAGAAATAGGACAATTACACCTGATTTCCAACCTGGGAACAAAGTATGGCTAGCCTCAAATAATATCAATACTATGAGACCCACCAAGAAACTTCAATAAAGGTGCTTGGGACCCTTTGAAGTCTTGAAGGATGTCGGAAGCCATGCATATCACCTCAAGCTTCTGAAAAAATAGAATTCAGTTCACCCTGTATTCCATGTGTCCTTATTAGAACCATTTAAGAAATTAAATATCCCAAACCAACATTAATTGCCATTGCCACCAGTCCTAGTGGAGGAGTAAAAGGAATGGGAAGTGGCTCAGGTTCTGGACTCAAAACTCAAGAGAGGTGAATTATTTTATCTTGTTGAGTGGAAAGGATTCAGTGAATAACAATAAAGAACAACTTGGAAAACAGCTTCCAACCTGACCAACTCACCATACCTTGTAACCTGACAAGCCTGGCCCAAATACCTCAAGAGTTCTATTTATGGTACTTGGTGGGGGGTAAAAGCTATGACAGTAAGCTTCTCTCCTGGCATGCACCTTTGAGGGGGTATTCTACCAAAACGTTTTGTAAGTATAACCTTTTCCACTTTGTGAGCACTTGGCAACTCTTTGGACAGATTAAGAAGGCCTTGAAACACAAATACCCTCAATTTTGGACCTTTCATCAGATTATGGCAAAACCTTTTTCTTTATTTCCTTTTCTATTTATGCCATTTGTCAATATTCAAGAAATTCCTTACATAAAGTCAATTATGGTCAGCATTTTTCTGTTCTTTTATGGTTCTTGATGGGTAGTGGAATTGATGAAAGTAAGTTCCATCTCCTAGTATGTACATCTGAGGGTTTCTCCTCCTACAAAACAACACCTTGGCCACTCTGTGAGCATCAAATGCTTTGTTTTATCTTTCAGGAAAAATTATGGCCAAAATCAAGCAGCTCACCACAAGGACACCCCTGAGAGGTTTCTTTATTTTTCTCTTTCTTTACTCTCATTTTTTCTTAATTCTTATTTTCTCCTCTTTTCTTTAATTGTATAACTCTTGTTTCATTTTATTTGTTTTATAAGGCAGAGGCTGTAAGGTGTGGACATGAAACTTTGATCAAAAATAAAGTACTTTTCCTGTCCTCAAAATTTGTATAAGGTAAAATATAACTAAAAAATAGTATGAAATAGTATTTTTAAGAGAAAAAACACCAATTTTATTTTTTTAACTTTATGAGTATAACACAATAATATTATAAAGACTTTTTTTTTACCAACAATAAATATTTATCTAAAAATACTCTACAAAAGAAATTTCTTCAAGAGCAATTTCAATTGTAATTAATTTAGCAAAGAACTGCAAGCAATTAATTAACAAACAAAGTCTTTAAAAAGATATTGAAAAAGAAAACGTTCCCAAAAGTGACCAGAGTGAATTTGGAAACAAATTGACAAAGTTAACAGTGATGAAAGATGCTTTAATTCACTTATGGGGTGGTTCAAGGGGTAAAAATGATTATAAGAGTTACAAACAATGATTATAATGATTTTTTTATGTGGTTATAATGCTTAAAGTTACTTAAAAAGGGCGGTTGGAATATTTTATTGATTGATTAAACAGTGTTCAAGCTAATTATAAAAGGAAAAGATTGTAACATGAAGAGAAAAGTGGGGCAAAGAAGACATTCTTTTATAGCCATCAATTTTCTTACTCCAAAAGTAGAATTTACTCTTTTCATTCGTGGAAAACACTCTGACAACAGAGAAGTCAATTATGGCATCACTGAACCTTGGTTTTGACCAAAAAAGGGCTGGTTTTAGCCATTTTAGACCCTTAAATCAGCCATTACTATAGTAATACCTGGTCTAGAGCCTTCAAAGCACGTCATAATGTGTGTAAGAGACTTAGAAGCTAGTTAAAGCTTTTTTTACTAATGTTTTTTTAACTCAAGGGTAGTTTTACCCTCTTGGAAACAGTTAAAACTGCCCTGGTTGGTATCAAAACCTCATCATCAATTGAGTCACAGACCCTGTGACTCAATTCCAGGACAAAAGTGATCAAATTTTGCATGGACTTTGACATCCCATGCCTGTCAGCAAGGGGTTTGGGGGTCTAGCTCCCCCTTAGAGCTAGAGTGTCTTTTCCCCCCCAGAATTAACCTTTCCAATTTATTTTTTCTTCAACTCCTCATCATGTAATACAATTAAAATTTACACATGTAATTCAATTGATTTTTTAATTACACTGCTGTAATAATTGATACCTCATATGTAAATTAAAGTTCACTTATGTAATACATGCGAAAACCTGGCCACAGAATCTTGGCCTTCATTCACCATGTTGGGATCTTCTCTGGTTACCCAGACAGGCCAACTTTACCTTCTTTGAAATACTTGAGCAGCAGGGAACAGGAACGGTAATCAATCCTCTCTTCTTCTGCTGGAGCTGGCCACAGGTTGTGGTTTGTGGGAGGTAACTATTGGTGATTTTCTGGAATGTGGAATAGGAGATGGCCTCAATGGTGAAGCCAGGCTAGGCCTGGAAGTGGATGGCCTCGGTGAAGGTGGAGGAATGGAAGATGGAATGGTGGACAAGATAGGCTGAAAATTTCTTGGGGCACTGGCAGTTATTTGACTTTGGAGTCTTTTGACAGGAGTTTTAGAAGGTAAATTACTTGAGGGATGGCCAATGGAAAGATTTACCATCTCAACTTCTTCACCATCCAATTCATCACTCCCCTCAGCATCTGGATTGGTGGGTTAATCAGGGATTTTTCTCATTCTCTTCACCACACCCTGTTTGTTGATCCTGGAGATGGGGACCTCGGAACTGCTTTAAATGGGCTTCCCACCGGTGGGAATGGGTCCTCCAACATTGGTCCACCTTGCAACATCCCTCTTCCTGGATCCAGTCACTAAAACAAGACATCAGAATCACATCAAACCAAGAAGACCACAACACTTACAGTTGGAATGGCCTGAAGTACCATCAGGGGTAGGAGCTTCAGAGACTGAGAAATATTTCCCAAAAGGCCCATCCTTCTTTCTCTGTCAACACTTCCTGACATTGGAAAGTGGGACACCTGAACATTGAGATGGCTTCTTCCCAAAAAAGTAATTATGTCACTTGGAAGACCTAGTGCTATAGTGTTAGAAACATTTTCTTGCCTTCTTCAAGAAGGATCAAGAACTCCAACTTCCTTGTACCCATCATAGAGCATGGAAGGGTAGAAATGACCTGAAGAAGCCATTGACCAAGGTGAATCCAATTAACTGAAGATTCCAGGACTACAAAGGAAATACAATGGTGGTACAGAATGGGAATATTCAGTTATTGTAGTCAGTTTTGAGCTCATTTCTAGAGTATGGAAGAAAAAATAGTCAAGATAGTCAGATATGCATATCAAGTTCTGAAAGCTATCAAGGTTCTGGGCCATGAATCCAGTTGTGGCCCCCTCAAGGTCTTCAATATGGGACCCCATTAAGCAAGGGGGGATCTCCATTTCAATCCTTGGTTTAGTTCCCCCATCTATGGTCCTGTAATGCTCTCTGCAGGTCCAGGCTATATGGGCCAATTTTTCCCCCTAAAACCCCTTCAAATCTGGGTTCAGGGGGCCAGAATGGTCCTGTGAGACCTCAATTTCCCCCACAGACCATGGACCATGGAATACAGACCGTAGACCCAAAGCACCATCAAATAGGCCCTAAAGGCCCCAAATCAAAAATAAATTTCCATAAAATGGAAGGGAGAAAATGACCTCAAAAAGGCCATTTGAGCCATTTTGTCAATATTATGGGGATAAGACCCCTTTCCAAGAAAGTAATTTCAAGGAAAATGGGTACAAGAAAAGGCCCAATACAATATGGCCAATTCTGATGGAAGTCATACATTCTGTCACAACCATGGCAATTCACCTCCTTGGATCTCTGCATGGCATATCAAGCCACAGTCCTTTTATGGCCAATTAGCCATATCCATCACCAGTGGCCAATATGGCCACATAATCATCCTGTGGACCATTTATGGCCATTTGCCTTTTGGGGGCCTTCATGGCCCTTCACCTCAATCCAGAAGCCATAGCGGCAGTTTATGCCCAAATGGGTATTTCTGGCCATTTCCCTCAAAACCAGGGGAAATGGCCCAAATGGCTTTTTTTGGCCATTTGGGCTCATAATGCGCATTTTCCAATTTGTGCACTTTTGCGCATTTTTGCGCACTTTGACGCAAAGTGTCCAAAAGACACTTTCCCGCCCTTTGGGCCAGTTTTTGGCTCAGAACCCAAAAGTGGCCAAAAACCCCAAAGGACCCAGAAACACCTTTCCAAGCTCTGAAGCCATCCCATCCATCTTTTTCCCCTCTGTTGTTCCATCTCAAGACCTTTGGATGTAATCTTCTTTCCAATGGACCAATATGCCATAAATGATGTTATATATCATTGTGCATCATTTTTCAACAGAAATTCAATGGTGGAAATATCAAACGGTCATTTTAACATTCCAACATATCATCACATCATCAAGGCACCCAATCATTCAGAGGACCCATCAGGGTCAAGAGCAAGTGTTTCAGCGTCAAAGACCAATCATGCCATCAAGATGTCATTGGATGATTTCATTCACAGTATTCCTCCAAGGCAATACTTTTCAAAAATTCTCAATGGATTCAAAAGGAAGTTCATTCATTCATTCAATTGTCAGGTGTCAAAGCTCCACTCAATCCATCTTGGCATCCACCTTCATTTCAATAAAGTCTGGATCCATCAAGAACTGTATTTCATTTTCAAGTATGGGAAGTTCATTCAACCCAATTCAATTTCAATATTAGCCAACTGTATCAATTCCCAAAACAATCAATACAGCCTCAAGGATCAATACAGATCAGTTTTCAGCCTGAAGAACTCAAGCTCCCAACTTTTCACATATCCCGGCTACCCTTTCCACTCTGGGGGGTTTTTCCGCAGTTAATTAATATAGTTTGATTTTATTTTATCCTTATTTATCTTATCATTTTGTTAAGTGAATACTGATATTATCAAGTCAGTCATTTAGCACCTTTTCTCTTATTCTTTTTTCGCCTGTCAATGGATATTTGGTGGTCATATCCTTACTAATTCCATTGTTCATTTTGGCAGGTTGAAACAGTGATTAAGGAATTATTTGGTTGGCTCTTTGGCCATTTGGCTTCTCTTTCTTCTTATTGCATCACATCTTGTACCTGCATATTTCTTAGAGGAATTTATTCTTTTGGAGTCTTCCAAGTGAATTCCCTGATTGCTGAGTGCCAGGCCACTCTTGTTTTCTGTCCAAGAGCCCCTGTGACATTATATTAATTAACTCATAATTTCTTTTCATTCTGTTCATTCTTTTTTTTTATAATTTCATTCACTCATTTCATTGAAATTATGACTCTTTAATGCTTATGAACCTTATGATTCATTGTCACCTCTCAATTTTCTCTCATTCATTCTTCATTTTGAAAATTGAAAGCTGACCCCAATTTTTTTTGTTTCTCTTTTTTAAATCTTATTCAAATCATCATTTTTTTTAATTTATTCATAATTCAGGAATCATCCTAATTTTCATTTGATTTTCAAATTTTTCATCAAATTATTCAGACCCATTCTTCACATCAGGATTCATAATTGATTCATTCTTCAAGAATTTTGATTTTTTGAGAAGAACTCACTTAATTTTGATTTGATTGATTGATTGATTTGACATAATTGATATTGACCTCAAGAAAATTGATTTACCTGAAGATTTCATTGATTTTGCTGATTTTTCACATGAATAAATTTGACATAAATTGATTTTGCCTCAAGAATTCACTTTGATTGATTGATTTTCTGCAAGATTTTGATGTTGATTGATTTGATTGATTGATTTATTGACTTGAAGACTTCATTTTGATTTGATTCACTTATTTACTTGAAGACATTGATTTCATATTTACTTCAAGTTTTCATTTGATATTTAATTGATTGATTTACCTGAAGATTTCATTTGATTTATTGATTTTATTGATTTTACTCAAGATATTGATTTTGATTTTTGACTTAAAGCATTATTCCAATCGCCTCAAGTTTTCATCTTCAAATTTTGATTCTTTTTCATTTTATTTCATTTTTATCCTGAAATCATGCCCATCCAGCACTCACCTCCTGCAAGGCACACAAGATCTCAGGCCAGAGCTCAAGCTGTTCTCACTCCAACTCCAAGGGCTCCTCTTTATGGCACCCCAGCAGTTTCTCAACTGAGGGCCAAATTTGACAGAGGACCCATTTTGGAAGTAGCAGCACCATCCAGGAAGGAAGGAAGAGGGCCCAGAAGATCAAGTTCATTTTCAGGAGTAGTTGGCGGATTTCCAGGAACTTCAAGGACCAATTTCAGAGGTCCTGGGGAAGATGGTGAAGAGGAGGAGGAGAATTCTGTGGAAGAAGAAGAGTCTGATGGTACTGAAGGTGTCCCTGCTCCTGTGGAGGCATCCCAAGGTACTGGAGGACCAACTATAGCCCAGTCTAATCAGCCTGTCTCTCATCAGTCTGAACCATCTTTATTGGCCATCATGCAGCAAATGACTCAGATTATGGCCAACCTTCAAGCAGCTTCATCGTCTGAAGCATCAAGACCACCAGCCTTCAAGACTCCATCTATGAAGGCACCAGAATGCTTTGATGGGACTCAACCTTTCAAAGTTAGAAGCTTTATTCAGTCTTGCTAACTTATCTTTCATAATGATCCAACAAACTTCTCTCAAGACAGAAAGAAGGTCCTTTATGCCACTTCATTTCTCATTGGCAGGGCTGCAAAATGGATTGAGCCTTATCTTTCCAATCTCACCAATAAAGATCCAAATTACCTTTTTAATTCATGGAAATTATTTGAATCTCAACTCTTCACCTTATTTGGGGACACCAATGAAGTCATAAAAGCTGAAGCAGAATGAGATTCTTTAATAATGAAAGATGGTGGGCATGTATCTTTATACATTGCTGATTTCAGAAGTTTAGTCTCAAGAATTGGAGATTGGGGTGAAAGAGCTCTTATCCATCATTTCAGGAAGGGATTGCCATTCAGGATTTTGGATAAATTGGCCTCCCATCCTTCAAGAATTGACTCTCTTCAAGACTTAATGGATGTTACCTTGGAGCTTGATACCAGGTACCATGAGAGGCAAAATGAAAAGAGTCATCATCAAGAGAAGAAGCCAGAAGCCTCAAAGTCAAATTCTTATCATCCTCAAAGTTCTTCAAGCTCAAGTCAAAAGAAGAAGAATTTTCAGAAGAGGGACGAGCCTCATTCTTCTTTATTGAATAAAGATTTCAAGTTGATGAATTCTGAAAAAGAAAGAAGAATCAAGGAGGGTCTATGTACCTATTTTGGTGGGAAGCATAGTCCTGAGTCCTGTTTCAAAAGGCCTCAAAACAAGCTTACCCAACCTTCAGGAAAATTTCCCAGCCAGGGAAAAGCCTTAGTGAAGATCATGTTGTGTTCAATGGTCTTCACTGTTTTCCATCCAGAGCACAATTGTGCATTCTGAATACTGGTGTCAAAAATTCCCTTAAGTTTTTTGTTCTTTCTTCTCTCTCTGATATGTTTTACAGTATTCTCATTGGTTCTGGTGCTACCAACTCATTTATTGCAAAGCAGTTTGCTCACAAGTATTCTTTGACTATGTCAGAACTCCAAGAGAAGATTCCCCTTATCATTCTTGACTCCTCTGAGTCTCCTTCTTTATTTGTGACTCACCATACTAAATATATGGTTGAGCTCCCTTCCTTCCCAAGCTTTGAATGGGACTTTTTAGTCATTGATACTCCCAAGGGAGAAGACCTCATATTGGGCTTTGACTTTCTCAATCATTTTAATCCATTTATTGATTGCAGGCAAGGGCTGATCACCTTTAATGCTGATCATAAGGACTATTATGATCCTTCAAAATCTTTCAGTAATGACTTTTCTTCTGCCAAATTATGTGCAGCTCTGGTTGGTGATTCTAGAACACCATCATTCCCATCTTTTGTCCATATTCCTTCCCTTAATTCCCATCAGTCATTACTATCATCTAGAGATGAAGTCTTCAAAGAGATTCAAGATGGTAGAGAAGATAATTCTGTATCTTCACTTCATCTCTTCTTTGGGAATATGGACCTTCCTCCTTCATCTTATCATGACTCCCTGGAGGAGTTGTGGGATGAAAAGGAAGAGCCAGAAGAAATAGAACCCATGATGAAGGTTGTTCCTCCTGTTTATCACCAGTACTTGGATGTATTCTCCAAGTTGAAAGCAGAGAAACTTCCTCCTCACTGCGCCTGTGATCATCATATCAAGCTTGAGGGGTCTTTACCTCCAGTTGGGGTGATCTACTCTTTATCAAACCAAAAGTCAGATACACTCAGGGCCTACATTTCAGAGAATGTAGAGAAAGGCTTCATCTGGCCAAGCTCCTCTTCAATAGGAGCACCTGTCCTCTTTGTCAAAAAGAAAGATGGTGGCCTCCGTTTGTGTGTTCATTACCGCAAACTCAATGCTGTTACTAGGAAGAACAAGTATCCTGTTCCTCCTATGAATCAGCTTCTTACTGTTTTCAATGGTTCTTCTATCTTCTCCGAGATTGATTTGCGTGGTGCATATAACCTGCTCAGAATCAAGGAAGGTGATGAACACTTGACATGTTTTAGAACTAAATATGGCAGCTATGAGTATTTGGTTATGCCATTTGGGCTCACCAATGCTCCTGCCTCTTTCCAAAACCTTGTCAATGATATTTTTTATGATCTTCTTGACATTTATGTTGTGGTTTATTTGGATTAAATTATGGTCTTTTCCGAATCTGAATAAGAACATGTCACTCATGTGTCCACTGTTCCTTCCAGACTCAGAGCCAATAATCTCTTTGCTAAGGCCTCCAAGTGCCTGTTTCATGTTACTAGTGTAGAGTATTTAGGTTATTTTGTTTCTTCTGAAGGCCTCAAGATAGGCCAAGCAAAATTCCAGAAAATTCTCAATTGGCCACCTCCAAGAAACCTCAAGGATCTTCAATCATTCCTTGGCTTTGCCAATTTTTACTGCCGTTTCATCAAGAATTATTCAAAGAATATTAGTTCACTCACATGTTTCCTCAAGCAAGATTCCTGTTTTCCCCTCAATGAGGAAGCTCTTAGACAGTTTCATCAACTCAAAGAGGCTTTCACCATTGCTCCAATTATTTCTCATTTTGATCCTTCTCTACCCACCATTGTAGAGACTGATGCATCAGATTATGCCTTGGGTGCTGTACTGAGTCAGATTTCTGACTCAGGAAAACATCCCATTGCATTTGATAGCCGCAAGCTTCTCCCAGCTGAGCTCAATTATGAGATTCATGCCAAGGAGCTCCTTGGCATAGTCTGGGCTCTCAGGCGCTGGAGAGCTTTCCTTCTTTCAATTTCTTTCCCTTTTGAAGTTCTCACCAATTATTCATCACTTCAATACTTCATGTCATCAAAGATTCTCACTCGCTGTCAAACCCGCTGGGCTGAATTTCTATCTGAATTTTATTTCTCAATCACTTACCGCCCTGGCTTCTTGGCCACCCTTCCGGATGCTTTGTCATGTTGGGACAATTTTTACCCAGAGAGGGGGGAAGATTTCATCAGCAAGAATCCAATGAATTATCAAAAAATAATCAAGCAAGATGAAATTCAAGCCTCAAAATTTTTTGCAGTCAAGGTGGAAGCATTTTCAAATTTGATTGAATCAATTCAGAAGTCATTATGTCAAGATTCTCAACATAGAAGTATCCTTCAAGATTTGGGTAAAGGTAAATCTGTCCAAGATTATTCTCTTGATTCCTCTTCCCAACTTCTTTTGCTCAAAGATCAGGTGGTGGTCCCAAATGACCCCACAATTCAACTGAGCATACTTCAAAAAAGGCATGACTCTCCTCTAGCTGGACACCCTGGCCAAGAGAAGACTCTCAAACTTGTCAAGCAGGATGTCCACTGGTCCAGAATGACTCAATTAATCAAGGATTATGTATCATCCTGTCAACAGTGTTCAAGAAACAAAAACATTCATCACAAGAAGTTTGGACTCCTCAAACCTCTTTCAATTCTAAATGGTCCTTGGATTTGTCTTTCAATGGATTTCATCACTCAATTGCCACTTTCCAATTCCTTTGATTCAATTTTAGTCATAGTGGACAGATTCTTAAAAACTGGCAGTTTTTATTCCAACAATGTCTTCAATCACTTCACTAGATTTGGCCCATTTATTCATCAAGAATATTTTCTCAAAGCATGGCCTTCCTTCAAGCATTGTTAGTGATAGAGGTTCTCTTTTTGTTTCTTCCTTTTGGACCAATCTTTGTCAGCAGCTCAAGATTTCAAGAGATCTGTCAACTGTGTATCATCCAGAAACTGATGGACAGACAGAGAGGGTAAATCAGATACTAGAGCAGTACCTTTGGATGTATGTCAGTTTTCATCAAGATGATTGGAACACCTGGCTCCCTCTGGCTGAATTTGCCTACAATAACTCTGACCACTCTTTAACAAAACAATCACCATTTTTCACTGTTTATGGAAGAGATCCACATTTTGACTCAGTTCACATCACTCAAGATAATCCTTCTGGAAAGTTATCAACAAAAATCCAATCAGTACAGCAAGATGTCAAGAGAGAACTTGAATTTGCCATAAACAGGCTTAAGAGTTATGCAGATAAAAGTAGAGCAAGTCCACCTGTTTTCAATCCTGGTGACATGGTATGGCTTTCTTCCAAGAACATCAAATCAACCAGACCCACCAAAAAATTGTCTGAAAGATGATTAAGTCCTTTTCCAATCTTGAATAAAGTCAGAACTCATGCCTACCACCTCAAGCTCCCATCACAATGGAAGTCCATCCACCCAGTCTTCCATATTTCACTCTTAGAACCAGTCAGGACATCAAAAATCCCAAATAGGCATCAAGAGCCTCCTCCTCCAATCATCATTGAAGAAGAAGAGGAATGGGAATTCTCCCAAACACTTGACTCAAAGCTCAAGAGAGGAAAATTATGGTATCTGGTGGAATGGAAGGGTTTCAGTCAAGACCCAGAAAGATCCACTGGGGAACCAACCGAAAACCTCAATAATTGTCCTGAACTTGTCAAAGATTTTCATTTATTATATCCTGAAAAGCCTGGGCCCAATTCTTTAAAAGCTTGATTCATTATGGTGCTTGGTGGGGAGAGGAATTACCAAAAGTAAGTCCCACTCCTGGTATGCACCTTTAGGGGTATTCTACTCTTCTTTTTGTTGTAAGCATCACCTTGGCCACTCTGTGAGCACTTTGCAATTTTGGACACAGATCTTTGGCATGGCTTTCAACTTCATTTCCAATCTTATGGCCATTTTCACTTGGGAAAATGGGCCATTCACTTTTCAATTCATTTTTAAGACTTCAAAATTCAAATTCATTCCTTCAGCATTTTTTGTTTTTATGTTATGGCACTGGCGGGAGTGGTAACTACCAAAAGTAAGTTCCTCTCCTGCTGTGCACTTCCCTGAGGGGTCTACAATCTTGTCAAAACATCACCTTGGCCACTTTGTGAGTGTAAGGTGTGGATATGAAGCTTTGATTAAAAATCAAGTACTTTTCCTGTCCTCAAAATTTGTGTAAGGTAAAAATCAATTAAAAATAGTAAGAAATATTATTTTTAAGAGAAAATACGCCAATTTTATTGTTTATAACTTTATTAGTATAAAACAATAATATTATAAAAATTTATTGTTTTACCAACAATAAACATTTATCCAAAAAATACTCTACAAGAGATATTTTAAGGCTACAAAAGAAATTTCTTCAAGAGCAATTTCAATTGGAATTAATTGAGCAAATAACTGCAAGAAATTAATTAAAGAACAAAGTCTTTAAAAATAATATTAAAGAGAAAACATGCTCAAAAGTGACCAGAGTGAATTTGGAAACAAAGTGACAAAGTTTACAGTGATGAAAGATGCTTTAATTCACTTTTGGGGTGGTTCAGGGGTAAAAATGATTATAAGAGTTACAAACAATGATCATAATGATTTTTTCACGTGATTAGAAGGTTCAAAATTATTTTAAAAAAGGTGGTTGGAATATTTTATTGATTGTTTTAACAGTGTTTAAACTAATTAATAAAAGGAAAAGATTCTAACATGAAGAGAAAAAGTGGGGCAAAGAAGACATTATTTTATAGCCATCAATTTCCTTACTCCAAAAGTAAAATTTACTCTTGTCAGTCGTGAAAAACAGTCTGACAACAGAAAAGCCAATTATGGCATCATTGAACCCTGGTTTGGACCAAAAAAGGGCTGGTTTAAGCCATTTTTAGCCATTTTAGACCCTTAAATCAGCCATTACTATAGCAATACCTGGTCTAGAGCCTTCAAAACACGTCAGAATGTGTGTAAGAGGCGTAGAAACCAGTTCAAAATGTTTTTACTATGATTGTTTTATCTTAAGGGTAGTTTTACCCTCTTGGCAACAGCTAAAACTACCCCAGTTGGTATCAAAACCTCATCATCAATTGAGTCCACAGACCCTGTAACTCAATTCCAGGCCAAAAGTGATGAACCTTTGCGTAAATTTTGACATCCCACGCCTGTCAGCAAGGAATTTGGGGGTCTGGCTCCCCCTTAGAGCTAGAGTTCCTTTTCCCCCCCAATGTATTTTTTCCTTTAATTCCTCATCATGTATTATACTTATAATTTACATATGTAATTCAATTGAATTGTACAGTACAATACAGTAATAATTGACACCTCATATGTAAATCAAAGTTCACTTATGTAATACACGCGCACATTTTGACATTTCAATTGAATTCAATTGAAAATACTTCAATTCCTCATAACTTCTAAACTAAACACAACACCTCAATTTTAACACAAAAATTGATGGTTAACACCACATGTGGTGTCAATTAAATTAGAGTTTTGAGTATTTTCAACTTTTGTATTGAAAATACTAAAAACTTAATTTAAGCTTATTTAGAGTTGAGTTACAAAAATTTCACTCAGAGGTGACCCCACCTAATTTTTTATGAGGAATCAAATGGTGAAATAATTTTCATATGTTTATTTATTGGATAAAAAGTTATAATATTTTTTATTTAATTTTTTACAATTTTATTGCAAATTTATTTTTACTTTAATTTTTTCAAGTATAAATGCAATTTTACAATTTCAAAATTTAATGTAATTTTATTTTTAAATTGTAATTAAATTTTCAATTGTGAATATAATTTTATATTTATATTTTAATTTTCATTTTAATAATATAAATAAATTTATTTTATTCATATTTATATGTTAATTTTGTATTTGTGGTCTTTTGGGTATCTGAAATTACCTCTAAGGCTCACATTCCCTCCCCCTAAAGAAAGAATATTACTTTGTAATATTTTTATTTCTAGTGTGCCTGAACCTTCTGAGAAGCTTAGTAGCTTCAGGTATGTCCTTTTCTGGAAACCATTCATCTTCACAAGTTGGGTCACTGTACCTAACAAGGTATTCCCTTACTTTGTTGGTTCTCAACTGCCTGTCTTTGAGAACTTTGGTAATTTTCTTACTACCATATGACTCTATAGGAGGTATAAGTTGGGGAACTTTATTCCTCAAGGGGAATTTTTCAGCATCACTAGATTTATATGGCTTTATCAAGCTCACTGGAAATGTGGGATGCTTATTGCTAAGTTCTTCAGATAACTCTACTTCAACAGCATTTTCTCCATGGAGGCCCTTAATAACAAAAGGTCCTTCAAAGGAGTCTTTCAACTTCTTACATCCTTTTATTTTATTGAAGTTAGTGGTGGATACAAGAACTAGGTCCCCCACTTTGAAATCTGGAGTTGCATGTGATTTATCCCATTTGTCTTTAGCATATGCAAAGGAGTATTCCATGCATCTTACTGCATGCTTCCTAGCTTTTTCTAGCATTCCTTTGAAGCTAGCAGCTGTTGGATGTATTTCAATCAAATCTTTCCTCAAGGAATCTTGGGGAAATTTGGGGTTCCATCCTTTTTCTAGGATAGCAGGAGTGTGATTGGGACTGGCATGAATGGAAGTTTTGTATGCCAGTTCCAGTGCGGGTAGAAGAGTACACCAATCATGGGTGAAACCATCACTATCTTCAAATTCAAGGCCATATGCACAAAGTCTTCTCACCATATCTTCTAAGGTTTGAATCATTCTTTCAGCCAGGCCATCAGTTTGTGGGTGGTAGGCTGTAGAGAAGGATAATTTTGTCCCAAATAGCTGGTGAAGATTTGTCCACAGTGCTTAGGTGAATTTAAGATCTCTTTCACTAATGATATTTGTAAATGTTCCAGTCCATGATACTACTCTATTCCATATTAGAATAGCTGTATCCATGGCTTTATCATCCTTGTGACATGGCAAAAAGATTGGAGTTTTACTAAATCTGTCCACAATTACTAGGCAAGCATTGTAACTCCTGTCACCCCCTGGTGGTAGGCCAGTTACCCAATCCATATGGACAATTTCCCAAGGTCTGCTGGGTTCTTGTATTTTGATCATATTTCCAAGTCTTTTTCCAGTGGATTTATTTGCTTTTTGACATCTGTAACAGGTTTTGCAATACTATGCAACATCCTTTTGCCACATTGGCCACCATATGCAGGTCTTTACTTTCTCTCTTGTTCTGTCTTCAGACAGATGTCCTGGAAAGGGGCTATCATGGCATTCTTTCAGTACAAGATTGATTAATGACCTGTCTACAACTGTCATGACACATGTGTGCTTGGTTCTGTGGTAAATTATACCATCCAGTAGGTGAAATCTTCCTTCATCGTAAGATTTTTTCCATAATTCATCCAAGACATGTATTAGAGAGTTGTCTTTACAGTTTTTGTTAAGTGATTGGCATAAGATGCTACAATTTTTATCTTTAGTGTAACTATTCCTGACTTCTTCAAAGAAGGTGGTGTTCAAGTCTGTAACACTTATTCCTTCTATTGGGATTTGTGGTGAAGCTTCTTCTGGCACATAAGCAGGATTATCAATATTATTTGGTAATGGCCATCTTCTTAGTCCATCTGCATTCTTATTAATATTCCCATCCTTATGAACAATAGTCATATTGCCTCTGTATTCCTGTATGGCTATTTGCCATCTGAGCATATGTCTGTTGGGTTTTTTCATGTTTAAAAGTGACTTGACAGCTGTACAATCTGTTATCACCTCAGAAACACATCCCTCCAAGAAGTAGTTCTATTTTTCCAAGGCCCAGACAAGGCATAGACATTCCATTTGACTTGCTCCATATCTGGCTTCAGTCGGTTTGATCTGCCTGGATATGAAACATATGGGTCCTTCTACAGGTTTATCATTTATGATCTGAACTTGGTGAAGTGCAGCACCCAGCCCATCCCCTGATGCATCAATATACAGTTTAAAAGGCAATTTAAAGTCTGGCATCATTAAGAGTGGAGCAGTGGTCAAGGCTTCTCTTAGAGACTCAAAAGCTTTGACTCTGTCAACAGTCATTTCAAATACTGTGTCTTTGTCACACAATTTATAAAGTGGTTTTGCTATGGATGCAAAATCTTTAATGTTTTGCCTGTAATATCCTGCAAAACCTAAGAATGACTTAATTTCCTTCTTATTCTGAGGCATGGGTTTTAGCAATACTGCTGCAACTTTGTTTTTGTCAATTCCAAGGGACAAACCAGATACAACATGTCCTAGTGCTTTAAGTTCTTTAAATCCAAAATTACATTTCTTAAAGGAGATTTTCATGTTTACTGATTGAATTTTTGTCAAACCTCTGGACAATCTGTACATGTGCTCCTCCCAAGTTTTGGAACAGACAATAATTTCATCAATGTAAATGATTAACCATCCTTCTGAGAGTTCATCAGGGAAGATTTCATTCATCATTCTTTGGAAGTGTGAAGGTGCATTTTTGATACCAAAGGGCATCCTTAAGTATTCATACACTCCACAATGAACAATAATTCTCAAGTATTTTCTTTCTCTTGGTGTCACCATATTTTGATGGAATCCTTTAAGGGGGTCCATAGTGTTTATATACACTGCTTGAGATATTTGGGTAAGGGAAATTTGGATTTTTGGTGTTGGGTATCTGTCAGGCACAGTGTAAGTGTTCAGAGCTCTAAAGTCCCCAACCATTCTAGATTTTCCATTATGCCATGCCACTATGACTGGTGTAGTTATTTCTACTTCTTCATTGTGGCCTACTTTTCTTATTACACCAAGTTCCAGAAGTTCTTTGATATGAATTTCTAGAGCTTCTCTTGATTTTGGACTTGCTGGATATGCAGGTCTTCTTAAGAGTGGTGGATAAGGTCTCTCAATGTTAAGAATGATGTCAACTTCATGACCAATAATTGCTCCTAGAGGTTCTTTGTCTGAAGCAAATGCTCCTCTGTGGTCATACAAAAGGGAAGAAAGTTCATTCTCTTGTTTATCAGTCAGATGAAGGCTTATTTCAGCCTAATTTAACTGTTCAGACTTGAATTTCTCTAACTCTAAGTTGACTGGTGATACTTTGTTTACTGCAATTTGTCTTTTAAATGGTAAAAAAGCAAATTTTTGGCGCTTATTATCTCCAATAGTAAAGTATCTGTCTTTATTGTTATGCAAATCTATCCCATACATGATTAAATAGTCATTTCCCAATATAAAATGGGTACTAGAGCAATTTTCCATAACAACAAATTCAACTGTGATTCTTAAATTCCCATTTATGTGTGGGAATATGACATTGGTCTCAAAAATTCCTAATTCTTTCATTCGATTACTTGCACTATTGAATTTTATACCAGCAATTGGTAACAATTGGTCTTCAAAATTTGGTACACAAGTCTTAAGAAAAGATTTTTCAACACAAGAGCAGAAGGCTCCTGGGTCAAGTAAAACTTTGGTAGGCTTGTTATCAATCACCACTTCTGTTATACAGGAGTTACCAGCTGTATAACCTTTCCCCCTGTTTCGTTTTGTTTTCATAAGTTGTGCATCTTGAACTTTTGATAAATCAAGTTGACCATTGCTCAATTGTGGCAAGTGGGAATAAGATTCCATGAGGTCAAAAGTGGCATTGATATTTTCTATATATTTTGAAGATTCAGGAAATATTGATGACTTGTCATCTGAATTTTCTTCAATTATGTCATCTTTTTCAACATCAGGTTCCTTTTCAATATCAATTTCATTGATTTTCCCCCTTTTTGGACATGTATTGGCTAAATGGGTGGTGCTTTGGCAAATATGGCACTTTCTGACTGTATCTGCAGATTTATACTTAATATTACTAGATTTTTCTTTGGGGCTTTTGTCCACAGAATCTTTCCAAGGTGTATTAAACCTTGTTTTGAGATTCACCCTACTAGAACCAATTTTGGTTCTGGTGGTTACTTCTTCTAATATATTGATAATATCCTCTGCTGAAGACTGTTCAGTAGTCCTGCTTTTGACAGCATTCTCTAAGTCACCTCCACATTGTCTCAGAATCTTTCTATGGATCATAAATTCTGACATGTCTGGATATAATGCTGTTAATCTGTCATTTTGTTGGCAAAACCATGGTAAAGCTTTGTCTTTATCAGCATTAAATTTGGCAGATTCAAAGGCTGTTTCAACTTTAAGCCTCCAAGCATCATTTGCCCATTTGTTAATGATTTGGGTTTTCCACCAAGTCCAACTCTGGTGTCCATGTGCTTGTCTTATTTTGATGTACCATCTGTGAGCTGATTTGGTAAACAAGGTGTTAAATCTTGCTGTTACCAATCTGTCTGGTAATTCAAAATCCTCTTTGATCATGTCAATACCTCTAATGAATTCCATGCGGTCATAGTCTCCTTCACCACTGAAGTGAGGCCATTCTTTAAGTTTTAGAACTTCTTTCAAGAGTGCTTGGCCCATTGATGGTTCCAAGGTATGAAAAGAAGTAGAAAATTCCTCTTTCAACTGTGAATTTTCAATATTCAATACTTGTGGATTAGGAATTCTGGCTCCCTCATTTTGGTTCAGAGGTGTAGACATTCTTGGCAAGGTGTTTAGCAGTTTTTCAATATCATTCATTTTGCTGTTGTTACACCTTTGTGAATTTCTTAATTCATGTTGTAAGCTTTGTATAGAGTCTATGACATTCTTTTTATGATCATCCTCCTTATATGTAAGCTCATTCCACAATTATGTTTGTTTAGTATTATCAGATATAACTTCATTTAACTTTATTGTTAATTTTGATATTTCCTCTTTTGAGGTATCAAAATGCTTTTTCATGGCAATTGTATTTGTCTTTACTTCAGCAAATGATTTTGAAATATCATCAAGAGCTTTTTTATTATCTTCTTTGATAGTGTTTATGGCTTGGTTTATTCTTGTTTCAATTATGTCATCAATATTGAATTTAGAATATTTATCTGTTAATTCTTTAATGATGGCAGATTGTTCATTTATTTTAATTCCAAAAGAATTATCATTATTGGAAGTTTTTATTTTTCTTAGAACTTTTTCAAAGCATTTAAGTTTATCATTTATTTGGCTCAGACTCAAGTTATTTGTTTTAAGATTGTCACAAATTGATGTATTTTTATCAGAAAGATGACTTTTTACGTCAGAAATAGCTTTATACAACTCTGGAATACAATTAAAAGTATCAGAAATCATTTTTAATATTTTAATCTGGCTTCCTCCTTCTTTTGTAATTCCATCATGGTTCTGGCCATCTGAAATACATTTTCCATGGAATCCTGTTGAATCTTTGGGATTCTGTAGCCCTGGCTGTAAGGCTTTGGGGCTGGTGCCTTCCCTTTGCCCTTGTTTTGAGTTTGTGGCTGCTTTTTCACGTTGGAATTTCTGCTGCTGGCCACTGGGGCTGTTTTTGGCACTGGTTTTGGTGGTGGAGGGTTGCTTTTCCTCCATTCTAGTGTCAAAAGCATCATGTTTCTCTTCTCCATCAATGGATGCCATCCATTGAGCAATTTGCAAGTATTGGGATGGCCCAGGAATTTTCTCACAGTCAGGTAAGAATTCATGCAATTCTTCCACAGGTCTGCAAGGATCTGGTACTACTTGAACTGAAGTGCATTGTTGTATGCACTGTAGCTGGCTTTGTATATGTCCACAGAGGCTTGTTGTGGCAGTGTCAGCTCTTTTTGAAGGTAAAATGGTATTATCAGCTTCAGAATGACCCATTTTAGTTGTTTGGAAGTCATCAACTGACCCTTTTCCTTCTGTACCTGATTGGCCTCTGCCATAATCACGTCTATTACCTTTCTGGGAGCTGCTTGAGGGGTTATAGCTGGCTCCTGACCTGGTTGAAGGCATAATTATGGTTAAAAAAGGCTTAAAATAGTAATTTTACATCAAAAAACTTACTATTGGCCAAATCTTTGGCTTTCTGAAGAGTATTACTTATTTCTAAGTTGACTAATTCAGAAGAAATTGGCTCTGGTTGAATATTCTGAGTCACATTAATAGTACTATTATGATCAGAATTAACAGTACTGGCAGGAATAATGCTGGTTACTGTTGAGGCTGTTTCAATGTTTTCTTGTCTTACCACATTGTCAGACACTAAAATTAATGAAAAAAGCCAATTGATTAAGTAAAAAAAAAAGGTTATTTCAAAAAAGAAATAAAAATATAAGCCTCACTTATAATATAAAAAAATTATTTTTTATGGATTTTTTTTGATTATAAGTATTTTTTATATGTTTTTAAATTTTTCAATATAAGAAAAAAGATTAAAAAAGAGTAAAAAAAATATGTCACAGGTAAAATATCACGGCTGGGCCCCCAAATGTAAGGTGAGGATATGAAACTTTGATTAAAAATCAAGTACTTTTCCTGTCCTCAAAATTTGTATAAGGTAAAAATCAATTAAAAATAGTAAGAAATATTATTTTTAAGAGAAAACACGCCAATTTTATTGTTTATAACTTTATTAGTATAAAACAATAATATTATAAAAATTTATTGTTTTACCAACAATAAAAATTTATCCAAAAAATACTCTACAAGAGATATTTTAAGGCTACAAAAGAAATTTCTTCAAGAGAAATTTGAATTGGAATTAATTGAGCAAAGAGCTGCAAGCATTTAATTAAAGAACAAAGTCTTTAAAAATATTATTAAAGAGAAAACATGCCCAAAAGTGACCAGAGTGAATTTGGAAACAAAGTGACAAAGTTTACAGTGATGAAAGATGCTTTAATTCACTTTTGGGGTGGTTCAGGGGTAAAAATGATTATAAGAGTTACAAACAATGATTATAATGATTTTTTCACGTGGTTAGAAGGTTCAAAATTATTTCAAAAAGGTCGTTGGAATATTTTATTGATTGTTTTAACAGTGTTTAAACTAATTAATAAAAGGAAAAGATTCTAACATGAAGAGAAAAAGTGGGGCAAAGAAGACATTATTTTATAGCCATCAATTTTCTTACTCCAAAAGTAAAAGTTACTCTTGTCAGTCGTAAAAAACAGTCTGACAACAGAAAAGCCAATTATGGCATCATTGAACCCTGGTTTGGACCAAAAAAGGGCTGGTTTAAGCCATTTTTAGCCATTTTAGACCCTTAAATCAGCCATTACTATAGCAATACCTGGTCTAGAGCCTTCAAAACACGTCAGAATGTGTGTAAGAGGCGTAGAAACCAGTTAAAACTGTTTTTACTATGATTTTTTTATCTTAAGGGTAGTTTTACCCTCTTGGCAACAGCTAAAACTACCCCAGTTGGTATCAAAACCTCATCATCAATTGAGTCCATAGACCCTGTAACTCAATTCCAGGCCAAAAGTGATGAACCTTTGCGTGAATTTTGACATCCCACGCCTGTCAGCAAGGAATTTGGGGGTCTGGCTCCCCCTTAGAGCTAGAGTTCCTTTTCCCCCCCAATTTATTTTTTCCTTTAATTCCTCATCATGTATTATACTTATAATTTACATATGTAATTCAATTGAATTGTACAGTACAATACAGTAATAATTGACACCTAATATGTAAATCAAAGTTCACTTATGTAATACACGTGCACATTTTGACATTTCAATTGAATTCAATTGAAAATACTTCAATTCCTCATAACTTCTAAACTAAACACAACACCTCAATTTTAACACAAAAATTGATGGTTAACACCACATGTGGTGTGAATTAAATTAGAGCTTTGAGGATTTTCAACTTTTGTATTGAAAATACTAAAAACTTAATTTAAGCTTATTTAGAGTTGAGTTACAAAAATTTCACTCAGAGGTGACCCCACCTAATTTTTTATGAGGAATCAAATGGTGAAATAATTTTTATATGTTTATTTATTGGATAAAGAGTTATAATAATTTTTATTTAACTTTTTTCCAAATTTATTTAATTTTTTACAATTTTATTAAAAATTCATTTTTACTCTAATTTTTTCAAGTATAAATGCAATTTTACAATTTCAAAATTTTAATGTAATTTTATTTTTAAATTGTAATTAAATTTTTAATTGTGAATATAATTTTATATTTATATTTTAATTTTCATTTTAATAATATGAATAAATTTATTTTATTCATATTTATATGTTAATTTTGTATTTGTGGTCTTTTGGGTATATGAAATTACCTCTAAGGCTCACAGTGAGCACCTGGCATCAAATTTCTCTTTCCAGGTCCTTGGCCAATTTCAAAATCATTTATCAACCTCCGTGATGAAGATTGGAACCTCCTCAAGATTCAATTCATCTTTCTTTTCTCTTTTCTCTTTCTTTTATTTTCATTTTCATTCTTTATATTAAATTTTATTTTCATTTCACTTTATCATATCAAAACTTCATCTCAAAAAATATTCATTCATTAAAACATCATCAATCATGAAGCCAATCTCAAAAAAAGATCAAGCAAGTCCTGCGTCATATGACAAACTTTTAATATCAGTTATTATTTTATTTTCCTCTTATAAGAACTTTCCTCTATCCCACTCTCAATCCTTTTCAATAGCCGCAACAGGCTTCACCTTGTATTGGTGCTCAGGAGCTCACCATTTCAAGGTGGGGGGTACTGGAACAACCATTGCAATTCACCTCCTTGGATCTCCATATGGCATATCAAGGCACAGTCCTTTTATGGCCAATTGGCCATATCCATCACCCGTGGCCAATATGGCCACATCATCATCTTATGGACCATTTATGGCCATTTGTCTTTTGGGGCCTTCATGGCCCTTCACCTCAATCCAGAAGCCATAGCGGCAATTTATGCCCAAATGGGTATTTCTGGCCATTTCCCTCAAAATCAGGGGAAATGGCCCAAATGGCTGTTTTTGGCCATTTGCGCACTTTTTTGCACTTTGTGCATTTGTGCATATTTGCGCACTTTGACGCAAAGTGTCCAAAAGACACTTTCCCGCCCTTTGGGCCAGTTTTTGGCTCAGAACCCAAAAGTGGCCAAAAACCCCAAAGGACCCAGAAACACCTTTCCAAGCTCTGAAGCCATCCCATCCATCTTTTTCCCCCCTGTTGTTCCATCTCAAGACCTTTGGGTGTAATCTTCTTTCCAATGGACCAATATGCCATAAATGATGTTATATATCATTGTGCATCATTTTTCAACAGCAATTCAATGGTGGAAATATCAAATGGTCATTTTAACATTCCAACATATCATCACATCATCAAGGCACCCAATCATTCAGAGGACCCATCAAGGCTCAAGAGCAAGTGTTTCAGAATCAAAGACCAATCATGCCATCAAGACGCCATTGGATGATTTCATTCACAGTATTCCTCCAAGGCAATACTGTTCAAACATTCTCAAGGGATTCAAAAGGGAGTTCATTCATTCAATTGTCAGGTGTCAAAGCTCCACTCAATCCATCTTGGCATCCACCTTCATTTCAATACAGTCTGGAACCATCAAGAACTGTATTTCATTTTCAAGTATGGGAAATTCATTCATCCCAGTTCAATTTCAATATTAGCCAGCTGTATCGATTCCCAAAACAATCAATAAAGATCAGTTTTCAGCCTGAAGAACTCAAGCTCCCAACTTTTCACATATACCGACTACCCTTTCCACCCTGGGGGTTTTTTCCCCAGTTAATTAATATAGTTTGATTTTATTTTATCCTTATTTATCTTATCATTTTGTTAAGTGAATACTGATATTATCAAGTCAGTCATTTAGCACCTTTTCTCTTATTCTTTCTTTGCCTGTCAATGGATATTTGGTGGTCATATCCTTACTAATTCCATTGTTCATTTTGGAATGTTGAAACAGTGATTAAGGAATTACTTGGTTGGCTCTTTGGCCATTTGGCTTCTCTTTCCTCTTATTGCATCACATCTTGTACCTGCATATTTCTTAGAGGAATTTATTCTTTTGGAGTCTTCCAAGTGAGTTCCCTGATTGCTGAGTGCCAGGCCACTGTTGTTTTCTTTCCAAGAGCCCCTGTGACAACATTCATATAACCATTATTCACCACTTTTCAAGCTGAACACAATGGTGGCCTTCAATTTGTGATTCAGCCCATGGCCATTGACAAGAATTTTGTTCAAGAAGAAAGGAAAGACTCAAGGTTGGAAATACTGAAGAAAGTACAAGATTTTACTTATTTTAAGAAGGGGGAAATTACTTAATGAAGAAATATTTGAAGAAGAAATTTTGGGATAATAATCAAGAGGAAAGAAGTTTTAAATTGAAAATTTTTTAAAAAAAAAAGTGGGTATTTGGGGATGACACTCAAGAGTGGTATGATATCATGGTGTTCAGGAGCCCACCAATTTCAAGAGGGGGATACTGTCACAGCAACTATCAGGGGTAAGGGTATTGAAACTTAAACCCACTCAAACTCATCAAACCAGAAAATCCAGTATGTGTAGCAGTAATTAGTTTTAGCAAGTTCTGTTGCTGAAACATGCATACAGCTTGGTTAATCAATACAGGATGTATTTACCAAATACAGTTTTGGATTTAAAATCCTGAAACTGTATGATCACCCATCTCCACCAAACCTCTTGTACAGACCCTGTACAGCCATACAGGGGCTTTATTATCCAAATCCATTAAAATGAATATTTCTCTCCAGAAAATTCACTATTTGGATCAAGGCTGGTGGATTCTCACATATACCAGCCCCTCTTTCTCCCCCTGGGGACTTTTCTCCAGTTAATTAATATATTTTATTTATTATTTAATAAATATTCTTATTCTTTATTTTGTGGTATTATATTTATTGTTATTAAGTTGGTATTTGCATTTACTCACCTGTTCAGTAGAGTTGTGGTGGCCATATCCTTATTAGCCCTTTTCTTTCTTTCTGACAGGTTGAAGCAATGAACTTGGACTTTTTTGTGGTTGGCTCTTTTATTCTTCACCCTTATTATTTTTTTGCTTATTTCTTATATTTATTTCATTAGAAATTCTATCTTTATACACTCTTAAGTGTATTCAATATTATCCTATCCTTGAGCCCTCCATAAGTGAGCTCTAGTTTACTGAGTTCCAGGCCCTCTTTACTTAGAAGAGCCTCTGTGACAGAAGAGGTCCTTTTATAGTAAATATCCCTCCTTATAGTAAATTGTTTACTGATTTTATCCACTGGAATTGATCAATATTTCAAGGTTTGGTGAAAATTACATCATTATTAAACCTTTTCAGCTCATGATTGTGCCCTTTTTAGAGTTAGAACTATAACTCTAATTTTCTGACATAATAAGCTTGTAAAATCATTTTTTTTGGTGTATTATGGTGGTTTTAATAATAAAATACTAATATCCACAAGTTTTCTCTCTTATTTAACTTTTAAACTTGAAATAAGATTAGAGTCAATGATCTGAAATGACCATTTTCAAGCCTTAACTTTAATCCTTAACAACTTGTAGATTTGTTATTCTAAAGAAATTCAGCTATTTAATTCTGATAGCTTGACATGTTGTTACTAAGCTTCAAAGAGGATTTCATTACATCATAAAAACTCTATTTTTGATGGTTTTTCTTGTAACCCATCTCTTCTCCAAAACTTCACTATTTTTTACTTTGAGAAATTCTTTCATATGATTATACCTTGAATATGATGATTAAAGCAATTCAATTTTTCAAATATTAACTAGTATAATTTAAGGTTTTACTATGAAAAAATAAGTAAAAATTCCTAATCTTTTACTTATTGTACTTTAAAGGTCTTAATTTAAATCATTAATAATATTGAAAATAAGTATGATAATAAAAAGTCATTATAGTTATGGCTTATAAATAATTACATATTATTTGAATAAATAAAATAATATAATTAAAATAGATGTATTAATATTAGATAATTAATATATTTATTGAAATTTATTATTGTTACTAAAACAGAATAAATGTGTAAAAAATTGTAATTCAATAATAAAAAGCAACTTTTAACAATAATATTACTAATATTGAGGTTATATATCAATATGAATACTATTTATATTGATAAGAGAATTATTAGGAGTAATAATAAACAGAAAAATATTATTATAAGATAAAATAGCCTACTTTTAACACTTAATATAATATTTTTGAATAAATTCATGGCTAATAATTTAAATACAACTTCTTTAAATTGTATTTACAATAAAAAATAGATATAATTACAAATTTAACTATTTTTAAGTGGATTTAGATATTCTCAATAGAATTTAACAAAAGAAAAAAATATTGGGTTGATCACATCAAATCTGATGATTACTAAACGGCTGATATTTGTCATTTAATAATATAATAATTTACATATAAATAATAAATAAATTACCTTTTAATTGAATGTTTTAGTATTTTGATGCATCTGAGGGGGAAATTGAGGAAAAAGAGCTTTATTGATATAAAAATTCTCTCTCCTAGAGAATAGAAGGCTTCTATTCAACGTTTACTGTTAGTGTTCACTGGAATTGATCAATATATTAAGGTTTAGTGATGATTACATCTTAATTAAACCTTCTTCTCTCAATATTATGCCAGTATTTAGAGTTATCACTGTAACTCAAGGTTTTCTGATCTCATAGGATTGAAAAATGTTTAAGATTTTTAGATATTATTGGCTTTAATCACAACATACTAGTATCAACAAGCTCTATCACTTATTTAATTGTTAAACTTAGAATAAGGTTACATATAGTGATCATAAAAGATCATTTTTAAGCTTAAAATTTGATCATTAATATCTTTTGAGTTATTCACTCTACAGCCATTCAGTGAGTAAATTCTGCTAGCTTGGCATGTCCTCACTAATCTTTAGAGAAAATTTCATCTTTTTGATGATTTTTCTTTTTAACTCATCTTTTCTGTCGAAATTTACTATTTCAGACTGTAAACCATGATCTCATGAGGTTTTAGCTTGAATAAAATGTTGAAATTTAGATTATTCTTCATCTATGAGCTATTAGAATCTGGATAGTCAATTATTTTTGAGTTTTCACCAGTTTTGATTTCAAGCGATCAACAGCTATTGCTATTTTTCTCAATAAACCCTTTTAAGTTGTAAACTTGTTTATAGCTTGTCAAATAAGATTTTTATCTGCATTTTTACAGATATTTTGTGGTAACTTTCGTTTTGGTTGAGATCTTTGTAATGCCTAATTAAAACAATCTGAGCTAAAAACCATGGATATATGCACTCATCCTAAAAGTGCATATAACCAGGTTATCTCAGTAAGTACTAGCTTCACATATATGGAATTAATATTTCACACATTAAGTTTCTGATGGGGAATCCAATGGTGTAATTGTTTTACATTTTTACTCATTGGTTTCAGAGATAATCAAGAATTTATACTTTTTTATGGCATTTTTACTTATTTTAAGATTCTAATTTCAATTCTTATTGTTAAAATAAGTTTCATAGAGTTTCTTTTGTGACCTTTTTGGATATTTTTTTATATCTCAAAGGATAAAATAGAACATTAATATCCCTTTTTTTCAATTTAGGACTATTTTTAATTTTGAGTGGTCAACAGCTATCAATATTTTGCCCAATATCCTCTTATAAATTTTAATTGTGTTTATAGATTTCCAAATAAAGCATATATCTTCATTCTTACAGTTTATTTGTGGTACCTTCATTTTTTAATCAACTCTTTATAATGTGTAATTTAAAATATATGAGCTAAAAACCATGAATATATTCATTGATCATAAAAGTGCATATGTCAGGCTGAGTTTATGATGAAGCTAATAAAGACTAATTACAAGCTTTAACTATGACTGTGACATGGTGAAAAATTATCAAAAAAAGTTTATACTGATGATAATAAGGGTTAAGAATGAGGTATACAGGTCTTTACTGTTGAGGAATAGTGGTGGTGAGCACTGTTGAAAGCCCTGGGTGCAATAATTATCAGTTGGTTTAGTATAATAACTACTACAATAATTAATATTAGAATTATAACCTGATTATTTTCCAAGAGTATAGCTGTTTTTGACAGTTGTACTACAGAGGAGTTCAAGAGCAGGATGAGGAAACCTTTTCTGGTGGAGAAAAGGCCCCTTCTTATCCTAAACTTGGTTGAAAAGGTCTTCTAGACCTTTCCACATGGAAGAAGTGAAGATTTTTCACTTCCAAGGACTGGATTTTGGTTTTCACAAGGCCTTTATAGCCTTGATTGTGCCCAGATGTGGTTTTGAAACTACATCTTGGCAGTTTTCACCAATACAGGGTGAAAATTTTCATCTGGGGACCACATAGCCCTCTTCTGACGTGTATTACACATAGAATGCTGTACAGGACCCCAGTATTGGCCAAACTATGAGGTATTGAAGTATAAACAAGCTGATTTGTCTTTTTGACACCTCATAATCATAGCTATGGGATATTATCCCACAGTAAGGGTGTCTTGGTCTAGAAGTGGGATTTCTACCTTAAACCTGCCATAACTTGGGCAGTTTTTGAGATATCAATCTCAAAATTGGTTCATTGTGTATCCTTGGATGTTTTCCACACATTGGTACCTCATTAGATATGGCAAAGGTATGCCATGTACAAGTTTTTTTTTACATATGTATGATTTGCTTAAAATTTGTATGGAGCTTGTTTTCCCCATACCTTTTGTTCTAGATGATATATGTAGAGCTGGATGGAAAAATCAGATAGCCCTGATTGTGCCCTTTCCAAAAATACCCCACTTTAGGTATCTCACACTAAAACTGTAGAAGTTAGATGGGAGGTGAATATTTTATTCACCCTTATTTGATCTTATTTTGGCCATAACTCCTGTAGTTCTGGTGCTAGATCAATTTGGCTAGTACAATTGGATAGCCCTGAACTAGAGCTTCAAATTCAATACCCATTTGATGGGGTTAAGTCCCTTTCTCTGTATCTTATATGAGAGGTGAAAAATAAGGTTCATGCTCAGCAACAACTTTGAGCAGGAATAACTTTGTTATTCCTTTTCCTGTGATGATGGGCCTTGTATCTTTGGAAATTGGTGTTTTTCCTCCTTATTTTGATACCTTTTGAGCTTATTTGGCTAAGCTCCATGTTTTGGTGGTATCTTGGCTTTATTATTGGTTTATGGTATTTGGCTGTCATGCTTGTGCTGTGGTTTTGAGTCACAGGCTGACAGCATATACCCAGGTATCTCAGTAAGTATTGGGTTTACAGATATGACAAAAAATAGCCATATATGTAGTTTTTAATTGTAAATCCAATTGTGTAATATATTTCAAATGTTTACACATTGGCTTCTGAGATAATAAAGAAATTATGCTTTTTCATGGCATTGTTACTTACTTTAATATTATCATTTCAATTCTTAATAGTTCTTTAAAGTTGTTTTGTGACCTTTTTGAATATTTGGACATATCTCAAGGGCTCAAAAAATCAATTTTTGATGTCATTTTTGACTTTTCCAGATTTCTGCCTTCAATTTTTTCTCCTGCAAATGCAATTTCCATCTATTTCAAGAATCTTTTTTTTCAGTTTGTATAATCTGAGCACTTCTTTCTTCATTCCACTTATTTTTATCCCATTCTAACTATGCCTCATCAGGAGCCTCTCTCCCTACATGAAAATTTGATAGTCTTAATGAGCCTCAGAATAAATACATCACATAGCAACATTTTTTCTGGACAATCAATATTTGTGAGTAACTTGGAGACAACATATCCTATGACTTCTTCCATGGTCCACTGGTGCTATTAAGATTAAAGCTAAAACTGTGTCTTTTAATTTTGGGATTAACCATAAATCTTATCCTGTATATTCACAAAAATATATCAGATATCATTAAAGTATATTGTTTTTAAAAAGAAATCTTACTTCTGGCTCTTCCACATCCTCAATCAAGTTATTTTAAGCAATATCAATATTTTTTCAAATGATGATTATTCCCTCCTCTGTTATGGCAGAGTAATTAAATGAAATAAGACATCAGATTTTAATACAAGTCATTAAATATTGTAAGATATCTTACTCCATTTTCCATTGGCTCTTCTTCCTCATTTGAAATCAATCCAACCTCTTGAGAATAATAAGTTGCTAGTGGAGTCACATTTGGCTTGTGACCAAAGAGTGCATCCATTTCTTCAAAACATGGACACATAATCTCTAGCTTATGAGCCATAGTATTTTTTTCTCATCCTATTCTGTTATACTTTCCCCATTTAAATTATTGAACTTCTTTTTTTTTGTGTATTTTTTTATATGTACCCCATTGGTCACAAATTCTTGTTGCACTAAGATTCAACCTGTGTGGTGATTTTTTATTGATCTCAATGGTTGTAAGATGAAATATATTCTTTTTACTTGAAGGTGGTCTCCCCATGGATGTTGAGACAATGGTTCCAAAACATGAATTGAAGTTTTCTTTATTTATCAACCAATTAATACATCAATAATTGGACTGAGTTAACTGACCTGAAGGATGGGGCAGGCCAGAAGAAATTTTGGAAGTGTATTAATTTGGCTTCTTTGGGTGAAATGGAATTGAAAATATGTTTAACATGGGTGATACATCAGTAACTTACTAATCTAAGTAAAGTGGGGATTGAAAGGGATTACAAATTGATTGGTTGCACCAGGGGTTGGGTGAAAACTTTGTCTTGGAGAAGGGCAAGGGTTAGATTCAAATTGGACATTTCAATATCCAATGATTTAGGTTAGGTTTAATTAAGTATAAGCACAAATGTGGTATTTTGCAAAATTCCTGGGGAACTGAGTTAAAAAATGCAGGTTTGGTGAGATCAAATCACCTATTTTTGAATGTGGGATTTGGGTCTCAAATCACACATTTTTTCAATGTGGGATTTCTTAGGTTTGACACCCCCTAATTAAATTAATTGAAATTTAATTTTCTCAATAGGAAAATTTAATTCTATGAACTACAGTGATTCACTTTTTTGTTTTTATTGATGAAGTTTTAATTTTATTTGTGAATTGAATATTTATTTTTGTTCAACCATAATATATTGTTTGCGTGTACCTTTATGGTATAACAGACTGTAATCTAGAAAATTTTAAAAATTTAAATCTTTGCACTAAAAAAGACGAACTATTGAAGAAAATTCATTCAAGACAAACAAATAAAAGAAATTTATTCCATCACGACAACATTCAAAAAAAATATTCTATATTTAAAAAAAAACGATAAATCAAGATGTCATCATTTACTACTCATTTATCACCTTTGATTAGATTTAATCAATCAAAAAAACTTTTTAATAAAAATTTTATTATTAAAAAATTTTCATCTGAAAATAAATCATTAAAAAATTTTCAATTATCATCAAAATTTAAATTTAATAATTATAATAAATTTAATAATAATAAATTTTTAATTTATCATCAAAATTTTAGATCTTCTTCAAATATTGCTTCAAGTTCATCTAAAATTTTTCAACAAAATAATTATAAAACTTTATTTTTAACTTCTGCAAGTGTTGTGGGATCAGTAAGTAATTTGATGTAATCATTATATCGTTTTATTTTTATTTTTTATAACGTCTTAATTTGATTAATTTTTTTAAATTTTGGCTTTGATAGGTCATCTTGCTTGATGGTTTTCTTAATCGAGATAAGAGAGCTGAACCGCTTAGTCCAGCTCAACGTGATTTGCTTAACAGTAGCTTTCAACATACCGGAATCGGTTTGGCAGTGACATCAGTTTTGGCTAAATACATGTTCAAAAATGGATTTACTGCCCGAATGATGGCCATGAACCCATTGGCAGTTGCAGGGTTCGTCAGACCTTTCCTAAATTTAATCATTTTCTTTAAAGATTGATTTTTCATATTCGTGGCTTTAGGCTCGGTTTAGTTGGCTCGATCGGTAGCATGATGTGCACCTTGAATACATCGCCTGACAACACTTTACCTAAATATGCTTTCTGGCTTAGCTTCACCGCTTGTCAGGCTGCTACACTCTCTCCACTTTACTACTTCGCTCCTGCTGTCCTCTCCCGAGCGGCACTTTACACTGTCGGAGTTGTTGGTTCACTATCCTACATTGGTGCGACTGCCAAAAATGATCGATTTTTGTTTCTTGGTGGTCCGCTTCTGGCCGGAGTGTCGGTCGTTGCGCTCAGCAGCCTTGCCCCACTTGTTTTACCCGTTACTGCCGCCAGAACGTTGATGGTGACCGAATCTATCTCACTCTATGGCGGTTTAGCTGTCTTTGGTGGATTTGTGCTATACGAGTAAGTTGGTTGTCTACTAGCAAACTTATGGATTGATCTTGTTCAATTGATCATTTATGCTTTGCTCGTTTTAGTACACAAAAAATACTCCATCATGGCCAGCTGGTTCAACAGGGTAGAATGAAAGCGGACCCAGTAAATGAATCAGTAGGATTGATTATGGACTCAATTAACATTTTTATTAGATGTTGGTTTTTTTCCTTTTTCTCTTCATTGTTGATCGGGTACTAACCATTCAGGAGATAATATTGTTTTGATTTTTAAACAGTGGTCCAGATTCTTACGATGCAATCTAACAGGAAGTAGTCTACCCTTGGTTTGAAAATCCATGTAGCATTTTGGCATTTGAGCCCTTGATTTTGCTCGATCATTTTAAACCCCTTCTCATTATTTTTCTGTTGACCATATACTTCTGATTTGGAAACTTAAAGGTTATACTCTTTTTGCTTTTATTATTAAGATTTCGACAAAAGTATCAAAATTGGTCCCACATTGGTTGTTTTGTTACAAAAAGCACAAGTACAACCTTATACAAGCATTTTGTTTTTATTGTTGAATTTAATGTATACTTTTGAACATGGAACTCATACTATGCCATTGTAATGCGCAAGGACTTATGCTACATCAAAGGATATACAGCCTTTGATATTAATTTGCACATATGAGTGAGGTAAAGAAAAAAATTGAATAGCAAATATGGGCCAAAGCAGGCTGGCTTAACCACAAAACAATTTGATTACTTGTGAATTCATTGCTCTACCATCATTTTGCGAAGATTGCCAAAAAAAGTGAGTCAAAGTAAACCACACGACACGATGCAAAAGATTGCCAACAAAACATCGCTTGTAATGGTCAAAAGGTTGTAAGTTTGAGAAGGAAACGACTGTGAAAACAGGCGTTGGAATTGGTTCGATTGTAGTTGTTTGAATTGGAAGCGTAACTAAGAATTGATTGATGATACCTCTCTTAGGCCAATGGCGATAAGATTCTAATAGGAGAAAAGTCAACCACGTCGTTAGTTATTTATTGTTTTGTTTTGAATAAAATAATTCAAAATATTCAAAAAATAAAATAAAATAAAAGATAAAACTCAACTTAATTAAAGAAGGTTTCGGTGAACTTTTCTGAAATCCAATAGTTAAAATTATAGGTAACCAACTCCAATGAATAATTGTCTTAATAATAATAATAATAATAATAATTAGTTTTTATTTATTTATTTTTTAATTTAAAATATGAAATCTAATTTTTTATTTACTTTAAAAATTCCTGTTATTTGATTTAATCGATCCTAAAAAAAAGAATGTCTTTTTGTTATTAGTTTCAATAGTTTTTTTTTATTGTTAAATTTAATGATAATTTTAACTAACTTTATTATCTTCTGATAAATTAATTAATTTCATTATTATTCAGAATATTTATATATATATATATCAAATAATCAATTTCTTTTTTTTTGGTTAAAGCTTGTATTTTTTTAAAAAAGAAATAACGATTTATAATATATTAAATTAAACTGGGTTTTTGATTTGCTTTGTTTCTTTCAAGTTAAATTTGATTTTTAACTGAGTGACACAGTCTGCTAGTATCCTGATTCAGCACTGTAAGTGTAAACAAAATCATAAAAAAAATAGTTAGGGCCCGGTTTATGATCGGGTTTTGGGTTGATTTTTAATTCAAACCAAACTGGAATTACTTTCAAAACTTGTTCACCAGGGTTTGAATTTTTTTTAGGCAGCATTTCTTTCACTTCTTATGGCTAACACAATGCCAGAATCACATTTGTCTACATATGACTTTATTCATAGGGCTCTTGGGCATTACACTGAGAGTGTACCAGAAGAATCACCTGAAGGGCCTTCAAGTCAAACAAATCACAGGATTGGTGAAGTTTTAAGTGGAAGAAACAAAAATCCATCCAACATTGAAGAAACACCCAGCCAAACTTCAACTCAAAGACAAAAAAGGAGGACCCATGCAGAAGAATGCTTGCATTTTCAGAAATTAAAGCAAGATTGAATAGCAAAAATACAAAGAAGAAACAGTGATTGGGTCAATGTAGAAGCACAGAGATTACAGCAAGCAGAACAGTGTCAGTCTCAACATAATCAAGAGAGGAATGTCAAATCACATTTTTTTTGGAATGAGGCAAGTACAAAGCAATTGTTGGAAATGATGAGGGAGTTGCAAGTGAATTACCTCAACATGGATGCAACAACCAGTGGGTTTATATATTGGAGTCACTTTTTCCAGATGCATGAAAATCAAAAAGGTAATTATGATATACTCAAAAATCCCTCCTTTGATACCATTGAGAGGAGGTATAAGGCCTTAATCTCCATTTATAAGGTGGGTTTGCATAATTTCTTGACAGTGAGCTATACTAACATTCATTACTATTTAGATTATTAAAGATGCCTGCAAGGCCACTGGAGGTGGGGGTTTATATATTCAGCTACAACATGATCATATGATAATGGAGGTAAGTATTGAACAATATAATTTTGAATTTCTCACTACTGAAATGAGCTTTATGGCTATAGATATGAAATTTATTGAAAAAACTGAATACAAACAATTCAGGTATGAATTCCATTGGATTAGAATCAGGAGAATTTTTCCTTTCGAAAAATCAACAAGATATATAACAAGGAGGCAAAGAGACAAATGCTCAGGGGGACAAAACAAATTTGTGTGAAAAAAATAACAATACAAATAGTGAAAATGAGGAGACTATAATTATAATGGAGAATGGTGACAACCATCATCAACCAGGGACTGAATATCAGGAAAGGGAGGAATTGAATACATTGGAAAATCCCCTGGAATCTTCAAGCAGGGGATGCTGCAATTCATTTAGTCAAACATCAACAAACACTTTTGCAACTACAAGGGGGATTGATCATTAATGAATAACATGAATTCAAATATGAAAGGAATGTTGATGCCATTTATGATTATACTAAAACAAAGACAAGATTGAGCAGAAGAATGAGACAGGATGCAACAAGCAAGAGATGAGGAGAGAGAAATGCTATGTAGAGAGTGTGAAGAAGAAAGGTGAATATGGGAAGTACAAATTTGAGAAGAGTATAAACAAAGAAGTGATGAGATTCATCTTTAAATTATGGGAATTCCCTTAGATGAGCCACCTGTGCATTTGCGGAATTGATCACGGAGTGGTAAGTCAGACTGCTTACATTTTTTTATTTCATGAACTAAATGTGCATTGAATTTTTTAAGGATAAACCACAGTTTAAATTTGTAATGTTAATTCTTAAGTGTAAGGTTTGACTATGAAACAATAAGTAAAAATTACTAATATTTTACTTATTATATTATGAATGTCCTTATAAATAAAATAAATAAGATCAAAAATAACTATAATAATAAAGAATTATTATAATTATGGCGTAAAAATAATTATAATAATAAAGAATTATTATAATTATGGCGTAAAAATAATTATATTATTAAATGAATATAATAATATAATTTATATTATAAAAGAATAATATAATAAATAAATATATTAATATAAGATAATTAATATATTTAAAGGCCCTTTATTATTGTTACCAACAAATAATAAAGGCATAAAAGATTGTTTTTTATTAGTAAAACACAATTAATAACAATAATATTACCAATATTAAAGTTATACTTTAATATAAATACTATTTATATTAATTGAAGAATTATTAATAGTAATAATAGAGAGAAATTATTAAAATAAGAGAAAATAACCTACTTTTGATGCTTAATATAATAATTTTGGATAAATTTATGCCAAATAATGTAAATACAACTTATTTAAATTGTATTTACAAATAAAAATAAGAGAAATCACAAACTTTCTTGATTTTATGTAGAAATGAGATTTTTAAGAGATTTATAGCAAAACAGAAGAACAATTGAAGTAATGATGTCAAAAATGATGATTATAATAAAGATTATCTGTGGTCTTTGGTAATATAAAATATTTATATATAAACAATAAAGAGATGTTTTGGAATAAGCCTGTGTGGCTAATAAATTTATTCCATATCATTAGGGCTGTATCCATAGCTGTATCATCCTTGTGACATGGTAAAAAAACTGGGGTTTTTCTGTATCTGTCAGCTAATACTTGGCATGCATTGTAACTTCTGTCACCTGATGGAGGTAATGATGTTACCCAATCCATGTGAACTGTTTGCAAAAGGGATTTTGGTTCTTGGATTTGAATCATCATTCCAAATTTTTTACCTGTGGATCTATTTGCTTTTTGGAATCTGTCACAGATTTGGCAGTATTCTGCAACATCTTTCTTCCAATATGGCCACCAATAGCAGGTTTATACCCTCTCTAGTGTTCTGTCTTCTGAGAGATGTCCAGCTGAAACACTATCATGACATTCATGTAGTATAGCTCTTATTAGAGTTCCATCTGTTAAAGCCATAACACATGTATGTTTAGTTCTTTGGTAAAGGATTCATCAAGGAGGTGGAATATTACTTCCTCATATGCTTTTTTCCATGTTTCATCTAGTTTTGATGAAAGTGATGGGTATTTACAGTCTTTCATTAGAAGTTGGCATAAGATATGGCAGTTTTTATCTATTTTATAGCTTTCTTTAACTTGGTTAAAGAATTCTGTGCCTATATCTGTTACACATATGCCTTCTATATGGTGCTCTTCCTGTGGTACCCATGCTGGATTTTTAGGTGTATTTGCCAGAGCCCATCTGCTAAGACCATCTGCATTTTTATGAATTTTACAAGATTTATGAACTATAGTCATATTTCTTCTATATTATTGGATGGAAATTTGCCATCTTAACATATGTCTATTTGGGATTTTCTTGTTTAGTAAAGATTTTACAGCATTGCAATCTGTAATTAAATTAAACACTGTCTCATCTAAATAATAGTGTAACTTTTCCAAAGCCCACACTAAGCAGAGGAATTGGATTTGGCTTGCTCCATACCTTGCTTGGGTTGGCTTTATTTGTTTTGAAATGAAGCAAATAGGTCCTTCAACAGGTTTGTCATTGATGATTTGTGTCTGGTGTAGTGAAGCACCTAGTCCTTCCCCACAAGCATCAATGTATAGTTTAAAGGGTAGCATCCAATCTGGCATTAGAAGAAATGGGGCATTTGTTAAAGATTTTTTCAATTCTTCATATTCTTTAACTCTTTATTCAGTCATTTCATAGACTGTCTCTTAGTCACAGACATTATAAAATGACTTAGCAATTCTTGCAAAATCTTTTATATGTTGTCTGTAATGACCAGAGAATCCTAGAAATGATTGCATTTCTTTCTTTGTTTGGGGCATTGGTTTCAATAGTACTGCTGATAATTTGTTTTTGTCTATTCTCAAGCTTCGTCCAGATACAACATGTCCTAGTCCTTTCAGTTAACTGTATGAAAAATGACACTTTTTCAGAGAGATTTTCATGTCTACTTGTACTATTTTTTTTCAAGACTCTTTCTAGTCTTGATAGGTGACTGTCCCAAGTCTCTGAGAAAACTATGATATCATCAATATAAATAATCAGCCATCCTTATGATAGTTCTTCAGAAAATATGGTATTAATCATCCTTTAGTAATGGGATGGCACATTTTTTATACCAAATGGCATTCTGAGATATTCAGAGATTCCAGAGTGGACTATTATCCTTAGTAGTTTCTTGGCATTATCTTTTAAGACATTTTGATGAAAGCCCTTTAGAGAATCCATGGCTGTGATGAACCTAGTCTGAGATAATTGGGTTAATGTCTGATGGATTCTGGGTATTGGATATCTGTCAGGGATAGTATAGGTGCTTAGAGCTCTAAATTCCCCTACCATCCTTGATTTTCCATTATGCCAGGTTATAATGACAGGTGTAGTGACCTCTACCTGCTCATTATGTCCTATTTTTCTTACTACTCCAAGGTCTATTAGTTCTTTAATGTGTACCTCTAAAGATTCTCTAGCTCTTGGGCTGGCTGGATAAGCTGGTCTTCTTAATAGAGGTGAATAAGGTTTTTCTACATTAAGGATTACGTCTACCTCATGTCCAATTATGGCACCTAGTGGCTCTTTGTCAGTTGCAAAGGCATTTTTCAATAAGATTCCAATCAATTTTTCTTTAATTTTTACATTCAATTAATGTTTGAATTCTGCCTCTTTTAGCTGTTCAGTTATGAAAAAATCCATTTCTGGGCTTTTTTCTTCATTCTTGATAACTGTAATTTGTCTTTTGTTATTGAAAAAGCCAAGTTTATGTCTTTTATTGTCTCCTATGGTAAAATATCTATTTTTTTGGTTAGAGATATCTAAGCCATAAATTTACAAGTAGTCATTTCCAAGTATAAAATGGTTACTAGTTCAATTGTCCATTACTACGAGTTCTAATTTTAATCTGATACATTGTGAAGGATGAGGAAAAATGAGTGTTAATTCAATTATTCCAAGGGGCTTCATGCTTTCACTTGCACTACTGAATTTGACTCTTGTATTGGTATAAGATTTTCTTCCCAATCTGGTACAATTGTTTTCAAATAACTTTTACCAACACAGGTACAATATGCTCCTGTATCTAACTTCACTTTTGCCTCTTGGTTTCCCACCATGATACTTATACTTGATTTGCCAGCTGTATATTACATCCCTATTGCTGGTTTGGTTCTACACGATTTAGCATCTTGTATGTTTGTGAGGCTTGTATCAGATGTTCCAACTTGTGGTAAGTTTGAATTGACATCCAGTACTTCATATAATAAATCAATATTATTAATTTGTGAATCAATTATATCAATTGAGTTACTTTCAAAAGCTTCTGATTCTTCAGTGTCCTTTTCAGAATCAGATTCTTCTTCTTTATCATTGTGCCCTCTGTTTCCACAATTTCATTGATTTTTTCTTTTTTAAGGCAATTATTGGCTAAGTGTCCAATACCTCCACATTTGTGGCACTTTCTTTTCTCATTATTATTGGATTTATTTAGCTTGAGAGTTTCTCTTGGTTTATCTTTTTTGATAAATGGCTTGTTTGGACATTTAATGTACAATTTCTTCCAAGTTCTGCCAATTTTTGTCCTTGTCACAATGTCTTCTAGTGCATTGATATACTCTTCTGTGGAGCATGGTTCTATACACCTGCTTCTCAGGGCATGTTCCAATTCTCCTCCACATTTCTTGAGTATTTTCAAGTGTACCATTTTTCATGACATATCTGGGTACAGTTCATTTAATCTTTCAACTTGTTTTAAGAACCAAGTCAAATGTTTATCTTTGTCTGGTTCAAAGAGGGAGTTTTCAAATGCATTCTCTATTTTGTACCTCCAGGCATCATTAGCCCACTTGGTGGTTATTTCTTGTTTCCACCAAGACCAGGTATTTTTGCCATTTGTCTGCCTTATTCCATAATACCATCTCTTTGCAGATTTCTCAAACAGTGAGTGTAATATGGCAGTAATTAATTCATCTTGTATGGCATAATCTTCTTGTAACATGTCAATTGTTTTAATAAATGACATGTGGTCATATTCACCTTCTCCTGTGAATGTTGGCCATTCTTTTAATTGAGGTGCTTTTTTCATTAAGACTTGGTTACTGTCTTGATGACTCAGGTCTGTTATGAATGGATTTGTTTATTCCTCTTTTGGTTTAACAGGGCTTCTTATGTGAGAAAATGGGCTTGATAACTTTGGCATATTTAAGTTAGCCTCATTAATTTTATCCTTTTTTAAGTAATAAGCCTTATTTCACTTTGAATATCATCTTTCAGATGCATTCTTGCTTTGTCACTTTTTTACACATGGTCTAAAAGTAATTTTTGGTGTGATGAAGTCTTTTATTCAAATTTTTCTACAGAAATACTTAATTTGTTCAATTTTTCTTTACAATTATGAATACTTACATCATGATTGATTGTAAAAGCTTCATCTTTGATATCTTTTATGTATTTATACAATTCTTGTTGTCCTTGTATGAATTTTTCAGTACTGTCAATTAAAACGTTTGGTTTGTTATTTTCAACAATAAATTCAATTTTGTCAATTTCTTTTTTCTTCTGTACAACAACTTTTGTTAAAGAAGATAAATTATTATTTATTTCTTGTAATGATAATAAACTATTTTTAATTTGTGTTCAATTATTTAAAACATTTGGGGACAAGATTATTTCTTTGGGAAATGAGGTTGTCTCATTCTTTGCTCCTCCTTGTCCTTCAATTCCATCAATGTTCTGGCCATGTTGAAGACATTGTCCATGACATCTTTTTGGAGTTTTGCAATCTTGTAGCTTGAAGAATATGGTTTTATCCAACTCTTTTTCTTGCTCTTCTTCCCTTCTTGGGGAAGTGGGTTGGCTTGGGGCTTGCTGGTAGAAGCTACTGGGGCTTCTTCCTTGGTTGCCTCCTTCTTTTTGGAATATTACTCCTTGATCTTTTTGATTTGAAGTTTGAGTGATAGTGGATTCCATCCATTGGAGTATCTCACTATTTCCTCCTCTTTGAGGAACCTTTTGAGGATGTTCCAGGAGTTCATCACGCCCTAGTGTATTTGTGGCAACATTTCCCAGTCATTGTCTTTGTACACTGTGTAGTACTGCTTGTACTGGCTCATGTAAATGTCCATCTGAGCCCTCTGAATGTGATTTATACCTGTTTGAGTTACTCATACTTAGTTCTAACTCTGGTTCAGATATCATGGGCATTTCTGGGACTTGACTTTGGGATAAGGCACTTCCTTGTGTGGATTCTGTTCCACTGGGATTTTTGCCCTTTCTTTTCCCTTTTGAGGGATCAATTCTACCTCTGAGTCCAGCTCCATCTGATTGGATGGAGTATTGGGAGTCTCATCTGGTAGTCATAATTTAAGAAATAATAAATAAGAAGATTTCAGGACAAGAATTCTTCTTATGGCAATTTATAAAGGAGGTACTCACCTTCAGAGTCCTGAATAGTGGGTCCTGGAAAGTATAATTTCTTAGCTTTCTTTTTCTTAGTTATAATTGGTTTTAGAGAACTTGGGCAAGTTTCTTCCACCAATCTTTCAAGAGTGGCTTGATTCTCCTCCATTGGATCATCTTCAAACACTTAAAAAGACAAATAATTTTAAGTCTTTTATATAAGAAGTGTTTATTTTTTGGTAATATATGGAAATTTTCCATTTAAAAATTGCTTTTATATCTTTGAATAAATGAAAAGAAATGAAAATAACTTTTTTTATTGGTTTTTATTATTTTGTTTATTATTTTTTCTGTTTTTATTTCTGAAGAATGAAATAAAATGAGGATGATTATTTTATGAATTAATTTATAATATAAAATTATTTTTAATTTATAAATTATCTCTTTTAATCACTAGAGTCACTCGAAGACAGTTCTTGCAAGTCTAAGGATGTGAAAAACCATTTGTAAGACAGTACAATTGCTTTCCAAATGCCTCAATAGCTGTGAAAATCAATGAATATAAAATTATTATATAATTTTATGACTATAATTATAATTTCTTATTGGATAAACCCAATTAGAATTTTTTTAAAGGTCTTTTAAGGTAAATATCACAGCCAGGCCCCCAAATGTAAGGTTTGACTATGAAACAATAAGTAAAAATTACTAATTTTTTACTTATTGTACTATGAATGTCCTTACAAATAAAATAAATAAGATAAAAAGTAATTCTAATAATAAATAATTATTATAATTATGGCATAAAAATAATTATATTATTAAATGAATATAATGATATAATTTATATTATAAAAAAAAAATATAATAAATAAATATATTAATATACTTAAAGGCCCTTTATTATTGTTACCAACAAATAATAAAGGTGTAAAAAATTTTTTTTTATTAATAAAAAACAATTAATAACCATAATATTACCAATATTAAAGTTAAATATTAATATAAACACTATTTATATTAATTGAAGAATTATTAATAGTAATAATAGAGAGAAATTATTATAATAAGAGAAAATAACCTACTTTTGATTCTTAATATGATAATTTTGGATAAAGTTATTCCAAATTATGTAAATACAAATTATTTAAATTGTATTTACAAATAAAAATAAGAGAAATCACAAATTTTGTTGATTTTACGTGGGAATGAGATTTTTAAGAGATCTATAGCAAAACAGCAGAACAATTGAAGTAATCACATCAAAAATGATAATTATAGTAAATGTTATCTTTCGTCTTTGGTAATATAACAGATTTATATATAAAGAATAAAGATTTTGCCCTTTTATTTGATTGTTTTAATGTTTTAATGCATCTGCAGGAAAAATAGAGTAAAAAGAGCTCTATTTATGGTAAATACCTCCCTTCTAGAGTCCAGTAGGCTTCTAGTAGACGTGTAATTATGGTATCCACTGGAAATAATCAGTATTTTAAGGTTTAGTGATGATCACGTCATGATCAAACCATCTTATGTCATTATTATGCCATTATTTAGAGTTATCACTATAACTCTAAGTTTGATGACATCATAGGCTTTGAAGAAGCCTAAAATTCGTGGATTTTATCTGTATTAATCCTCATATAATAGTATTCACCAGTTATATCACTTATATACCTGTTAAAATTGAAATAAAATTACAGTGAGTGATCATAAATGATCAAATTTGAGCTTAAACTTTGATCATTAATAACTTTTAAGCTATTCTGAGAGTGGATTCTGATAGCTTTGCATGTCCGTATTCAATTTCCAAGAGAATTCTATTACATCATAAAACTTCTATTTTTGATGATTTTTCTTGTAACTCATCTTTTCTGTTGAAATTTAATATTTTAGACTTCAAACCATGATTTCAAGGGGTTATACCTTGAATATTATGATAGAAAATACATCATTCTTCACTTATGAACTAGTAGAATGTGAATGTCTACTTTATTCTAACTTTGGACCATCTTCACAAGAAAGTGGTCAACAGTGCCATTGATTTTATTCAATAATCCATTACAGTTTTTAACCTTCTTGATAGCTTGGAGATGAAGTTCATATATGTGTTGTAACACAAATTACATGGTGACTTTATTTTTGGTGTATCTCTCTATCTTGTATATTTCAAGAGATATTAGCAAAAAACCATGAATATATGCATTGACCAAAAAAGTGCATATATTCAGCTTAATTCCTTAAGTATTGACTCTAGAGAATAGCTTTATAACTTTTTTATGTGTGGTGAATTATGGATAATCCAATGGTACAATTTATTTTGCATGTTGTTTCATTGGTCTCTGAGTTAAATAAGGTTTTATGCCTTTTTAAGGTATTATTACTTATACTTCAGCAATTATTGACTTTTCAGATATGCCATAAAAATAAGATGTGTGTATTCTACCCTGAGTAATATAATGGTGTAATTCATTTAACATTTTTACTCATGACTCATTAAATTCTGAGTTAATTCAGATTTTGTGCTTATTTATGGCATTTTTACTAGTCTTTGAGATAATTATTACAGAAATCTTGTTGTAGCCTTTTTGTATATGTGGTTATATCAAAAACGCTCATATTAAGACCTGGTGGGGTTAATTTTTCTCTAGAAAATATATATGAAAAACATATCGATTTTCCGGAAAAAGCACAAAGGTTTAATTTCTTTGGGATTAAATGATTTCTAATTTTGTTTGAATTTTTTTGTAATTTTTTCTCATCAGCGCTTCTGGAAAACAACAACCCATGTGGAAACATTTATATCTTACCTTTGATACAAATTTACTGTAATGAATTTCTCTGTCATGTAGATTGGTAATCCCAATAATTTTAAGCCACAGAAAGTGTATCTAAAGAGGCATTAAATTTCCTAATTCCATTCTTATTGAGGCTTTCAGACATTCTTTAATTTTTGAAAATTTTATACATTTCCAGGCACCTTTGGTAACAAATTGGCAAAGATGTCATACCATGGCTTTCAAATAATTACAAATATTGGTTCCATCTCCAGGTGAATCCACCCATCATCTGGAATGCTCTCTGTTGGAAAAACATGGACCACTTCTGAAATTACTTCAGGATTAGATGGAAAACCTATCTCACAAAAGAGACAACCTGCTCATAAATATTAGAAACACAAAAGTGTGTTCAGCTTTACAATAAAAAGAAATTTCTGATCTTACTGAAGCCCTCAAATATAAATATGCCATTCTTCTCAATTGAAACAGAGGTATTTGAAGGAGTTGGAAGAAATAGAGAAAAGATTACAAGATCAGTATGCATTTTCATTACTCATAACATTTGTTTGAGGCAAACTTCACTAACAATTTTAATTTGAAAAAATGTTGTATTTTATTTCAATCAGACTGAGATCATTAAACAACCAAGCCAAATGATCCGAGTTTATACACAACTATTTCATTTACAAACATGAATACCTATCTTTAAATTATTTCAATTGATTTCAATTTTTGGCTCCTCCAATGATATATTGTAAGCCTCATTCCACTACAATTTAACAAAATTTTCTAATTCTCATTCTTCTCTTTTTCTTGACACTTACCTGTCGTTTCCAAATTATTAGTTTTATTTAACTGCAATTAATTTTAACCACATCACCTTTTTTCATCCTAATAAAAGTCTCGTCAAGAGTTCAATTATTCCAAGTGTTCAATACATTACCCTGATTCTGATTCAGCATATTATGCAAAATCATGCAATCTATCACAATTTGGCCTGTGTGCATGGGCACACTTGCTTGAGGTGAAAGAAAGAAACAAAATATATCCTTCAAATTTCCAAATTCTTGTTCTAAAAAAATCCTGAAATGTATATTAGAGTAATGTTAAACTTAAAAATGAATCATCATTTTATGCTACCCTTGTTTATGAATGCATGTGATTAAATCTTACTGCATCCTAATCACCTATGTTCCATCATGGTATGAGGATTGGTAAGTGACCTGAATAGCCCAAATCACAAATGAGGAAACAATTCAGTGTAAATGGTGGGATAAAATGGATTAGATATTTTCCAATTTGTGATTTTCTAAACACTTGACTATTGTGAGCTGAACAAGGGAGGCCACAATATACCTATTTCACCAAAAGCAATCAATATGATTGCATTTGATGAATTAATATTTCTCACTCACATTGAAAACGTTTCCATATTAATAAATGATAAACGTGAACACAATAGAATTCCAACCTTTCCAATTGAACTTATAATTACACTTATTGTTTGGGGGGGGGGGAATTATAAGAATGTGGGTGCCATCAATAGCCCCAATTATATTTGTGAGCCCTTGCCTTTGTCTGAAAATTTCCTTTATTTATTGCCATTTTTGTGCCTAATCAATTCCTGGGAACCTATTTAAACACAAGACAATTAGAAATATTAAAATAATTTAAACACTTACAAATTGAAGCTGCTTCTACTATAGTTTAATCATGAAATGATACCTGAATGGCCTGGAAAACCAATTTTGTAACTTGATAAGCAGTCAATTTACCTATGTTAAAGATGTGGCTAACTGTCTCATAAGGGCAGCCATGACCCAACCTATAACATTTAATACCTAATTTCTCCTCAATAATTAAGCCATGTTAATTATGTTTATAGGAATTTCATATATTACTTGATAACATGTTGATCAGGTTGAAGAAATATTTTCATCCAATTTGCAATAGCCCAATGAATTGTGATTTCTTGTACAACCCTTCATCATACCATGGGTTGAATCTTCTTCCTCATTGTACTTAATGACACTGACAATTCCTTGATTCCTAATAGAATGTTATATTTAGCCTGACAGTTAAATTCAAGCTTGTCATAACGTAAGACATCTCTGGATTTTCCATGGTTATTGAATCATAAAAAAAAAACAGAAGATTATAGCAAGTCTCATGGGCCTATCTAATAAGAAGACATTTGAGGCTCATTGAAAAATAATTGCTGACAGAAAGTGAGGAAATTAATTTGTCAATGTAGATCATAAACATAAAATATTTTTTGAAATTAGTTTTAAATAAAATGCAAAATAAATTCAAAATTTGGTTCAGAACTAAATCATAAACCAGTCCTAAAACATTAAGGCCAAGCTTATGATTGGGGTTTGAGTGGGGCTTTAAATTTGTTTTGAAACGATTTTGGATTTGTAATTTGATGAAATTAAACTCAAATTTATATTAAAAGGTGATTTTGACTTTTTTTAATGTAAAATTTAACATCATTTTTAAAATGTTGAATTTTGAATTATTCATTATTAATTATTTTTTTAGAAAATAAACTTCCTTAAATATTTTCTCATTCCATCATATTATGGAAGGTTAAACTCCTGATTCCCAGTTATCCAATTTCAGATAGTTTGATTGTTTTAATAATTATTAAGAATATGAAGCACATACAGAAACTAAATAAATACAGGTCAATGATTCAAATGAATGTAACAATGAGTCTACAGAGAACTGTGAAGATAGTACAAGTAAAAAATGCAAATGAAGGACATGAGAAGAGGAAATATTACATTTTGAACAACTTGAAAAAGAAAGGATTCTGACACAACAAAGGAAGATGGATGAGCAACTTACTTAATAAGAAAGCTCATCATCTAACACCAAAAGAAAGTGAATTCCAACTAAAAACACGATTTTTATGGAATGAAGAAGCAACCAAGGATTTACTAAGGATTTTTATTGAGACAAAATTAGATTCTCTCATTGAAGATGACATTAAATCAAGATTCAAACTATGGTCAAGATATTTCAATATCCATGAAAATGAAAAAGAGAGTTATCTTCTTTTGAAGGATTTGAGTTTTGACATTTTGGAAAGATGATATAACACATTAATAAAGGCTTTCTGAGTGAGGATTTCTCTTTCTTATTAATTAATTAGCTCCTTGTAGCTCGGTTTTGGAATATAATCAAGGAATATTGAAATGCTACTGGTGGAGGTGACCTCTTTGCACAGTTGGAATGCCATCAAATGAGCAATGAGGTGAGGATTTTTATACTTATGCTATTGCACCTAGCTAAGTTATATTTTTTAGTTTTCTGATTTATTACAAGAAATACAAATGAGAAATTCATCAGTGAATGATAATGGGCTATAATTTAAAAGATTTCAAGCTAGAAGAAGGCATGAGGCTGTCAGATCAAAGTAAGAGGTTAATAAAAGTGAACAAGATTCAAGAAATCATGAAGAAATGAAGTTAAATATGGACGTTTATAGATGGAAAAATAGAAATACAAAGTACAATGAGAAACACTTTGAAAGAAGGGTGAATAAAAGGAATAACCAAGCCTAAACATTTCAAGAAGTATCACAGAAATCATCTACAACTCAGAGGGATTCTTTAGAAAAAAGCTGTTTGAGAATGCCAAATGAAAGGGGAGAACCTGTATTTCAACAAAGTTTGAACAACAACATTCAAATGGCTTTGAGCTTATTAATGATGATGATAAAGATGAGTAAAGATAGGTTTGATAATAATAAGTTTGATTTCAAAGTGATCAAGATGCAGAATGGCAAGTTCAAGAAGAGAACTGGAAGGTTTGACTATGAAACAATAAGTAAAAATTACTAATATTTTACTTATTGTACTTTGAATATCCTTATAAATAGAATAAATAAGATAAAAAGTAATTATAATGATAAAGAATTATTACAATTATGGCGTAACAAGAATTATATTACTCAATGAATATAATAATATAATATATATTATAAAAAAATAATATAATAAATAAATATATTAATATATTTAAAGGCCCTTTATTATTGTTACCAACAAATAATAAGGGTGTAAATTTTTTTTTATTAATAGGCACAATTAACAACAATAATATTACCAATATTAAAGTGATATATTAATAGAAACACTATCTATAATAATTGAAGAGTTATTAATAGTAATAATAGAGAGAAATTATTATAATAAGAGAAAATAACCTATTTTTGACGCTTAATATAATAATTTTGGGATGAATTTACTCCAAAAGATGTAAATAAAACTTATTTAAATTGTATTTACAAATAAAAATAAGAGAGATCACAAATTTTCTTGATTTTACATGGAAATGAGATTTTCAGAGATTTATAGAAAAACAGCAGAAAAATTGAAGTAATCAAATCAAAAATGATGATTATAATAAAGATTATCTTTGGTCTTTGATAATATAAAAGATTCATATATAAAGAATAAAGATTTTACCTTTTGATCTAATTGTTTTAACTTTCTTATGCATCTCAGGGGAAAATAGAGTAAAAGAAGCACTATTTATAGTGGATACCTCTCTTCTAGAGTCCAGTAGGCTTCTAGTAGACGTGTACTAATGGTCTCTACTTGGAATAATCATTATTTCAAGGTTTAGTGATGATTACATCATGATCAAACCATCTCATCTCATTATTACGTCATCATTTAGAGCTATCACTATAACTCTAAATTTAATGACATCATAGGCTTGGAAGAAGCCTAAAATTCATGGGTTTTATTAGTATTAATAGTAATCTAATAGTATTTACAAACGGTATCACTTATATAACTGTTAAACTTAAAATAAGATTACAGTGAGTGATCATAAATGATCAAATTTAAGCTTAAGCTTTGATCATTAATAACTTTTAAGTTATACAGGATACAGCTATTCTGAAAGTGGATTCTGGGGGCTTGGAATTCCCTTATTGAACTTCCAAGAGAATTTCTTTACATCATAAAAACTCTATTTTGATGATTTTTCTTGTAACTCATCTTTTCTGTTGAAATTTAATATTTTAAACTTCAAACTATGATTTCAAGGGGTTATACCTTGAATATTATAATAAAAAATACATCATTATTCACGTATGAACTAGTAGAATATGACTGTCTTTTTTATAAGTTTGGACCACTTTCACAACAAAGTGGTCAACAGCTCCATTGATTTTATTCAATAATCCATTAAAGGTTTTAACCTTGTTTATAGCATTTAAAATAAAGTTCATATCTGTGTTTTTACAGTGAGTTTGTGATGACTGGATTTTTGGCTTATCTCTCTATATTATATATTTCAAGATATATTAGCTAAAAACCATGAATATATGCATTGACCAAAAAAGTGCATATATTCAGCTTAGTTCCTTAAGTATTGACTTTAGAGAAAATCTTCATAATTTTTTTGATGTGTGGTGTTTTATGGGGAATCAAATGATAAAGTTCATTTCAAATTTTGTTTCATTGGTTCTGAGTTAAATAAGGTTTTATGCATTTTTAAGGTATTATTACTTATTCTTCAGTAACTATTGACTTTTCAGATATGCCATTAAAGGGACATATGTGTATTTTACCATGAGGAATCTAATTGTGTAATTTATTTAGGGTGTTGGTAAAAACATGTAAGCAAATCGGTAAAAACACATAAGAGCTTACGTGTTTTTACTAAAAACTTACGTGTTTTGGCCATAATTTGGTAAAAACACGTAAGGGGTGCCCTGGGCCCATTTTTAATTAAAAATGAAACACCATTGGGCCTGTATTGGGCCAAAACATGCCCAAAAGAGGTTTTTTCCCCACAAAACCTCTCTAACTCCAAATTGTTTCAGATTTTTTTGCCCAGCCCCCCCAAAAAAAACAAACAAGCCCAAACACCCCAATGATCCACATTATCCCCACCCCAAACCATTGTTTTTCAATTTTTTACCTTCCCTCATCTATTAATCCCACATTTAAACCACTTTCTGTCACTCTTAACCACTTCTGTTCCTTTTTCACACCTTGTTTCACCTCTTTTTCACATTTCGAAAGGTTCTTACCCCATTCCAAATCCCCCAATTCCCCCCTTTTTTTTACTTTTATACATATTTTTCATTAAAAAAATGCTTCAACCCCCCACTGAAGGTGAATTTCAGACCCTTGAGCTTCTTTGGCAACATGTGCATAATGTTGCCAGGGCTCAGGGGTATGCTGTGTCCACCTTGAGGTCCAATATGACCCACAACCAAATTGAAATATGTTGTGACAGGTCTGGCACCCCAAATACCAACAAAAGCCCCTCCAAAACAGTCACCTCAAGAAGGCTTGACTGTCCTTTTAGACTTTATGCCAGGAAATATGCCAAGAGTACCACTTGGACTCTTAAAGTCAAAAATCCTGAACATAGCCATGATGCCACTGAAAATATCATGGCACATCCAGCTTTCAGGAAATTCAATGAGCAAGAAACATCCCAAATTTCTCAAATTTCTGAATCACTGCTCATGCCAAGGCAAATTCAGGCCCAATTATGCAGCCAGAGGGAGTCTGACAGGCCTGTAATCCCTCAAGACATCTATAACCAAGTCAAGAAAATCAAGAAAGACAAACTTCAAGTCAGAAGGCCCATTGATGCTCTTATTGACACTCTCAAAGAAGAAAATTTTGTTTGGTCCTCTGCAAGGGATTCTGAGGGACACATTACCTCCTTGTTTTTTACTCACCCCCTGGCCATAAAACGTCTTCATGGCTTTCCTCATGTCATTCTTATGGATTGTACTTATAAAACCAATAAGTACAAAATGCCTCTTTTTCATATTGTTGGATTCAGATCAACAAATAAGACCTTTTCTGGGGCTTTTTGTTTGATGAAGAATGAAAATGAAACTTCATATACTTGGGCATTAAATCACTACATTGAAAAGGTCCTCAACAACACCAATCTTGTTCCCCCTCCAGTTATTGTTATTGACAGGGATCTGGCCTTGAAAAACTCTATTAAGAAGCTCATCCCAGACTCCAAAGTCATGCTATGCATTTGGCACATCAACAAGGATGTATCTGCTCATTGCATGAAGAAAATTGGTCATGGAACTGATTTTGAAAGTTTTATGGGCCTTTGGAATCAAGTAATATACTTCTTCACTTTTTTTCTTATTATTGTCTTTATTAATGACTTTGGGATTCTTTTCTCAGCTTATGTATTCACCCACTGAAAAGTCTTTCAAAGACAACTGGAAGGAGCTTCAAAAGCAAGTTAAAAATTCTGAGGTCTTGCAGTATTTGGAAAATACCTGGCTTCCTCTAAAGGAGTATTATGTGCCAGCCTGGACCAACCACCATTTCCATCTGGGTGTGGGATCCACCCCCAGAGTTGAAGGTGCCCATGCCATGGTTAAATTTTGGCTCCAAAAGTCCACTGGTACTCTCCTGAAGGTAGTCAGGGCACTCCACATGGCATTCAGAAAACAATTTAGTGAAATTATCAACAGAATCTCCAAAGAAATGATTGTACATGTCAAGAATTGTCCTCCACACATCTGTGCCCTCAATGGCAAGGTGTCTCATTATGCTCTTCAGATTGCCTTTGAAAATTTCAAAACAAAATTTCCTCCAAATGAAAAATGCACCAACAAATACAACAATTATAAAGGCATTCCTTGCAAGCACAAGACCCAAAAGGCATTTGCCAAGCGCCAAAGGCTTGAATTATCAGACTTCCATCCTCAATGGCATTTGAATTTGCCTGTGAGGGTTTTTTAATTTCTTCTTATTATTTTTTTCCTTATTAACTGATTTTATTTGTCATATTATTCTCAGGCTGGTTTTCAAGGTGATGATCAAAGTGTTGAAAAAGAAAGAAAGAATGAAGTCAAGAAAATATTTGAAGACATTGGGGAAGACCTGTTTCAAAGACCAATGGCAGAAATCACTCCAATACTCCAACATTTTTAAGATGTTTTGACTGGAAAAGTCCCATTTGATCAAATTCCAAAGAGTCAAGAGGATGATCAATATTATGAAGACCCTCTAGAATGCAAGAATATCCGTGGGAGACCCCAAGGAGCCAACAATAAAAACAAAAGAGAACCTTCAAGATTTGAAATTATTGAAAGTCAATCCAAGAGAAGAGGAAGACCCCCATCAAAAGTGACCAGCACAACAACTTCAAGATCCCAGTCAAATGTCCCCTCTCCAATTATGGAAGTGGACTCATCTGAAGATTCTGAAGATTCTGAGGACTCATTATCTAAATCCATCAGTTCATCAGATTCACTACCCTCAGCAACTAAATTAAATAAATCAGAAGTAACCCTTAGAAGGTCCAGAAGATTGGCAATTGGAAGCAAAACCTCACAAAGAAAATCACACAAGCCTTCCACCAGTTTGAATATCTATGATGCAATTGACTTGACCTGTGAGCATTGTCAAAGCAATTATCACACAAGTGATGAATGCTCCAAGCTGTTTGTGAGTTTCTGATTCTTTTTAATGTAATTTTATGTTGTTTATTTTGATATTTATTCATTTTTTGTACTTATTTTATCAGATAACTGGCTCAGAAGACTTGCCCAAGTTTATATTGAAATACACCTTCAAGGCCATCAATGTCCAGGGTGATGGAAACTGTGGCTACAGAACAGTATCCCACTTCATTTACAAGACTCAAGATCAATGGGCTGATGTCAGAGGTGACTTGGCTGAAGAAATTCACCAAAATCAAGACCTTTATGAAGCCATGAACATCTTAATTCCCTCAGTATCCTCTTATTTGGAAAGAATTGAATGGTATGGAGATGTTGGCCAGGCTCCAAAAAGCAAGTGGATGTCCATGCCTGACATGGGGGATCCAATGGCAAATAAGTATAAAAGACCAGTTTTCTTTTATTCCACAGCCCAATCTTTTTCTTTTTTCCCTTATTTCTGTCCTCCAAATGATAATCCCCCCATTTTCATCTTCTTCTTGAATAGTTGTGCTCATTTTGTTCCTTTGGACATCATCATTTCTAAAGTTTATCCAGTCCCCCCCATTACTGTGAACTGGGAGATTCATGACCAAAAACAAGCCCTGGGGTGGGCTGATAAATTTAAGAAACACATAATGTTGTATTTGTCCAATCATCCTCCCCCCTCCCAGAAAAAACCCACTATTTTGGAGGTTGATCCTGATTGAATGATTTTTGTATATACAATTTATGCCAATTATCCCCCTCCTCAGTCATATTTATTGCTTGAATCCCACCTAAGTCTCCTTTTTTATCAAACATGTGGAGCTTTTGTACTTGAAAAGAGTCATACTACACACAAGAAAAAAAACAGTGGAAAAAAAACACTCATTGCGCCTTCACTTGTTGTCCCACCCAAAGGTTTTTCCCAATTCATGAGCTTCTGGTTCTTTATTGTCCAGATTGAACCCTTTAATTTAAAAAGAAAATGAAGGAAATTCATAAGTGGGAAGTTATTAAATTCACTCTTTAAAAATAGGCATATTACAATGATGGGAAAAAACATTTGAAAAAAAAACCCTTTTTGCGCCTTCACTTGTCCCACCCAAACAATTCCCAAAATTATTGGATTTTGGTGCTTTATTCTTCACATTGAACCCTTCATTTTAAAAAAAATTAAGGAAATTCATCAGTGGGAAGATTTTAAATGAATTTTTGAAAAAATATGCCATTTTGGCATATTGGCCAAATTGGTGAAATTTGTTAAAAAAAAAAAATTTGAAAGAATTTATGCTTATTGACATGCCAAGTCGGGAAAAATGTGGAAAAAGAAAATTAAAAAAATCTTCAAAACTGAGCCTGAGGAATTTTTTTTGAAAATTAAGGTCACTTACGTGTTTTTACCAGAAACTTACGTGTTCTTACTAACAGCTTACATGTGTTTACCAACACCCTTTATTTAACATGTTTACTCATTAGATTCTGAGTTAATCCAGATTTTGTACTTATTTATGGTATTTTCACTAGTATTTGAGATAATTATTATAAGTATAATTATTAGAGAAATTTTGTTGTGAGCTTTTTTGGATATGTGGTCATATCTCAAAGGCTCACATTCCCTACCACCAAAGAAGATTGTACCATAATCTGATATTGTTAATTAGGGTATCATCCACTGTCCTACCTCTTCAATAGACTTTGTTAGTCTTGAAGCTCAATAATGCTTGAGTTTTCTATTCTTTAGGCTTTCTTTCATGTCTGAACCTTCTTAATAATTTATCAGCATTTGTTATATCCTTCTCAAGTAGCAGTTCATCTTCTTGAGTTGGATTTCTATACCTTACAAGCTATCCCCTTTCTTTTTTGTTTCTTGTCCTTTTTTCTTTAAGGACTTTCACAGTTTTCTTTTCTTCTCCTTCTTCTAAAGGGGGTATTTCAAGTGGGGGTTTATTTGTTAGTGGAAATAATTCCTTGTCACTTGAGCTGTAAGGTTTTATAAGACTTACAGGGAACGCTGGGTGTTTGTTCACTAGTTCACCTGTGAGCTCTAATTGCACAGCATTAGGTCCATGTAGTGCCTTTATCATAAATGGTCCTGTGAAGGAATCTTTCAATTTCTTTGGGTGTTTTATATTGTTGAAATTTGGAGTTGACACTAGGACCAAGTCTTCTATTTTGAAGTCAGGTGGTTTATGATTTGATCCCATCCTTCTTTTGCATACTTGAAAGAATCTTGCATACATCTGCTTGCATGGTGTCTTGCTTTGTCAAGCATTAACTTGAAGCTACTTGTTGTTGGGTGTATATCCACTAAGTCCTTTTTGAGGGTATCATAAGGGAGTCTTGGATTCCAGCCTTTTTCTAGCATTGCATGTGTCTTGCCAGTTGAAGAATGGATTTATGTTTTATATGCCAGTTCAAGCACTAGTATTAATGTACACCAATCATGCGTAAAACCATCAGAATCCGTGAATTCTAGGCCATAAGCACAGAATATTCTGATCATGTCTTCTAATTTCTGTATCATTCTTTCTGCTAGACCATCAGTTTGGGGGTGGTAAGCTGTTGAGAATGATAGTTTTGTTCCAAACAGGTTATGGAGGTTTGTCCATAATGCTGAAGTGAATTTTGGGTCTCTATCACTTATGATGTTTTGGAATAGGCCTGTGTGGCTGATAGCTTTATTCCATATTACTATGGCTGTATCCATAGCTGTATCATCCTTGTGAAATGGTAAAAACATTGGGGATTTGCTGTATCTGTCAGCTACTACTAGGCATGCATTGTAACTTATGTCTCCTGCTGGAGGTAATGCTGTTACCCCATCCATGTGAGCTATTTCCCAAGGGCATTTTGGTTCTTGGATTTGAATCATCATTAAAGCTTTTTTACCTGTGGCTCTGTTTGCCTTTTGGCATCTGTCACAGGTTTGGAAGTATTCTGCAACATCTTTCATCCAATTTGGCCACCAAGAGCAGGTTTTTACCCTCTCTAGTGTTCTGTCTTCTGAGAGATGTCCAGCTGCAACATTATCATGAAGTTCATGTAGTATAGTGTTTATTCAAGTTCTATCTGTTAAAGCCATAAAACATGTATGTTTAGTTCTATGGTAAAGGATTCCATCAAGAAGGTGGAATCTTCATTCATAATATGCTTTTTTCCATGTTTAATCTAGTTTTGATGAAAGTGATGGGTCTTTACATTATTTCATTAGAAGTTGGCATAATATGTGGAAGTTCTTATCAATTTTATAGCTTTCTTTAACTTGGTTAAAGAATTCTGTGCCTATATCTGTTACACATATGCCTTCTATATGGTGCTCTTCCTGTGGTACCCATGCTGGATTTTCAGGTGTATTTTCCAGAGCCCATCTGCTAAGACCATCTGCATTTTTGTGAATTTTACAAGATTTATGAACTATAGTCATATTTTCTCTATATTATTGGATGGAAATTTGCCATCTTAACATATGTCTATTTGGGGTTTTCTTGTTTAATAAAGATTTTAAAGCATTGCGATTTGTAAATAAATCAAGGGTATTGGTAAAAACACGTAAGCAAATTGGTAAAAACACGTAAGGGATGGTTTTTAAATGAAATATGGCTATTTATGGCATGTATGATGCCATTAATGCCATTTGTGCCATTAAAAATTCCATTTATGGCATTAACAGTGCCATTAATGGAATTATAAATGAAATATTTCTGATGCCATTAATGCCATAAATGGCATTAACAGTGCCATAAATGGCATTAACAGTGCCATAAATGGCATTAACAGTGCCATAAATGGCATTAACAGTGCCATTAATGGTATTAACAGTGCCATTAATGGCATTATCAATGAAATATTATTGATGCCATTAATGCCATTTATGGCATCAACAATGCCATTTGTGGCATCAAAAATGCAACATTTCTGATGCCATTAATGCCATAAATGGCATTAATAATGCCACAAATGGCATTAATAATGCCACATTAACAATGCCCTTAATGGCATTACTAATACCATCAATGGCATTATCAATGCAATAAATGGCATAATGCCATTTATGTAACACCATAAATGGCATTGTTAATTCCATTTATGTAATGCCACAAATGGAATTTTTTATTCCATAAATGGCATTTTTGATGCCATTTATGTTATAGTTAAGGCCATTAATTCCATTTTTAAGGCCAATGTTAAGGCCATTAATGCCATTTTTAAGGCCATTTATGGCATTTTTAAATGCATAAATGGCATTGTCAAGGCCATTAATGCCATTTTTAAGGCCATTTATGGCATTTTTAAATGCATAAATGGCATTGTCAAGGCCATTAAATTCAATTTATGGCATTGCTGTAATGCTATTTATGCCAATTTTCTGGCCATAAATGGCATCTGTATGTCATTCTTGATGCCATTTATGGCATTATTATGTCATTAGTGATGCCATTTATGGCACTTTTGATGTGATAAATGGCACTGTTAATGCCAAAAATCAAATTTTAACTTCCACTCATAATAAATTAAATTTTGAATTCAATTTATGTCATAAATGGCATTTTCAATTCAACTACAAACATGAACAAAAAAACATAAAAAAACATGGACTTTTTGGGCCTACAAATGTTCTTGCAAAAAAAATACCAAAATGTTGGGCTTCTGGTTTATTATTCTCAACATTCTCACCTTCATTTTAAAAAAAAATTATTGAAATTCATAAGTGGGAACATTTTTAATGAATTTTTTCAAAAAAATGGGCCATTTTACCAAATTGCCCAAAATAGAAAAATTGGGCCAAAAAAAGAAATTTGAAAAAATTTGGGGACCTTCACATCCCATGTCGGAAAAAATATGGCAAAAAAAAATGTTAAAAATTCTCAAAAATGAGCCTGAGGAATTTTTATAAAAAAATTAGGTTACTTACGTGTTTTTACCATAAAATTACGTGTTTTGGCCATAATTTGGTAAAAACACGTAAGGGCTTACGTGTTTTTACTAAAAGCTTACGTGTGTTTACCAACACCCTAAATCAAACACTGTCCCATCTAAATAATAGTGTAATTTTGCCAAAGTCCACACTAAGCAGAGGCATTCCGTTTGGCATGCTTCATAACTTGCTTCTGTTGGCTTTATATGTCTTGAGATGAAGCAAATTGGTCCTTCAACAGTTTTGTCATTGATTATTTGTGTCTGGTATAGTGCAGCACCTGGCACTTCTCCAAAAGCATCAATGTATAGTTTAAAGGGTAGCTTCCAATATTGAATTAGAAGAAATGGGGCATTTTTTAAGCAATCTTTCAATTCTTCATATGCCTTAACTCTTTCTTCAGTAGTTTCATAGACTCTCTGTTGGTCACAGAGCTTATAAAATGACTTATTAATTCTGGAAAAATATTTTATATGTTGTCTGTAATAAGCAGAAAATCCTAGAAATGATTGCATTTCTTTGTTTTTTTGGGGGCATTGGTTTCAATAGTATTTCTGCTACTTTATTCTTTTCTATGCCCAAACCTAGTCCAGATACAACATGTCCTAGTTCTTTCAGTTCACTGTATGCAAAATGACACTTTTTCAGAGAGATTTGAATGTTTACTTGTACTATTTTTTGCAAGACTCTTTCTAGTCTTTGTAAGTGACTGTCCAAAGTCTCTGAGAAAATTATGATATCATCAATATAAATAATCAGCCATCCTTCTGATAATTCTTCAGGAAATATGGTATTCATCATCCTTTGGGAATGGGATGGTGCATCTTTTATACCAAATGGAATTCTGAGATATTCAAAAATTCCAGAGTGGGCTATTATCCCTATTAGCTTCTTGGCATTATCTGTTAAGACATTTTGATGAAAGCCCTTTAGAGCATCCATGGCTGTGATGAACCTAGCCTGAGATAATTGGGTTAATGTCTCATGGATTCTGGGTATTGGGTATCTGTCAGGGATAGTATAGGTGTTTAGAGCTCTAAAGTCCCCTACAATCCTTGATTGTCCATTATTCCAAGTTATAATGACAGGTGTAGTGACCTCTACCTGTTCATTATGTACTACTTCCCTTAATGCTTCAAGGTCCATTAGTTCTCTGAGGTGTACCTCTAAAGCTTCTCTAGCTCTTGGGCTGGTTGGATAAGCTTCTCTTCTTAATAGAGGTGGATAAGGTTTTCTACATTAAGGATTATGTCTAACTCATTTAAAATTATGCCACCTAGTGATTCCTTGTCAGTTACAAAGGCATTTTTATATTTAAATAAGAGTTAAATCAATTTTTCTTTTATTTTTACTGTCAATTCATGATTGAATTATGCCTTGTTTAGCTGTTCAGTTATGTAAAAATCCATTTCTGTGCCTTTTTCTTCATTCTTGATAACTGTAATTTGTCTTTTGTTATTGAAAAAGCCAAATTTTTGTCTTTTATTGTCTCCTATGGTAAAATATGTATATTTTTGGTTAGAGATATCTATGCCATAAATTGACAACTAGTCATTTCCAAGTATAAAATGGTTACTAGTGAATTTGTCCAGTGGTACAAATTCTAATTTTAATCTGATACATTGTGAAGGATGAGGAAAAATGAGTGTTAAGTCAATTATTCCAAAGGGCTTCATGCTTTCACTTGCACTACTAAATTTGACTCTTGTATTGGTATAAGGTTTTCTTCCCAATCTGGTACAATTGTTCTAAAATAACTTTTACCAGCACAGGTACAATATGCTCCTGTATCTAAATTCACTTTTGCCTCTTGGTTTCCCACCATGATAATACTTATACTTGATTTGCCAGCTGTATGTCCCATCCCTTGTGCTGGTTTGATTATATACAATTTAGCATTTTGTATGTTTGTGAGGCTTGTATCAGATGTTCCAACTTGTGGTAAGTTTGAATTGACATCCAGTACTTCATATATTAAATCAATATTATTAATTTGTGCATTAAATATAATAATATCATCACTTTAAGAAGTTTCTGATTCTTCAGTGTCCTTTTAGCAATCAGATTCTTCTTCTTTATCATTGGGGTCCTCTTTTTCCACAATTTCATTTATTTTTGCTTTATTAAGGCAATTATTGTCTAAGTGTCCATTGCCTCCACATTTGTGGCACTTCCTTTGCTCATTATTGTTGGATTTATTGGGTTTCAGAGTTTCTCTTGGTTTATCATTTTTAATAAAGGGCTTTTTGGGACTTTTAATGTCCAATTTCTTCCAATTTCTGCCAATTTTTGTCCTTGTCACTATGTCTTCTTGTGAATTGATATACTCTTCTGTGGAGCATGGTTCTATACACCTGCTTCTCAGGGAATGCTCCAATTCTCCTCCACATTTCTCGAGTATTTTCATGTGTACCATTTTTTGTGACATTTCTGGGTATAGTGCATTTAATCTTCCAACCTGTTTTAAGAACCAAGTGAAAGGTGTATCTTTGTCTGGGTCAAAGAAGCAGGTTTCAAATGCATTTTTTGTTTTGTACCTCCTGTAATCATTAGCCTACTTGGTGATTATTTCTTGTTTCCACCAAGAACAGGTATTTTTGCCATTTGTCTTCCTTATGCCATAATACCATCTTTTGCAGATTTCTCAAACAGTGAGTGTAATCTGGCAGTGATTAATTGATCTGGTATAGGGTAATCTTCTTGTAACATGTCAATTGCTTTAATAAATGACATATGGTCATATTCACCTTCTCCTGTGAATGTTGGCCATTATTTTAATTGAGGTGCTTCCTTCATTAAGACTTGGTTGTTTTCTTGATTACTCAAGTCTGTTATGAATGGATTGGTTAATTCCTCTTTTGGCTTAACAGGGCTTCTTATGTGAGAAAATGGGGTTGATAACTTTGGCATATTTAAGTTAGCCTCATTAATTTTATCCATTTTTTCAGTAATAAGCCTTATTTCACTTTGAATATCATCCTTCAGAAGCATTCTTGCTTCATCAATTTCTTCCACATGGTCTAAAAGGAATTTTTGGTGTGATGAAGTCTTTTCTTCAAATGTTTCTACAGAAATACTTAATTTGATCAATTTTTCTGTAAGAGTATCAATACTTACTTCATAATTGATTTTCAAAGTTTTAGCTTTGATATCTTTTATGTATTTATAAAATTCTTGTTGTCCTTGTATGAATTTTTGAGTACTGTCAATGAAAACTTTTGGTTTGCTATTCTCAACAATAAATTTAATGTTGTAAATGTCTTTTCTATTCTGTACAACAGTTTTTGTTAAAGAAGATAAATTATCATTTATTTGTTGTAATTATAATAAACCATTTTTAATTTCTTTTAGAGGTAAAATAATATTATTAATTTCTGTGAAAATATTTACAATATATTGGGACAAGGTTATCTCTTTGGGAAATGAGGTTGTCTCATTATTTGCTCCTCCTTGTCCTTGACTTCCATCAAGGTTCTGGCCATGTTGAAGACATTTTCCATGGCATCTTTTTGGATTTTTAGAATCCTGTAACTTGGGGAATATAGTTTTCTAAAGTTCTTTTTCTTGTTCTTTTTCCTTCTTGGGGAAGTGGGTTGGCTTGGGGCTTGCTGGTAGAAGCTACTGGGGCTTCTTCCTTGGTTGCCTCCTTCTTTTTGGCATAGTACTCCTTGATCTTTTTGATTTGAAGTTTGTATGATAGTGGATTCCATCCATTGAAGTATCTCACTATTTCTTCCTCTTTGAGGAACCTTTTGAGGATGTGCCAGGAGTTCATCATGCCTTGGTGTATTTGTGGCAACATTTCCCAGTCCTTGTTCTTGTACACTGTGTAGTACTGCTTGTACTGGTTCATGTAAATGTCTATCTGAGCCCTCTGAATGTGATTTGTACCTGTTTGAGTTACTCATAATTAGTTCTAACTTTGGTTCAGATATCATGGGCATTTCTGGGGCTTACCTTTGGGATAAGGCACTTCCTTGTGTGAATTCTGTTCCACTGGGAATCTTGCCCTTTCTTTTCCCTTTTGAGGGATCAATTCTACCTCTGAGTACAGATTCATCTGATTGGATGGAGTATTGGGAGCCTCTTCTGGTAGTCATAATTTAAGAAATAAGAAATAAGAAGATTTCAGGACAAGAATTATCCTTGTGGCAATATATAAAGGAGGTACTCACCTTCAGAGTCCTGAATAGTGGGTCCTGGAAAGTCTAATTTCTTAGATTTTTTTTTCTTAACGACAATTGGTGTTGGAGCAATTGGGCAAGTTTCTTCCACCAATCTTTCAACAGTGGCTTGATTGTCCTCTGTTGTATTGTCTCCAAACACTAAAAAGGACAAAGAAATATAAGTCTTTTATATAAGAAGTGTTATTTTTGCTAAAATATGGTGATTTTCCATGTAAGAATTGCTTTTATGTCTTTGAATAAATGAAATGCATAAAGCAATGAAAAAAGTGAATCAAAAGAACTTTTTTTATTGATTTCTAATATTTTTTAATTTTAAAGAATAAAATAAAATGAAGACGATTCTTTTATGAAACTAATTTATAATATAAAATGATTTTAAATTGATCAAATATCTCTTTTAATCACTAGAGTAACTCAAAGAAAGTTTGTGCAAGTTTAAGGATGTGAAAAACCACGTGTAAGACAATACAATTGCTTTCCAAATGCATCAATAGATTTTAAAATAAGTAAATATAAAATTATTATATAATTTAATGATTATAATTATAATTTATTATTGGATAAACCCAATTAGAATATTTTAAAAGGTTTTTTAAAGTAAATAACATGGCCAGGCCCCCAAATGGAAGGTTTGACTATGAAACAATAAGTAAAAATTACTAATATCTTACTTATTGTATCATGAATGTCCTTATAAATAAAATAAATACAATAAAAAGTAATTATAAGAATAAAGAATTATTATAATTATGGCGTACAAATAATTATATCATTAAATGAATATAATAATATAATAAATAAATATATTAATATAAGATAATCAATATATTGAGAAGCACTTTATTATTGTTACCAACAAAAAGCAAAGGCGTAAAAAATTGTTTTTTATTAATAAGAAACAATTAATAACAATAATATTACCAATATTAAGGTTATATATTAGTATAAATACTATTTATATTAATTGAAGAATTATTAATTGTAATAATAGAGAGAGTCTTATAATAAGAGAAAATGGCCTACTTTTGAAGCTTAATATAATAATTCTGGGATGAATTTACTCCAAAAAATTTAAATAAAACTTATTTAAATTGTATTTACAGTCAAAAATAAGAGAGGTTACAAATTTTCATGATTTTACATGGAAATGAGAATTTTAAGAGAATTATAGCAAAACAGCAGAACAATTGAAGTAATAACATCAAAAAATGCTGATTAAAATAAAGATTATCTTTGGTCTTTGATAATATAAGAGATTTCCATATAAAGAATAAAGACTTTACCTTTTGATTCAATCATTCTAATGTTTTTATGCATCTGAGGGGAACATAGAGTAAAAGGAGCTCTACTTATAGTAAATACTTCTCTTCTAGAGTCTAGTAGGCTTTTAGTAGATGTGCACTGATGCTTCCTACTATAATCAATCAGTATTTTAAGGTTCAGTGAGGATTACATCATGATCAAACCATCATTTAGAGTTATCACTATAACTCTGAATTTGATGACATCATAGGCTTGGCAAAAGCCTAAAATTTGTGGGTTTTATTAGTATTAATCATAATCTAATAGTATTCACCAGTGGTATCACTTATATAACTGTTAAACGTAAAATAAGATTACAGTGAGTGATCATAAATTATCAAATTTAAGCTTAAATTTGATCATTAGTAACATTTACTTTTTACATGCTACAAATATTCTGAGAGTGGATTCTGATAGCTTGGCATGCCCTTAATATACTTCCAAGAGCATTTCCGTACATCATGAAAACTCTAGTTTTGATGATTTTTCTTGTAACTCATCTTTTTTGTCAAAATTTAATATTTTAAACTTCAAACCATGATTTCAAGGGGTTATACCTTGAATTTTATAATAAACATTACATCATTATTCACGTATGAGCTAGTAGAGCCTGACTGTCTACTCTTTTTCGAGTTTTGACCACTTTCACAACAAAGTGGTCAACAACTCCATTGATTTTAATCAATAATCCATTACAAGTTTTAATCTTGTTTATAACTTGTAAAATAAATTTCATATCTGTGTTTTTACAGTAATCACGTGGTGACTTTATTTTTTTGGATATCTCTTTATCTTGTATGTTTCAAGGGATATGAGCTAAAAACCATGAATATATGCATTGACCAAAAAAGTGCATATATTCAGCTTACTTCCTTAAGTAAAAATAGCTTCATAATTTTTTTGATGTGTGGTGCTTTAAGGAGAATTCAATGGTACAATTTACTTCACATGTTGCTTCATTAGGCTCTGAGTTAAATAAGGTTTTATACCTTTTTTAAGGTATTATTACTTATTCTTCAGTAATTATTGACTTTTCAGATATGCCATAAAAATGACATATGTGTATTTTACCATGAGGAATCCAATAGTGAAATTTATTTCAAAGGTTTACCCATTAGAATCTGAGTTCATTGAGACTTGGTACTTATCTATGGTATTTTTACTGGTATTTGAGATAATTATTATAAGTATAATTATTACAGAGATTTTTTTTAGACCTTTTTTGGATATGTGGTCATATCTCAAAGGATCAAAAGAACAGAAGGGTTAAAAATCAAAAGCAAAATGCCAATATCAATATGATCATGATGACACTATTGGCTACAATAAGTGGAGTGCCAATTGATGATATGAAATCACAATAAAGGTAAGCTAGCACTTTATATTTGACAATATCACATAAAAAAGGGATAAATTGGGAGTATCATATTATGTTCTTAATATATGCTTTATACTTATGAAAACAAGAGCTATAGCTCAAATAAGTATGATTCTCACCATGTACATTGGTTTAAATGGGAATTTTTCCTTTAATGGCCTTTAAAAAGACAAGAATATTCTTGAATGGTACTTTCATTTTTCAGTTAAATACTATATCTAGATAAAATGTATGCATTGAACACATACAATAGGTGTTTTTGTATTTATTTAATAAAATATCATTACAGGAGTTTTTGATGTGAGTAGGTAAAATTAAGGCATGAAATGAAGAATGATTTTTAAACTCAACTTATACGAGTCATGGTTTTGATCAGCTTTCCCAATAATTTCATAATAGCTATCAAAAATGCTGAAACAAGGTGAGGCAAAAACATAATGAGAATTCCTCCAATACCAGGCATAGTTATGCACAGTTTCCGATTAAGCTTTAGAAAATGAATTAACTGACTTATATTGATAAATTATTGATATGAAAAAGTTTCCCATTAGATAATGTCTCGGACCTGTCCCTCAGGCATAATTAATCATAAAAATTTAAGTATTTCTTGAACTTTTTTCAAAATAAAGATAACGATGAAAAAGCAAGTCATTCTCTAAGAAGAAAGTTTCAATTCTTAATTCATATTGCTTTTATGAAGATGTAACTATATTGTTTTAATAAAAATTGAATAATACCAAATTAAATATTATGCATAACTGAAAGGAATTACTAATCTTGGTTTTTCCAATATTATTTATCGGCATGTTCTCTTTGGAATAAGCTATCTTTTAATCATGAAAATAGATAGTTTAACATATATCACTCTGTAAAAAGTAATCATTGGAGCTCGAAGCTTTTCTGAGCACATTGGCTTAATAAAAATCAAGGATATTTAAAGTTCCCTTAAGGAGAGATCCAAATACTCCTAAAGTTGGAGTTTGTTTTTCTAATTTTAGCTCTCATTATATTAAAAATAATCCTTTTTAAACAAAAAACCTTCTTGATGGCTTTTATTCTTTCCTGAGGATCTCTCAAAAACCTTTTCACATGAAAAGAAGTTTTTGAATTTTTTTTAAAATTACTATAAATAATAAGATATAATTTAACTATAAATAGTAAATAAAAGGTTTAACTGATAAAAACTCTGAGAAATTGATGTAAATGTGTGATCTTGAGATTTAAACAAGGAGGAATTTAAGAAAATATATAGATCTCCCTTTTCTATATTATCTAAAGCAAATAAGCTTCATTTCATTTATTCCTGAATTGATCTCAATCTGATATATAAATCATGAAGACATAAACAGCTTGACTTCCCTTTGAAATGATGACTAAACACCACTTCAGGCTGTTTTAAAGTCGTTTTTAGGAGGATTCCATATCTCCAGGGGAAAATTCAACACATTTCCATTTATAAAACTAAACATTTAAAACATCTTAAAATTATAGCCACATCAAAACGTGATAATGGATTAATAGGATTGTGATTTTGAGGATGATTCAGGATTGGGTATTGAGAGTGATTTTTCAAAATTTTATTTTCCGCTTGCTACTTGTGAAGAATTATGGGTGAAAAATGAAAATATTAACTATTAAATAAAAGATCTGAAAAAAGGAATGAATGTTGAGGATGATTCTATTGGTTAAATAGAGTTTAATGGGAGTAGCCAAGCTTCAAAAATGTTTGCATTCTAGTTTTCCTTTGGATTTATCTTGGAGGAAACTGTAGATTATGTTGGATGTTTGAAACAAAAATAAAAACGCTTACAATTTAATGCACCTCTGAATCAATATTATCATTCAAATTACTCAAGAAAACTCAATCAGACTGGTTCAAAATATTTTCAATGATCATGAATGCTATCTTAATTTTTCCTCTATCCAAAGCTGATATGGATTGTGCTGTGAGAAATAAATGAAAGCAGTTTTTCAAATGTCAAAATGCCTTCTCTACCACCATTCTGATAGTTAAATATTAATAATTAATATAAATAATGATTTGAATAAGAGGTACTTACCTTGTTGAGGAATGTTGAAAATAGTTCTTTTTCAACTGATTTCAGTATTTCATAAGGGAGTAAGAATGGGGATTTAGGGTGAATATCTATAATTACCTATGGGGAAATGTTCCTCTGGAAGCCTCTCAATTCCTTGAATTATATTCCTGTCTATTTTAAATTACCAAAACCTTTGACTATAATGTACATATCCTTTAATGCCTCCATAAACCTGAAGGAAGCTCTCAATTAGTTAATAGTGAGTTTTCTTCAAAAGCTTTAAGATGTGGATATGAAACTTTAATTAATGATCAAGTTCTCTTCCTGTCCCCAAAATTTGTATAAGGTAAAATTTAATTAAAAATTATGAATTTTGAAAGTGTTAAGAGGAAAAATGCCAAAATTATTGTTTTAGCTTTGTTAGTATGAAAAAATGATATCTTAACAAGTGTTTGTTTTGCCAAAAATACTCTAAAAGAGATATTTATGGCTGCAAAATAAATTTCAATTTGAATTAAATGAGAAGAGGACTGAAGGAAATTTATATCAGAACAGAGTCTTTAGAATAAGTATTAAAGAGAAAACAAACCCAAAAGTCACCATGGTTAATTTGGAAACAAAGTGATGAAGCTAACAGTGATGAAAGATGCTTTGATTCACTTTTGGGGTGGATCAACAGTAAAAATGACTATAAGACTTACAAAAAATGATTATAATTATTTTTTTAAATTGCTAGAAGGCTTAAATTTAGTTAAAAATGGTGTTTGGAATATTTCATTGATTGGTTTGACAGTGTTGAAACTAATTTATAGAAGGAAAATATTTTAACATGAAGAGAAAAGTGGGGCAAAGGAGAACTTTTTTTCTACCCACAAATTCTCTTTCTCAAAAGAAATATTAATCTAATAAGCTTTCAGAAAACACTGAATTCAGAAAAGCAAATTATAAAATCATTGAACCTTGGTTAAGACCAAGAAAAGGCTGGTTTCACCCATTTTAGTCTCTTAAACCAGCTACTGCTATAGTAATACTTGGTTTAAAGCCTTCAAAACACATAAGGATGTGTTTAGGAGACCTTAAATCCAGTTGAAACTGTTTTTAATAAGTTTTTTCAACTTAAGGGTAGTTTTACCCTCTTCAAAACAGTTAAAATTTCCCTGGTTTGTATCAAAACCTCATCATCAATTGAGTCACAGACCCTGTTATTCAATTACAGGCCCAATGAATTTTGAAACACCATGCCTATCCGAAAGGAATTTGGGAGATTCTGGCACCCTTGAATCCAAGATTTCTTTCCGCCAAAAATCAATCTTTCCAATCCATTTTTTCTTTCAATACTCATCATTTAATATATTTAACTTTTACACATTAAATTCAATTGAAAAATTACAGTACACAACTTTAATTATTAATTCCACATAAGTAAAGTTAAGTTCAATTATGTAATATATGTGCACAGTTTTACATTTCAATTGAAAAAACTTCCATGCCTCATATCTTCTAAGCTATGCACCAAATCTCAATTTTAACACCAAAGTTTATGGTTAAAACCACAATTGGTGTGAATTAAATTAGGCTTTTTTGGATTTTATGATTTTAATTCATAAAATAAAAAGATATTAATTTAATCTTATTTAGCATTGAGTTACAGAATTTTCACTCAGAGGTGACTGCACCTTATTTTTTATGAGGAATCCACTGGTGAAATGTTTTTCATAAAGATTTTTTTGTTGGAGAAAAGCTTATAATGCTTATTATCAATTTTTTTTCAAAAATTATTCTTGATCAAAACTTATTTTCAATTGATTTGTTCATGTGAAAGATATTTTTACATTTTTGAATTTAAATGAAACTGAATTGTTTGATTTTGATTATTAATTCTATATTTATATTAAAAATGAATTTATTATCTTTAATTATAAATTATATTGGATATTTGTGGTCTTTTGGGTATATGAAAATACCTCTAAGGCTCACATTTTCCCACCCTAAAAAAAGTAATGTTACTTTATAATATTGCTATTTCTAGTGTGTCTGAACCTTCCAAAAAGTTTGGTAGCTTTGGGTATTTCTTTTTCTGCTAACCATTAATCTTCCAAAGCTGGGTCACTGTAGCTGCCAAATGTGTGGTAATTTGGAAAATATGGCACTTTCTGATTGTTTCTGCAGATTTAATCTTCATATTACTAGAATTTCATTTGGGGATTTTGTCCACAGAATCTTTCCAAGGTGTATTAAAACTTGTTTTAAGATTCATCCTTCTAGAACCAATTCTTTTTGGTGGTTACTGCTTCTAATATATTCATAATATCTTCTTCTGAAGATTTTTCAGTAGTCCTGCATTCTTTAGCATCTTCCAAATCACCTCAACATTTACTCAGAATTTGTAAGCCTGTGACTAAAGCCAGAGCACAAGCATGAAAGCCAAAATACTATAAACCAATGGTAGAGTAAAATACCACCAAAAATGGATCTGAGAAAAAAAGGCTCAATAGGTATAAAACAAAAAAGGAAATTCGCCTCTTTTGAAATATGTAACCCCAATCATCATAGGACAAAGAATGACAAAGTTATTCAGGATCAAAGCAGTTGCTGCGCATAAACCATAATTTTCAACTCTAATATAAATTCGAGAGAAAGAGGTTTAACCCAATCAAATGGGTGCTCAAATTTAGGATCTCAGGCAGGGCTATCCAATGGTACTAGCCAAATTTAGCTAGCATCAAAACTACACAGGTTATGGCTAAAAAAAGCCAAATAAGGGTGAACAAAATATTCACATCTCATCTAGCTTCTAAAGTTTTAGTCTGGGACACTTAAAATGATGTCATTTTGGAAAGAGAAAAATAAGGGATACCTAAGGGGTCCAGCTATTTCCCTATAGCTCATCTAGAAAAAAAGTTATTGAGAAAACAAGTTCCATACAGTATTTGAGAAAAATACATATCTGAACAATGGAAATTAAAAATGGTATAGCTTTTCCCTACTTGATGTGACCCATACCAAATGAAAACCATGGTGTAGAAATCATCCATGGATACACAATGAACCAAAATTGAGCCCAACATTATGAAAAAAAACAAAGCTATGGCAGTTTTAAGATATAATTCCCACAGTTGGGCCAATACACCTTTACTGTGGGATACTATCCCATAAGTTTTATTGTGAGGTGACAATTAGAAGAAGAAAACTGTTTCTCCCTAAATAACTCATATGATAGTCAATATGGGGTTGTAATACAGTATCTGTAAAGAATTCTATGCGTCACATACCTCAGAAGCGGGCTGTGTGGTCCTCAAATGAGAATTTTCACCCTGTATTGGTGAAAACTACCCAGACATGGCTTCAAAGCCACATCTGAGCCCAATACAGGCTATACAGGCTGTGTGAGATCCACAACAAAGTCCTTGGAAGTCAAAAGAATTTACTTCCTCTGTGTGAACGGGTCTAGAGGACCTTTTCACCAATTTTCGGGATAAAAAGGGACCTTTCTCTTCCCAAAAGAGGAATCCCCATCCTTCTCTTACATTCCTATGTAGTTGTGAGCCTTTGAGATATGACCACATACCAAATAGGGTCACAAGAAAGACTCAGAATAATTATACCTTTAAGATAATTATACTAAAAGTACTTAGAATAATTATACATTAAAATGAATTACTTCAAAAATACAAAAATACCATAAATTGGTACAAAAATTGGTTTACCTTAAAAACCAATGAGTCAAAATGTGAAATAAATTATACCATTGGAGTCCCCATGGTAAAATACACATATACCATTTATATGGCATATCTGTAAAGTCAATATTTAATGAGTTATAAGGAATAATACCTTATAGAAACCATAAATACTTATTTATTTCAAACATCAATGAAACAACATGTGGAATAAATTGTACCATTGGATTCCCCATGAAAATTGACATATAAAACAATTAATGAGCTAATTTCCAAAGTTAATACTTAAGGAATTAACCTGCATATATGCACTTTTTTGGTCAACGCATATATTCAAGGATCATAGCTAATATCTCTTAAACTATACAAGATAGAGTGATGAACCAAAAATAAAGTTACCACGTAATTACTGTAAGAACACAGATATGAACTTTATTTTACAATTTATAAACAAGGTTAAAACCTATGATGAAATATTGATAAAAATCAACAGAGCTGTTGACCACTTTGTTGTGAAAGTGGTCCAAACTTAAAATAAAGAACACAGTTGGATTCTACTAGTTCATTCGTGAAGAATGATGTAATTGTTATTAGTAAGTTCAGGGTATAACCCCCTGAAATCATGATTTGAAGTTTAAAATATTGAATTTCAACAGAAAAGATGAGCTAAAAGAAAAATCATCAGAATTAGAGTTTTGATGATGTAATGAAATGCTCTTGGGAGCATAAGAAGGGTATGTCAGGCTATCAGAATTCACTCTCTGAATTGCTGTAGCGTGTAAGACTTAAAAGTTTTTAAAGATCAAAGTTTGAGCTTAAATTGAGCAGTTATGATCACCTACTGTAACCTTAAATTAAGTTTAACAGTCATATGAGTGATAAAATTGGTGAATACTATTAGTTTATGATTAAAACTAATAAAATCCACGAAATTTGGGGTTCTTCCAAGCCTCTGATGTCATCAAACTTAGAGTTATAGTGATAACTCTAAATAATGGTGTAATAATGATGTAATATGGTTTGATCATGATGTAATCATCCTCAAGCCTTAAAATAATGATCAATTCCAGTGGATATGATCAGTACACGTCTACTAGAAGCCTGTTGGACTCTAGGAGGGAGGTATTTACTATAAATAGAGCTCTTTTTACTCTGTTTTCCCCTCAGATGCATAAAAAACATTAAATCAATTAAATCAAAGGTAATTTCTTTATTCTTTATATATAAAACTATTATATTATTAAAGACCAAAGACCACCTTGTTATAATCATCTATTTTGACGTGATTAAATCATTTATTTAATTGTTTTTTCTAAAAATCTCTCTAAAAACTCATTTCCACGTAAAAATCAAGAATATTACTAATTTTTCTTTATTTTTATTGTAGCAACAATTTGAAAAGGTTGTATTTATATTTTTTTTGGCATAAAATATTTCAAAATTATTATATTAAGTGTTAAAAGTAGGTTATTTTCTCTTCTTATAATAATTTTCTCTTTATTACTACTTTAATAATTCTTTAATTAATATAAATAGTATTTATATTAATTTATAACTTTAATATTGGTAATATTATTGTTATTAATTGTTTTTTACTAATAAAAAACAATTTTCTACGCCTTTATTATTTGTTTGTAACAATAATAAAGTGCTTTTAAATATATTAATTATTTTATATTAATATATTTATTTTATTATATTATTATATTTTATTAATAATATAATTATTTTTACGCCATAATTATAATAATTCTTTATTATTATAATTATTTTTTATCTTATTTATTTCATTTATAAGGACATTCATAGTACAATAAGTAAAATATTAGTAATTTTTACTTATTGTTTCATAGTCAAAACTTACATTTGGGGGCCTGGCCGTGATTCTAATTGGGCTTATCCAATAATAAATTATATTTATAATCATAAAATTATATAATAATTTTATATTTTATTGATTTTAAAAGCTATTGAGGCATTTGGAAAGCAATTGTACTGTCTTACACGTGGTTTTTTCACATCCTTAGACTTGCAAGAACTTTCTTTGAGTGGATCTAGTGATTAAAAAAGATATTATATAAATTAAAAATAATTTTTATTATAATTTAATTTTATAAAGAATCATATTAATTTTTATTTTATTCCTTAAAAATAAAAATAAAAAATATTAAAAATATTAAAAAATACTAAAAACCAATAAAAAAGTTATTTTTATTCATTTCAATTTTTTAAAGATATTAAAGCAATTTCTACGTGGAAAATTGCCATATCTTACCAAAAAATAACACTTCTTATAAAAAGACTTATATTTATTTGTCTTTTTTAGTGTTTGAGGATAACCCAACAGAAGATAACCAAACTACTGTTGAGAGATTGGTGGAAGAAACTTGTCAAAGTTCCCCAACACCAGTTATCACTAAAAGAAAGAAAGCTAAGAAATTAGACTTTCCAGGACCCACCATTCAAGACTCTGAAGGTGAGCACCTCTTTTATAATTGCCATAAAAAGAATTTTTATCCTAAAATACTTTTATTTTTTTTATTATGACTACCAGAAGAGGTTCCGAATACTCCATCCAATCAGATGGAGCTGGACTCAGAGGTAGAACTGATCCCTTAAAAGGGAAAAGAAAGGGCAATATCCCCAGTGGAACAGAATCCACACAAGGAAGTGCCTTATCCCAAAGGAAAGTCCCAGAAATGCCCATGATATCTGAACCTGAATTGGAGCTAAGTATGAGTAACTCAAATAGGTACAAATCACATTCAGAGGGCTCAAATAGAAATCTACATGAGCCAATACAAGCAGTATTACACAGTGTACAAGGACAAAGATTGGGAAATGCTGCCTCAAATACACCAAGGAGTGATGAACTCCTGGCACATCCTGAAAAAGTTCCTCAAAGAGGAGGAGATATTGAAATACTCCAATGGATGGAATCCACTGTCATCCAAACCTCAAATCAAAAAAATCAAGGATTACCACACAAAAAAGAGGGAGGCAACCAAGGAAGAAGCCCCAGTAGCTTCTACCAGCAAGCCCCAAGCCAACCCACTTCCCCAAGAAGGGAAGAAGAACAAGAAAAAGAATTGGAGGAAACCATATTCCCCAAGCTACAGGATCCCAAAAATCCAAAAGGATGCCATGGACAATGTTTTCAACATGGCCAGAACTTTGATGGAATTCAAAGACAAAGAGGAACAAAGAATGAGACAACCCCATTTCCCAAAGAAATAACCTTGTCTCCTGATGTTGTAAATACTTTAACAGAGCTTAAAAATAGTATTTTACCTCTTAAAGACATTAAAAATAGTTTATTATCTTTCCAACAAATAAATAATAGCTTATCATCTTTAACCAAACTTGTTGTACAAAATAAGAAAGAAATTGATAACATAAAATGTATGATTGAAAATAATAAACCAAAAGTATTAATTGACAATACTCAGAAATTAATACAAGGACAACAAGAGTTGTATAAATACATAAGTGATATCAAAGAAAAAACTTTGACAATCAATTATGATGTGAGTATTGATAATCTTACAGAAAAATTAAACAAATTAAGTATTTCTGTAGAAAAATTTGAAGAAAAGACTTCATCACACCAAAAATTACTTTTGGACCATGTGGAAAAAAGTGATGAAGCAAGAATGCATCTAAAAGATGATATTCAAAGTGAAATAAGGCTTATTACTGAACAAATGGATAAAATGAATGAGGCTAATTTAAATATGCCAAAGTTATCAACTCCATTTTCTCATATAAGAAGCCCTGTTAAAACAAAAGCGGAATTGACAAATCCTTTCATAACAGACTTGAGTCACCAAGAAAATAACCAAGTCTTAATGAAGGAAGCTCCTCAGCTGAAAGAATGGCCAACATTCACAGGAGAAGGTGAATATGACCACATGTCATTTATTAAAACAATTGACATGTTACAAGAAGACTATGCCATACCAGATGAATTAATTACTGCAAGATTACATTCATTGTTTGAGAAATCTGCAAAAAGATGGTATTATGGCATAAGACAAACAAATGGTAAAAATACCTGGTCTTGGTGGAAACAAGAAATAATCACTAAGTGGGCAAATGATGCCTGGAGGTACAAAATAGAAAATGCATTTGAAAATTCTTTCTTTGACCCAGACAAAGATAAACCTTTAACCTGGTTCTTAAAACAAGTTGAAAGACTTAATGCATTGTACCCAGAAATGTCACGAAAAATGGTACATATGAAAATACTCAAGAAATGTGGAGGAGAGCTAGAACATGCCCTAAGAAGCAGGTGTATAGAACCATGCTCCACAGAAGAGTACATTAATGCACTGGAAGACATAGTGACAAGAACAAAAATTGGCAGGACTTGGAAGAAATTGGACATTAAAAGCCCAAATAAACCATTTATCAAAAAAGATAAATCAAAAGAATCCTTCAAGACCAGTACATCCAATAATAATGAGCAAAGAAAATGCCATAAATGTGGAGGTATTGGACACTTAGCCAATAATTGCCTTAAAAACGCAGAAATCAATGAAATTGTGGAAACAGAAAACCACAATGACAAAGAGGAGGAATCTGACTCTGAAAAAGAAACAGAAGAATCAGAAACTTCTGAAAGTGATGAAATCAATATAATTAATGCAGAAATTAATAACATTGATATAATTTATGAAGTACTAGATGTAAACTCAAATTTACCACAAATTGGAACATCTGACACAAACCTGACAAATGTGCAAGATGCCAAAATGTATAGAACCAAACCTACAAGAGGAATGGGATATACAGCTGGAAAATCAAGCATAAGTATTGTTATGGTTGATAACCAAGAAGGAAAAGTTAACTTAGATACAGGAGCATATTGCACCTGTGTTGGCAAAAGTTATTTAAAAACCATTGTCCCAGACTGGCAAGAAGAACTTATGCCAATACAAGGTGTCAAATTCAGTAGTGCAAGTGGAAGCATGAAGCCCCTTGGAATAATTGATTTAACACTAATTTTTCCTCATACTTCACAATGTGTCAGAATTAAAGTAGAATTTGTGGTAATGGACAACTGTACCAGTAATCACCTAATCCTGGGAAATGACTACTTATCAATCTATGGTATAGATATCTCTAACCAGAAGGATAGATATTTTACTATAGGAGATAACAAAAGACAAAAGTTTGGCTTCTTAAATAACAAAAAACAAATTACAGTTATTAAGAATGAAGAAAAGATGCCAGAAAAGAATCTTTTTATATCTGAACAACTTAAAGAGGCAGAATTCAATCAAGAATTAACAGATAGAATGAAAGAAAAATTAATTGACCTCTTATTTAAGTACAAAAATGCCTTTGCAACTGACAAAGAGCCACTAGGTGCTATAATTGGGCATGAAGTAGACATAATTCTTAATGTGGAAAAGCCTTACCCACCCTTACTAAGGAGACCAGCTTACCCAGCTAGTCCAAGGGCTAGAGAAGCCTTAGAGGTACACATTAAAGAATTAATGGACCTTGGAGTACTGAGAAAGGTAGGACACAATGAACAGGTAGAAGTTACTACTCCTGTCATTATAACTTGGCATAATGGAAAATCAAGGATGGTAGGAGACTTCAGAGCCCTGAACACCTATACCATCCCAGACAGATATCCAATACCTAGAATCCATGAGACATTGACCCAATTGTCACAAGCTAAGTTCATTACAGCTATGGATGCTCTTAAGGGTTTTCATCAAAATGTCTTAACAGACAATGCCAAGAAACTACTAAGAATAATAGTCCATTGTGGAATTTTTGAATACTTAAGAATGCCATTTGGGATAAAAGATGCACCTTCCCATTACCAAAGAATGATGAATACCATATTCCCTGAAGAATTATCAGAAGGATGGTTAATTATCTATATTGATGATATTATAGTCTGCTCAGAAACTTGGGAAAATCACCTTACAAGACTAGAAAGGGTACTACAGAAAATAGTCCAAGTAAATATGAAAATTTCCTTGAAAAAGTGTCATTTTGCATATAGTGAATTAAAAGAACTAGGACATGTTGTATATGGACTTAGTCTAGGCATAGACAAAAATAAAGTAGCAGAAGTACTACTCAAACCAATGCCTCAAACCAAAAAAGAAATGCAATCATTTTTAGGACTTGCTGGTTACTATAGACAGAATATAAAGGACTTTGCAAAAATTGCCAAATCCTTATATAAATTATGTGACCAACAAACAGTTTATGAAATGACTGAAGAAAGGGTCAAGGCATATGAAGAATTGAAAAATTCAGTAACAAATGCCCCATTTCTTCTAATGCCAAATTGGAAACTACCCTTCAAACTATACATTGATGCTTGTGGAGAAGGACTAGGTGCTGCACTTCACCAAACACAAATCATCAATGATAAACAAGTGGAAGGACCAATTTGTTTCATTTCAAGGCAGATAAAGCCAACAGAAGCAAGGTATGGAGCCAGCCAAATGGAATGCTTATGCTTAGTGTGGGCTTTAGAAAAATTGCATTATTATTTGGATGGCACAGTATTTGATGTAATCACAGACTGTAATGCTGTGAAATCACTATTAAATATGAAGACTCCAATTAGACACATGCTGAGATGGCAAATTGCTATCCAAGAATATAGAGGAAATATGACTATTGTACATAAATCTGGAAATATTCATAAAAATGCAGATGGTCTTAGCAGATGGGCTTTAGAAAATACCCCTGACAATCCAGCATGGGTACCACAAGAAGAGCACCATATAGAAGGAATATGTGTCACAGACATAGGCACAGAATTCTTTAACCAAGTTAAAGAAAGCTATAAGACAGACAAAAATTGTCATATCTTAAGCCAACTTCTAATGAAAGAATGCAAAGACCCATCACTTTCATCAAAACTAGATGAAACATGGAAAAAGGCATATGATGAAGGAAGATTCCACCTCCTGGATGGAATCCTCTACCATAGAACAAAACACACATGTGTTATGACCTTAACAGATAGAACACTAATAAACACTATTTTACATGAGTGTCATGATAGTGTTGCATCTGGACATCTCTCAGAAGATAGGACACTAGAGAGGGTGAAAACCTGCTCTTGGTGGCCAAATTGGAAGAAAGATGTTGCAGAGTACTGCCAAACCTGTGACAGATGCCAAAAAAGCCAACAGAGCCACAGGAAAGAAATTTGGAATGATGATCCAAATCCAAGAACCAAAATCCCCATGGGAAATAGTTCATATGGATTGGGTGACAGCATTACCTCCAGGAGGAGACAGGAGTTATAATGCATGCCTAGTGTTAGTGGACAGGTACAGTAAAACTCCAATGTTCTTACCATGTCACAAAAATGACACAGCTATGGACAAAGCCATAATGATATGGAATAACGTTATTAGCCATACAGGCTTATTCCAGAATATTATAAGTGATAGAGACCCAAAGTTCACTTCAGCATTATGGACAAATCTCCATAACTTATTTGGGACAAAGCTATCATTCTCAAAAGCTTACCATCCCCAAACTGATGGTTTAGCAGAAAGAATGATACAGACCTTAGAGGACATGATCAGAAGATTATCTGCTTATGGGCTAGAATTCAAAGATTCTGATGGTTTTACCCATGATTGGTGTACACTAATACCAGCACTGGAACTGGCATATAAAACATCAATCCATTCTTCTACTGGAAAAACACCAGCAATGCTAGAAAAAGGTTGGAATCCAAGACCACATTATGACACCCTCAAAAAGGACTTAGTGGATATACATCCAACAGCAAGCAGCTTTAAAATAATGCTTGACAAGGCAAGACACCATGCAAACAGATTTATGCAAGATTCTTTCAAATATGCAAAAGAAAGATGGGATAAAAGTCATAAGCCACCTGATTTCAAAATAGGAGACTTGGTCCTAGTATCAACCCTTAATTTCAATAAAATAAAAGGCCCAAAGAAATTGAAAGATTCCTTTGTAGGACCATTTATGATAAAAGCACTTCATGGACCCAATGCTGTGCAATTAGAACTCACAGGTGAACTAATGAACAAACACCCAACTTTCCCTGTAAGTCTAATAAAACCTTACAGCTCAAGTGACACGGAGTTATTTCCACTAAGAAATAAACCCCCACTTGAAATTCCCCACTTGGAAGAAGGAGAGGAAAAGAAAATAGTAAAAGTCCTTAAAGAAAGAAGGACAAGAAACAAAAAAGAAAGGGAATACCTTGTAAGGTATAGAAATTCAACTCAAGAAGATGAATGGCTACTTGAGAAAGATATAACAGATGCTGATAAAATACTAAGAAGGTTCAGACATGAAAGAAAGCCTGAAAAATAGAAAATTTAAGCATTATTGAGCTTCAAGACTAAACAAAGTCTATTGAAGAGGTAGGACAGTGGATGATACCCTAATTACACATATCAGATTGTGGTACAATCTTTTTTTTGGTGGTAGGGAATGTGAGCCTTTGAGATATGACCACATACCCAATAAGGTCAGAAGAAAGACTCAGAATAATTATACCTTTAAGATAATTATACTAAAAGTACTTAGAATAATTATACATTAAAATTAATTACTTCACAAATACAAAAATACCATAAATTGGTACAAAAATTGGTTTAACTTAAAAACCAATGAGTCAACATGTGAAATAAATTATACCATTGGATTCCCCATGGTAAAATACACATATACCATTTTTATGGAATATCTGTAAAGTCAATATTTAATGAGTTATAAGGAATAATACCTTATAAAAACCATAAATCCTTATTTATTTCGAAAACCAATGAAAAAACATGTGAAATAAATTGTACCAGTGGATTCCCCGAGAAAATTCACATATAAAACAATTAATGAGCTAATTTCCAAAGTTAATACTTAAGGAATTAACCTGAATATATGCACTTTTTTGGTCAATGCATATATTCAAGGATCATAGCTAATATCTCTTAAACTATACAGGATAGAGTGATGAACCAAAAATAAAGTTACCACGTAATTACTGTAAGAACACAGATATGAACTTTATTTTACAATTTATAAACAAGGTTAAAACCTATGATGAAATATTGATAAACATCAACAGAGCTGTTGACCACTTTGTTGTGAAAGTGGTCCAAACTTAAAATAAAGCACACAGTTGGATTCTGCTAGTTCATTCGTGAAGAATGATGTAATGTTTATTAATAAATTCAGGGTATAACCCCCTGAAATCATGATTTGAAGTTTAAAATATTGAATTTCGACAGAAAAGATGAGCTACAAGAAAAGTCATCAAAATTAGAGTTTTGATGATGTAATGAAAAGCTCTTGGCAGCATAATAAGGTTATGTCAGGCTATCAGAATTCACCTTCTGAATTGCTTTAGCGTGTAAAACTTAAAAGTTATTCAAGATCAAAGTTTGAGCTTAAATTGAGCAGTTATGATCACCTACCGCAACCTTAAATTAAGTTTACAAGTCATATGAGTGATATAATTGGTAAATACTATTAGTTTATGATTAAAACTAATAAAATGCACGAAATTTGGGGTTCTGCTAAGCCTCTGATGTCATCAAACTTAGAGCTATAGTGATAACTCTAAATAATGGTGTAATAATGATGTAATATGGTTTGATCATGATGTGATCATCCTCAAGCCTTAAAATATTGATCAATTCCAGTGGATATGATCAGTACACGTCTACTAGAAGCCTGTTGGACTCTAGGAGGGAGGTATTTACTATAAATAGAGCTCTTTTTACTCTGTTTTCCCCTCAGATGCATAAAAAACATTAAATCAATTAAATCAAAGGTAATTTCTTAATTCTTTATATATAAAACTATTATATTATTAAAGACCAAAGACCACCTTGTTATAATCATCTATTTTGACGTGATTAAATCATTTATTTAATTGTTTTTTCCAAAAATCTCTCTAAAAACTCATTTCCACGTAAAAATCAAGAATATTACTAATTTTTCTTTATTTTTATTGTAGCAACAATTTGAAAAGGTTGTATTTATATTTTTTTTGGCATAAAATATTTCAAAATTATTATATTAAGTGTTAAAAGTAGGTTATTTTCTCTTCTTATAATAATTTTCTCTTTATTACTACTTTAATAATTCTTTAATTAATATAAATAGTATTTATATTAATTTATAACTTTAATATTGGTAATATTATTGTTATTAATTGTTTTTTATTAATAAAAAACAATTTTCTATGCCTTTATTATTCGTTTGTAACAATAATAAAGTGCTTTTAAATATATTAATTATTTTATATTAATATATTTATTTTATTATATTATATTTTATAATATAAATTATATTATTATATTTTATTAATAATATAATTACTTTTACGCCATAATTATAATAATTCTTTATTATTATGATTATTTTTTATCTTATTTATTTCATTTATAAGGACATTCATAGTACAATAAGTAAAATATTAGTAATTTTTACTTATTGTTTCATAGTCAAACCTTACACTAGTACAGCGGTCAAAAACAGTTATACTCTTGGAAAATAATAAGGTTATAATCTTATCATAGTATTTTACTGCTTATTATTGTTAAGCAACTGATAAACAGTGCACCCTGGGCTTTCAGCAGTGCTCAACACCACTATAATTCATAGAAAAGCCCTTAATACTACTATTAACTCTATTTTTTTGTCTTAAATTGCTGTGTAATAGTCATATTTGAAGCTGTAAATACTCTTATTATCACTTTATCATATACTCAGCGTGACAATTTGGGGGCCTGGCTGTGTTTTTTGAACCATTTTGAAGTTTTTGGCCTAAAAGTGAGTCATTTTCTCTTAATATTATTTTATTGTTTTATGGGCCTCAAAATAATTTAAATAAAAAAGAAGAAAGGATTAAATATCATATATTATTATTATTTTGATTGGTATATAACCATAAACCACTGCTTTCTTTTTTATGCATTTTTTGACATGGTATATCATGACTTAATTACCACAGTCTCATTTTGGTGTATTTTTAAATATAAAAAGAAGAAGTACATCTATAATTTTTTTAAATTCTTAAAAGAATCCTCTGAACTGTCAATAACAGATTCAGAAGGTGTGGTTGCGAATATTGTAATTTTGAATTGTTCACATTAAACCACTTTATTCAACTATTACTGTTAATTAAAGAATCAAAAATTTGAAATATTTTAGTTACATCTGTAAGCAAACATCTGTCAAACAGGTTTTTGGAGATGAAAATTGGTATTACCAATCCACAATCACTGTTTAGAGGTGTTATACAGCCATATATTACACCAGAGGCTATTCTTTTATGTGCAGAAGCACTTTCAAGAGTCAAGACTGACATAAGTCCTGTTATTTTGACTACTAGTGTAAGAAAAATTAATACCACTAGATGCAAAGTCACAGGAAAACCAACCACTTATACCCCCAGACACAGACCACATTTAGAAGGGAAAGAGAAAGAGGAAGAGTAAAAGCCTCATAAAAACCAGAAAGTGGAAACCTATTGCCACTCAGAGGCCCAAAAAGCCATAAAAATTCTTCCTTTATACAAGGTGAACAAACCTTGATAGCTTGTACTGGGAAAATAAGATTAAGTAACCCAGTTGAAACTTCTCAAGGCAAATTTCCCAAAGCTTTAGAACACAGGTTTGTAAAAAGCACCGTAAAAGGTAAATAACCTAAGAAAAAGAAGTTTTTGAGTGATTGCAGACACTGATAACATGTTTCCTGTACAGCTCAGAGACCTTTCAATCCCAAGGAACTAGCCAGAGGAAAGTCAAGGAGTGTTCAGATCCACAATATAAGGGTTTGGACAGCATGGTGAATGGCAAAACACTGAATTAAAACATTTCCACACTCTTATTCACCCTCCAATTTAACAGAGACATCAAAACAGAGGACTGGACAGACATGAATCAAGTACTTCAGCTTCACCAACTCCTCAAAGACCTGTTCCAGTGGAGAATGGCACACAAGAGGTTCAAACTGGCTTCACACTGGGAATAACTAGGGGCAAGATGCCAAAAGATATGTCTCAGAGCAATGCGGGAACTCCTTTTGATGTGGGATTAAATAAGGCAGTACCTTGAGGGGGAAATTATTGGTAAATCTATTTTGTATTTCAGAATTTTTGAAGAACCATGGGTGCTACGGTGTATTAGCTGCCCCTCTAAATAATACTGAATAGACAGCATAGGGAGAATCATAAAAATAAAATCAGATTTGTGGTTTTAAAAGATCAAGGAGACTTATCAGTAGTCTCTAAATCAGAGCTATTAATAATCTATAGCCGAAACTTTGATGTAACACTATAATAAAATAAAGACTCCTACTTGATTTCATGTTAATAAGACTGATAAAGATTCTTTTCTGATTATGATGATTCTTTTTTGATATGAATAATAATAATGTCAGGCTCAGTCTATGATAAATAAGTAATAAGGCTATTTACAACTTTAAATATGACTGTGACATAGATAAAAAGTATTAAAAAAGGCTTAAATATAAATTAAAAGGGCTTTACTAATGAGAATTAGTGGTGGTGAGCGCTATTGAAAGCCCTGGGTGCAGCTTTATCTGTTGGGTTACAATAATAAAGTTTATAGTATAGCCTGATTATTTTCCAAGAGTATAACTGTTTTTGACAGTTGTACTACGTAGGAATTCAAGAGGAGGATGGGCATCCCTTTTCTGGCAGTGAAAAGGCCTCCTTTCATCCTAAAATGGGGTGAAAAGGCTGCTAGACCTTTTCATGTAGATGAAGTGAAGATTTTTCACTCTCAAGGACAGGATTGTGGTTTTAAAAAGGCCTGTATAGCCTGTATTGGGCTCAGATGTGGTTTTGAAACCACATCTGGGCAATTTTCACCAATACAGGGTGAACATTTTCATATGGGGACCACACAGCCTGATTCTGACATGTATGACATGTAGAATGCTGTACAGAACCTGTATGGGACACCAGTATTGAAGGGAAAACAAGCTTCTTTGCCTGTTTGAAACCTAATAATCATGGTTATGGGATATTATCCCATGGTAAGGCTGGATTGGCCAAACTGTGGGATTTTGAACTTAAAACAGCTATAACTTTGTCAATTTTTGAGATATCAACCTCCAAATTGGTTCGGTGTGTAGTGTTGTATGTGTTCTACACGATGGTACCTCATTTGATATGGCTATAATTCAATATGGCAAAGTTATCCCATGTACAAGGGCTTTTGTAAATATGTGTGTTTTAGGCAAAAAGCTTTATTGGGCTTGTTTGCCTTATAACTTTTGTTCTAGATAGGATATGGGGAAATGAATGGCACCATAAGATAGCCATGATTGTTCTCTTTCCAAAAAGACCCCACTTTAGGTATCTCACAATGAAACTGCAGAAGTTAGATGAGAGGTGAATATTTTATTCACCCTTATTTAGCCTGAATTTGGCCATAGCTTCTGTAATACTGGTGCCAGCTCAGTTTGGCTGGGACCATTGGATAGCCCTGACTTGAAGCTTCATTTTGAGTACCAATCTGATGGGGTTAAGTCTTTTACTCTGTATTTCCGATGGGAGATGTAAATTAAGGTTTATGCTCAGAAACAACTTTGAGCAGGAATAACTTTGTTATTCTTGTCCTATGATGATGGGACTTGTATATTTGGAAAGGGGTTAGTTTCCTCTTTCTTTTGATAGCTTTTGAGATGATTTGTCTCAGTTCCATGCTTTGGTGGTATCTTGGCTATACCATTGGTTTATGGTATTTGGCTGTCATGCTTGTGCTCTGGTTTTGAGTCACAGGCTGACACATAATAAGACTGGAATTGAATACTAATACATATTCTTCAATGAATAGTTTTTTATACTACATTAATATCACTACTAAAATGTTTCTGAGAAAGGCTACTGAGCTTTTCACTATGGGTAAACTACAACTACTATAGATATCCTGCTAGTTCAGGGATGGTTGTGATCCTCAATCATGGGAACGTTTCCATTGTTCTGGAAAATGAGGGAGAAAAAAACCCTATTTATACCTTTTGGGCCTCCATAGAGCTTCTCAAAACAGGGGAATTAGAGAAATCATAGCTGAGATGCTTTAGCTGGTGAGACCTGTAGATTTGGTGTCTTTGTTACATGTTTTCTGAGAGAATTTTGCTGGTGGTGTTTTTTCTTATCAAAATCAAGTGATTTCATTGAGATAATTTGTCTGGTGAGAGTTTTTTCTTATCAAAATCATGTTATGTATTTGAGATAATTTGGCTGGTGAGAGTTTTTCCTTATGAAAATCATGTGATTTCATTGAGATAATTTGGCTGGTGAGATTTTCTTTTTTCCCCAAAAGTGGAGAAAATACAGGTTCTGAAAATTGAAATTTCTTCTAGTAATATGATATCTTTGAGAGAATTTAGCTGATGACAATCTTATTTTTAGTGACTTTGTTACATGTTTGCTGAGAGAATTCTGCTGGTGATGTTTTTTCTTATCAAAACCATGTGATGTAATTGAAATAATTAGGCTGGTGAGATTTTTTTCTTATCAAAATCATGTGATGTCATTGAGATAACTTGGATGGTGAGAGTTTATTTTTTCCAAGAAAGTGGAGAAAACACAGCTTCTTATAATTTAGATTTCTTCTAGAAATATAATATCCTTGAGAGAACATAGCTGGTGATATTTTTCTTGGAAGTGGAGAAAGTGGGGAAAATACAGCTCCTTGTTATTGAGCACACTGCCATTAGATTTGAAAAAGGTGGGGAAATTGGTATTTTATATTTTAATTCAAGTTCTTCTGGTTGAAAATTTAATATTTTTGTTTATGCCCAAGGACTTCTTTAAAGTTTTATTTAACTAGTTCCAGAGTTCTGAAGTTTGATTTCCTTCTGAGGAATTATTTCCTAATTCCTATTTCCATCTCCAGAGTTATTCCATAATTTCTATGTTCATCTCCAAAGGTATTCTGCAATTTGATTTTCTTCTTGGGAGTTATTACTCAATTTTCCCTGGAGTTATTCCCTAATTCCTATTTTCACCTCTCAAGTTATTCCTTAATTCCTATTTCACTCCAGAGTAATTCCCTAATTCCTATTTCCATCTCCAAAGTTGTTCTTCATTTTTATTTTCTTCTTGGGAGTCATTGCTCAATTTTTCCCTGAGTTGTTCCCTAATTTATATTTTCACCTCTGGAGTTATTCCCTAATTCCTATTTTATGTTTGAAAATTAAATAGTCTCATTCCACAGTTGATTTTGATCTTGGGAATAATTCCGCAATTTTATTTTTATTCCTCAGAGGTATGTTGGGACTTTTCTATAATTCCACAATGTTCTTCCATAATTTCTCCCAAGTTCCTCAATGTTATTGCAATTCCTTCTCCAAAATTCCACAATTTATTTCCCAATTTTATTCCTGTTTCCGGAGTTATTCCACATTTTCATTTTATTGCCCCTGAATTATTCTGAATTTTTTATTATCATATTTGGTAAGCTTGAACCTGGTATAATTGGTATGGAATACCACAGCAATTTCTTTAAAAGACCTTTTGGAAATTACCAAGGGTTGGAATGCCAACAGGAAATTCAAGCTCTTAGAAGAGAGGGAAGCCAAAGTAAGGGAGAATCAAGCCACAATCCAGGATATTGTAAGATGTGTCTATGAAACTGTTGATAATATTAATATTAATAAACAGTACTATGACTGTTCTTCTGAAATATAATAATAAAAATTATTTTAACCAAAACTAAATAATTAAAGAATTATTTATTTTGCATGTTATACACTACTAGTGATTATAACAGTAAGCAGTAATTGTCTACTAGAATCAATTACAAGAAGAATTTAATAATAAAAACTTCTTTTATTAAAATAATTAAAGTTATTTTAATATATAATTATCTTTCACAAGAATAATTATAAAGATAATTCTTGAAGAAAACTATTACTAGGGAAAAACCTTAAGAATTAAGATAAATCACTCACTATTAATCTAATGAGCCTTTTAGAAGATGATAGTAGAGAGATTTGAAGTGGAATTGTAGATTTAATAGATCAAAAATAGGTTTTATAACAATATTACAACAATATATAGTTGATTTCTATGATTTCACGTCTTTCCAATTGATTTCTGAAAGAATAAAACACTTAAGAAATAGTTTTAACCAATACTTACTTATTTGTAATAAAGGTATAATATAATAATGTGATTGTTCTGGAAAAAACAGCAAGAGAAGGCCTCTTAAGTCTAAGAAAGCTCACATAGGCGTTCCATGGAGCAAACTGAAAAACAAGTGAGTGAGAAAACAACAAAACTTTTTGGGTTATTGATTGCATCATCTGTTGTCACATAAGATTATCATAATTGCTTAATTGAGGCTTTTATGTGACTACCAACCCATTTATGGTTAAGAATAAAAGGGTAACAATTGTAAATATTCTTTTATTTTCCAAAGGTATCAATGTTATTGGAAATTTAAGCATAGAATTTATTTTATGTAAAGTTTTAAATATTCTGTATTTCACATGGAATCCTCAAAAATGGACTGTAAGTAAAACTTTGAATTTTACATATAAAAGTATAATTATTTTTGGTTTTCATATGAATTCTACAGTTTTTGATTTGTCCTTAAGGTTTCAGAAAGATTAATTAAGAATTGTATTTTTAATGAATTTTTGAAGTTTTTATCTCATTTCTACATAGAATTGCAAATAGCAGTATATGGCTAGTTGCTATGAGGTAAATCAATGGATACTAGTCCAAAAACAATTTTAATTACTCTTTTAGGGTCTATCCATGGTAATTAATTAAGAATTGACATGGTTACAGGAGTCTAAGTTGCTCTTTACCTCCTTGGAACGTCAAAATAGCAGGTTATTTGCTATTTTCTTATGATTTACTGAAGTTGTAACATGGTAACCAAGTTCCCAAAAGGTTTTAGCTTACTAATTGGGCCAATATCGGTCATGGATCCAAGCTTTGGAGCTATCCACGCCTCTGAGGCCTCAGAAGTTGGGTACCCTGGCTCTCTTTGATGTCTTTTGTCCCCCTTGCCTATTTTTTTACATCAAAATGGAAATTTAAGCTTCAAGTGAGATCACCACTATGGGTGTACATAAAGTGCATGTAAGAATACCATAATATTAAGTTCCCAAAATATGCATAACACTATTCTTAGTGTATATGTAACATGGGATTTCCCACATTCCCATTATTTTGGCGTGAAATTAAGAAAAACAAACGATTTTGTGGATCTTTTATGTGGTATTGAAGTATCTTCCATATTACCACCTCAAAGAGTTTATTTGAGCTTAATCACTCTATGAAGCTACCCTACGTGAAGGTTTGTGCAGAATCCAAATCTGGCCTTAAATCCAGGGATTTCCCTACTCAATAAAAAGTTATTAATCTTTTCTTAAATCAAAAATGATGAATTTTTAACATATGCATGACTTATGGGTTATGCATAGTTCAGAATTTATTTTTAAGATAATTGTGCCCTATTTGGGTATGTAAAATATACCTCAAGGCTCACAGCTATAGAGGAGCAATGGAGCCAAAAAGAGAATATTCTGACTCCTTCAGGCTCACAAGGAGTAGGCCAATCCAGATCTCCAGTAGCTTCAAACCACCCAGAATCCAGCAAATCAGGGGCCCAGAGTCGCCAGTATTCACATAAACAACAAATAATTGTAAATAAACCTGATAGAATCAGTACACCTACAATTATAAATGATATCCCCACTCAGAACAAACATATTGCTGTTACACCTGAGAGTAACATAAAAAGAAATTAAGTGTGGTTACATATTTCCCAGTTTGAAGAGCAAATTCAAGAAAAGTTTGAAAATCTCCATGAAAACAATGTAAGATTACAATAATTTATAACTTTAAAAAATAAAACCATCCAGACTCTTCAAGAAGGCTATGATAAACTAAGAAAAGCCTCAGAAGAGACTAATAAAAGACTAAACCAAGTCTGGAAGGAGCAATACCACTGCAAGAGGGATAGGTAATACCTTGATCAAGACATAAAGAAATTGGTGAATGTCTTCCAGAACATGAAACCACAGAGTCATGGCTATGTTTTTGAAAATAATAAACACCTCCAAGAGGACATTAAGCCAGGTTCCTCAATGGAGAGTAAGAGCAGATACTCATCACAATACCAAGATGGAGATAATATTAATTACTCAGAGAAGGATTCTTTCAAAAAACTTCCAGAAGCCACAAGTTTTCCAAAACTCTGGTGTAGGATAATATGATAATATTTAACTCATTAATTATGTTGATGGACTCTTCATTGATGTACCAAGTATACCAGACTACTGGAGAACAGCTATACTGAACACAGAATTCAAAGTACATGCTAGTATTTGGTACACATACACAAAAGAAATAAATTCAGAAGAAACAGGCCATGGTGGAAGAGTCAGAAAACCAAAAAGTAAATTAATGGTACTTGGATATGGAAAAAGACTATGTCATTTAAAAATTATAAATAAGCAGTGGACAAAGATCCTTATGAGTGGTGTCTTGAAATTTCTAAAAGACTCAAAGGCATTGATTGTCATATGAACAATAAAATGAGAAATCACCAAATCCTGACACAACTACAAGGAGAGATTAGAAGACATTTCCAAAAACTTACAAATTGTCAGGAAAAGAACAAAAATAGGGAAATATCCCGTATACAAAGGCAACAGTTTCAGAGAGAAACAGCCTTTCAGGATTGAAAATAAAGACAAACCTGGAGAAAAAGGGGCACAAGTGACCAAGAAGAAGAGCTCTTGTCACAACTGTGGTTTAACCGAACACTATTATAGCAACTGTTCAAAGGAAAAGAAGGAAATATAGGCCATTGAACAAGTACCAGAGGAGTAAATCTAAGCAGAGTATCTGGAATCTGACTCTATGGGTGATGCTATCAGAGAAAACTCTGATTATGAGAAAGACCCAATAGAGGAATTACTACTAAAGTACCAAAAGGAAACCCAGTTGGAAATTCAGGACACACAGTTGGAAGCAGGTTTACAACAAGACACTGAGAATAAAAACTTGCAAAATCACACAACAGATGTGCAGACCTTCAAAGTAATACTGACTAAAGGAATGGAATACATTAATGGGAAAGCTACTAAGATGACTGTTTGTATTGAAAATGCTCAAAATCCATTGATCATCAACAGATGTGCAGACCTTCCAAGTAACACTAACTAAAGAAATGGCATAAATTCATGGGACAGCTACTAAGATGACTGTTTGTATTGAAAATTCTCAAAATCCATTGATAATTGACAGTTGTGCACACTTCTCAATAGTATCCAGAGGATATCTGAACACACAATTCTAAAATTGGGAGAACCAAATCTTTCCAACTAAGGAAAAGAATTTCAAAAGTGCATCAGGAAAGATGACATCTATTGAAACTATTATCAAAGAGATAGCTATACCCCACAGGAAAGGGGATATAAGACTCAACCTAGAGTTTGTAGTATGTGAATATGCCCGCATTCAAGGCTATCTAATGAGAACAGAATACCAAAGGAATTATGGCATTGATATTTACAATAGTAAATAACAGGAATATTCCCATAGGTAAAAACAAGGAAAAGAAATTTCCAAGTGACATATACCAGTTGTCTAACCAAGACCCCCTGTAAGAATTACTTAATGAATTCAAAGAGGGAAAATTCAGTGCTAAACTTACTAGTAAAAAGATACTTAGTTTACTAACAATGCTTAGGAAGAATAGACCAGCTTTTTACATAGGGGAAGAAACCATGGGAAAAATTAGAGGCCATGATATAGAATTATATCTGGATGTGGAAAAATCTTATCCACCCATTCTTAGAAGACCACCACATCTAGAAATCATGGAGACCTGGAAAGAAATTGAAAAACATGTCAAAGGGCCCTTAGATATGAATTTAATCAGAAATATAGGACACAATGAAATAGTGGAAGTAATCACACCTGTACTCATCACATGGCCTGATGGCAAATATAGATTGTGTGGAGACTTTAGAGAACTGAAAAACTACACTAAAGCTGACAGGAACCCTATACCAAGGATACCTCATGCTCTAGATAAGCTGGAAAAAGGAAAACAAATCACAAAGATTTATTGGATGAAAGGCTTCCACCAAAATGGAGTTAAGCCAAAATACATGAAGTTACTCAGAATCATATGCCACATGGGTACTTATCAGTACACCAGGATTCAATTTTGCACAAAAAATGAACCAGCCCACTTCCAAAAGATGATGGACACAATATTTCAAGAAAAGATATTGGAAAGCTGAATGGTAATAAATATTGATGATATCATTATATAATAATAAGCATGTTAATACCACGTGAAGTAAATTGACAGAGTCTCCAGTAAATTCACACCCATCAATCTGAAAATTCAACTTGAGAAGTGTAATTTTGGCCAACAAGAACTATTGGAACTGGGACATAGAGTCTCAGGCCTTAGCCTGGGAATGGATCAGAACAAATTAGCAGAAGTACTTAAAAAGAAAGTACCAAAGAGAATCAAAGAGATTCAAGATTTATTGGGCTTTCCAGCTACTACAGAAACCACATTGAAAAAATTTCCCACATAACTAGAAGCTTATATAAGTTATGTTCAAAAAGTGTAGTTTTTGAGATTACCAAGAAGAGGAAGGATGCATATGAGAGGTTCAAAAATGAACTCACGAATGCACCTTTCCTTATTCTACCTGAATTTGAATTACCATTCAGGTTGTACATAGATGAAGTTGCAGCCAAAGATTAGGGTCAGCCCTTCACCAAAGAAAAATTGTAAATGATGAACCTAAGGAAGGGGTAATCCATTATATATCCAGGAAACTGAAATATTCACAGGCTAGACACAGAGCAACCCATACTGAATGATTATGATTTTTTGGGCTCTAGAGAACCTCCATTACTATTTGAAGGTTGCAGTATTTAAAGTATACAAGGATTGCACTGAAATAAAGTCTTTTCTCAACATTGAGACTACTAATAGACATATGTTGAGATGGAAAATAGCCATACAAGAGTATAGAGGCAATATTAAAATCATATACAAGGAGGGAAAGAGCCATACTATTGTTAATGGCCATTGAAAAATGTCAAAATTGATCCAGCTTATGACATAGAAGTAGCTCCCAAGATTCCTCTCCATTTTATGGAAATAGGTAGGAAGAAGATATTTAGATCTTCTGAATGGGAACCAGGAAGTGGTACCCCAGATACTAACCAAAGTGCACCACAGGAGACAGAAACCCCCATATCAAGGATAAGCCTCTAAGAACTTCACAATGAACTTTTTAATTCAGTTACTAAAAATTATTCCAAAAACAAACAGTGTAGCATATTTTTGAAACTCCTTCAACAAAAATACAGGAGCCCAGAACTGGAATCTCAGTTAGAGGAGCCCTGGTTGAGGGATCATAAGGTCAATAAGTTTTCCTCATCTTTGTACTCCTTTATCACAGAGAAAAGGACAATAAAGCTCTTGCAACGATAGACAGGGATCATATTTCCCTAGTACTTCAAGAATTCCATTACTGCCCTTACATGGTATACATGAGTAAACACAGGACAAAAAAGAGGGTAACAAGCACAGCTTGGTGGCCTCAATGGGAGCAAGAGTTGAGTGAATACATTGAAAATTGTGAAAGATAGCAGAAGGCAAACAGGAAACATGGGCAAAATTATGGGCTACTCCAACACATAGAGGAGCCCAAGAGCCCATGGGAAACTATTAAAATGGACTGGGTAACAGGACTTGTCCTAGGAGGCAAAGAAAACTTCAATGCTTGCCTAATCATAGTAGACAGGTATAGTAAAATTTTCAGATGCCTACCATGACACAAAGAGGACACAGCTATGGACAAAGAATTTTTATTCTGGAATGGAATCATAGCTACATGTGGAGTCCCCAAAATCATCTTAAGTGATAGGGAACCAAAGTTCACATCATAATTTTGCACTAACCTCTCTGACATGCTTGAAACCAAACTTTCATTTCCTACAGCTTGCCATCCACCAAGAGATGGACTAGCTGAAAGGATGATCCAAGAATTGGAGGACATAATCTGCGGATTCTGTGCATATGGCATGCAATACAAAGATAATAAAGGATATACAAATGACTGTGTTACACTTCTACCAGAAATAAAACTTTCTTAAAACACCAGCTAGAGCTCTACCACAGGGGAATCATCCTCATTGGTGGAGAAATGGTGGAACCCATTATTGCCTGTGGATCACTAGAAAAAGAACCTTGTGAATATCCACCCCACAGCCAAAGACCTCCATGATATATGTAAGAAAGAATGTGATACAGCTGCAAGATGCATAGCTGAGGCAAAGGAATGAAAAGAACCACAAGGAAGCAGAATTCAGAGATGGGGACCGAGTGCTAGTGTCTAATTTAAATCTCAATAACCTTGAAGGCCCCAAGAAAATGAGAGACTAATTTAGGGGAACATTCACTATCATTATATTGATAGGGAAAAGTGTGGGGAAGGTCAGACTCACAGAGGAATTCTCTGTGAAACACCCAGTGTTCCCAGTGTTTTTTCAAACCTTACCATCAGAAAGGGGAGATAAGTTCCCCTCCTCAAATAAAAGGCACACCCTACGGGAAATAGTGGAAGTAGAGGAATCTCCTGGTCCAGTGGAAAAGATCATGAAGGTAAGGAATATCAGACTCAATGGCAAAGACCATAGACAATATTTGGTCAGATTTAAAAACCAAGCAGCTGATAAAGATAAAGGGTTAGAAGGAGATGCCATACCAGATGGTGACCTTCACCTGAGAAGATTCAGAGCCTCTAGGAGGGCTGAAAAGTCTCATGAATGATGAGTATTTTTCGGAGGGAGGTTATGTCAGCATGTGACTCAAAACCAGAACACAAGAATGACAGCCCAAATAACATAAACCAATGGAAGAGTAAAATACCACCACAAACATGAATCTGAGCCAAAAAAAGCTATAAAGGTATCAAACAAAGGAGGGAATTAACCTCTTTCCAAATATATATACCCCAATCATTATAGGAAAAAGAATATAAAAGTTATTCAGACTCAAAGAAGTTGCTTGGCATAAACCTTAATTTTCACTTCTAGTCTAAAATCAAAAAAAAGATGCTGAGCCCCATCAAATTGGTTTGAAAATTGAGGAGCTCAGTCAGGGATATCAAATGGTACCAGAAAAATTGATCTAGCATCAAAAGATACAGAATTTATGGCTAAAAATAAGCCAAATAAGGTCAAAGATGCAGGAGTTGAGAAAAATAAATATCTGAATAATCGAAATTAAACATTTTATAGCTTTGCCATATTTGGTGTTACCCATACCAACTGAGGTACCATTGCGCAGATCCCATACATGTATACACAATGATCAAAGTTTGATCTCAATATCTTGAAAAATGACAAAGTTATGGTAGCTTAAAGATTGAATTCCCATAGTTGGGCCAATACACCTTTACTATGGGATGCTATCCCATACGTATAGTTCATCAACTGACAACCAATGCACCCTGGGCTTGAAGCATTTCTCACCACCACTATAATTCATGCTAAAGCCCTTAATACTACTATTTACTCTATTTTATATGTTTAATTTCCATGTCACCTGAAAAGTAAAAGTTATAGATACTCTAATTACCACTTTCTAATAGACTCAGTGTGACAGAATTTTTCTATGGATCATGAATTCTGAAATGTCATGATATAATTCTGCTGGTATGTTTTTTTGTTGGAAAAACCATTGTAAAGCTCCTTCTTTTCAGAATTGAGTTTTGAATATTTAAAGGATTTCTCAAATTTAAATCTACAGTGATCATTGGCACACTTGTTGATGATTTTGGTTTTCCACCAAGTCCAGCTTTGGTGTCCGTGTGCTTGTCTAAACTTGATAAACCTTCTATGAGTTGGTTTGGTAAACAAAGTGTTAAATCTTGATGTTACTGATCTTCCTGGTAGCTCATATTCTTCTTTGATGTTTCAATAATTCTGATAAGTTCCATATGGTCATATTCTCCTTCACCACTGAAGTGAGGCCATTCTTTAAGCTTTAGTAGTTCTTTCAAAGGTTCTATTCCCATACTTGGTTCCGATTTGGGGAAATAAATAGAAAACTCATTTTAATTTGTAAGCTCTCTATATAAAAAACTTGTGGGTTTAATTTTCTTATACCCTCACCTTGATTTGGATGTTTAGAAGTTCTTGGAAAATTGAGCAGTGATTGTTTAATTTCATTCATTTTTTGGTAGGAAAACTTGTGTAATTTCTGAATTCATGTTGGAAACTTTGTGTTAAGTTGATCAACTCAATTTTATACATGTCCTCTTTGATTGTCATTTATTTCAATAATTCTCTTTTTTTAGTATTATCAGAAACAATTTTATTCAATCTCAATGTTAATTTTGATAATTCTTCTTGTGAGGTATCAAAAAACACTTTCAAGAAAATTCTGTTTCTCTTTACTTCATTAAATGAGTTTGAAATATCATCAACAATCTTCTTATTATCTGCTTTGATAATACTTATAGCTTTGTTTCTTGTTGTTTCAATAATGTCATACATATTTAATTTAGAATATTTGTTTTTTTAATTCTTTCAGAATTACAGATTGTTAACTTATATTATTATAAAATGAAGCATCATTGTTTGATTTTTCAATTGTTCTCAAAACATGTTCAAAATTCATAATTGTTGCATTTACTTGGCTTGAACTCAGATTATTTGTCTTAAGATTGTTAAAAATATTTAAATTTTTATCAGACCTATGACTTTTTACATCATTCATGGCTATATGGAAGGCTTTAATTCAATCCAAAATCTCAGAAATCATTCCTAATATTTTGATATGCCTTCCTCTCTCTTCTGAATTTCCATCATAGTTCTGGACATTTGAAACACATTTTAAATGGCATCTTGTTGAATCTTTGGGTTTCTATAGCCCTAGATGTATGGTTTTGTGGCTGGTGCTTTCCCTTTGACCTTGTTTCAAGCTTGTGGTTGATTTTCTATGTTGAAATTGCTTCTCTGGAAAGTGTGGCTGGTTTTGGCATTTTGTTTTGGGTGGTTTAGGGGTGTTTTCCTCCATACTGCTGTTAGAAGAATGATTTTCTTCTTTTCTGTCAATAGATGCCATCCATTCAGTAAATTTCAAGTATTGGGATCACCCAGAAACTTCATCACAGTCAGGTAAGAGTTCATGCCGGTTTTTCAAAGTTTTCTTTGGGAATTTATACTACTTGTGTTGAAGTGTATTGTTGTACTCCTTCTGGCCGGCTTTTTAAATATCCACTGAGGTTTGTTATGGCAGTGTCAGCTCTGTTTTACGGCAAAAAAGTGCTATCAGCTTTAGAGTGGCATAATTCTTCAGTTTGGAATTCATTTACTGACCCTTGTCCTTCTTTAATCTATTAGAAACTTCGATAATCACATCCATAGCCTTTTTGGGAGCTGCTTCTGGGGTTATAGCTGGATCCTGATCTGGTTGAAGCCATAATTTTAGGCAAGAAAGCTTAAAAATAAAATTTTATGTAAAAAACTTACTATTTAAAAAATTCTTTGCTTTTTTCAGGGTATTTCTGATATCCAAATTTATTTATTCAAAAGAAATTTTTTTTGGTTTATTATTCTGAGTTATAATAACTGTAGTATTGTGGTCACAATTTACATTAGTGGCTGGAATAACGCTAGTTACTTTTTAAGCTTTTTCAATGTTTTCTTGTCTTACCATGTTTTTGAGCACTAAATTTGATGAAGAAAACAATTATCAAAGTGAAAAATGAAAGATAAATCCGCACTTATATTATTTAAAAAGGAATAGTTTTATGGACTTTTGAGATTATAAGTATTTTTTATGGATTTTTTGTTTTAAAATATGAGAAAATATGCTTAAAAAATGTGAAAAAAATATCCCACAGGTAGGATATCACTGCTTGGCCCCATAATGTAAGGTGTGGATATGAAAATTTGATGAAAAATCAAGTACTTTTTCTGTCCTTAAAACTTGTATGAGGTAATTTTTAAGAGCTTTAAGAGAAAAAACGCCAAAATGATTTTTTTAGCTTTGTTAAAAGAAAAAAATATCATACAGATTTATTGTCTTAACACCAATAGGAATGTATCCTAAATACTCTGCAAGAGATAATTATGGCTAAAAACAAGATCTCAATGGGAATTAAATTAAAAATAGACTGAAAGGAAGTAAAATGACAAGGGAGACTCTAAAAATACCATTAAAGGGAAAAAATACCCACAATCTACCAGAGTGACAAAGCTAACAGTGATGAAGAATTTTTTAATTCAATTTTGCAGTGGCTCAAGGGTGAAACAGATTATAAGATTTACAAAATATTATTATAATTATTTTTCCACACGGTTAAAAGGTTTAAAATGATTTAAAAGTTGTGGTTGCAATTTTTTATTGATTGGTTTAACAGTGTTTAAACCAATTATAAAATGAAAAGATTCTAACATGAAGAGGAAAGTGGGGCAAAGAAGAAATTATTTCATAGTGACCAATTTTCTTACTCAAAAAGTGGAATTTACTCTAATAAGTTGTGAGAAGAACACTGAAATCAGAAAATACACTTATGGAATCATTGAACCATGTTTTGAACCAAAAAAGGGTTGGCTTTGGCCATTTTAGTCCCTCAAACCAGCTATTTCTATAGTAATACTTGGCTTAAAGCCTTCAAAAAATGGGTCCCATGGGCCATAGAGGGCCTAAATGGCCCAAAAAGGCCATTTAGGCCAAAGCCCCCCTAATATAAAGGATTGTTACAAGGGATATGGTGGTGGCTAGAGGGGCCATAGGCCCCTGGAAGACTGAAAAGACCCGTGGGCCCAAAGACAGGGATAATAGCCTGGGGGTTGGTGAGGTGGAGAATTCGCCAATGAGTGCAGGATATGACCTGGGGCCATGAATTGCCAGTGGAAGGGCTTTATGGCCAAGGGGCCATAGAGCACCAAGAGGATAAAATTGGCCATAAACATATTATATGGCCAATTGACCATAACCTGGGTTCAGGTTGGAACTGCCGCAACACCCATTGAGGGGGGTGATTATTGATGGTTGTGAATCTTTGGCTTTTGGCTTCCTTCTTATCTTTCACATAGCTTGTATTGCTTTCTTTTTCTCTCAAAGAAATATATTCTTCTTTTATTTCTTTATTCTTTTGGAGCCCTCCAAGTGAATTCTTGATCCCTGAGTGCCAGGCCACTCTTGTTTTCTGCAAGAGCCCCTGTGACATTATATTAATTAACTCATATTTTCTTTTCATTAATTTCATTCACTGATTTCATCAAAATTATGACTATTCAATACTTGTTAGTTTTATGATTTATCATCACCTCTCAATTTTCTCTCATTCATTCTTCATTCTTGAAAATTGAAAGATGACCTATTTTATTTTATTTTTCTCTTTTGAAAGCTTTATTTAAGTAATCAATTATTTTCAATGCATAATTCAGTTGTTGTTTTATTTTTTAATTTTTAATTGATTTTCAAATTGGTCATCAATGTTATTTAGACATGTCATTCATATCAGGATTCACTTTGATTCATTCTTGGAGAATTTTGATTTAAGGGATAATACACTTGATTTTGATTTTATTGACTCATTTGTAATAAGAATGACATTGAAATGAAGAGATTTGATTCACCTGAATATTATTGATTTTGCTAATTTTTTCACATCAAGATTCTTTTGACATAAATTTATTTTGCCTCCATAAATTATTGATTTATTTATTTCTGCAAGATTTTTACTTTGATTGAATTAAATAACTCCTTTGATATTTGATTTATTGATGTACCTAAAAAACTCATTTGATTCATTGACGTTTTCCTCAAGATTTTGATATTGATTTGACTTCAAGGTTTCCTTGTGAATTGCCTCAAGCTTTCATCTTCAAATTTTGATTTTCATCCAGGTTTATTTCATTTTTATCTGTAAATAATGCCTATCCAGCACTCACCTCCTGCAAGACAGAAAAGATCTCAGGCCAGAGCTCAAGCTGTTCTCACTTCAAATCCAAGAGCTCCTCTTGATGGCACCCCAGCAGTTCCTCAGCTGAGGGCCCACTTAGACAGAGGAGCAAATGTGGATAGAGCAGCACCATCCAGGAAGAAAGGAAGAGGCCCAAGAAGATCAAATTCTTTCTGAGGAGTAGTTGGCGGTTTTCCAGGACTTTAAAGGACCATCTTCAAAGGTCCTAGTGAAAATGGTGAAGAGGAGGAGGAAACATCTGTGGAAGAGGAAGAGTCTCATGGTACTGAAGGTTTCCCTGCTACTGTGGGGGCATCCCAAGGTACTGGAGGGCAAACTATAGCCCAGTCTATTCAGCCTGTTTTTCATCAGTCTGAACCATCTTTATTGGCCATTTTCCAGAAAATGACTCAGATTATGGCCAATCTTCAAGAAGAATCACAAACACCAGCCTTCAAGACTCCATCTATGAAGGCACCAGAATGATTTGATGGGACTCAGCCCTTCAAAGTCAGAAGCTTTATTCAGTCTTGTCAGCTTATTTTTCACAATGATCCAGAAATTTTCTCTCAAAACAGAAATCAAGTTCTTTATACACCTTCATTTATAATTGACAGGGATGCAAAATGTATTGAGCTTTATCTTTCCAATCCCACTCATCAAGATCCAAATTACCTTTGCAATTCTTGAACCTTATTTGAATCTCAACTCTTTACTTTATTTGGGGACCCAAAAGAATTTAGCAAAGCTAAAGCAAAGTTGGATTGCTTAATAATGAAAGAAGGTGGACATGTTTTGCTATCCATCACCAATTTCAGAAGTTTGGTTTAAAGAACTGGAGATTGGGGGGAAAGAGCTCTCATCCATCATTCCAGGAAGATATTTACATCCAGGAATCTGGATCAATTGGCCTCCCATCCTTCAATAATTAATGGATATTACCCTGGAGCTTGATACCAGGTACCATCAGAGGCAAAAGGAGAAGAGTCATCATCAAGAGAAGATTCCTGAAGCCTCAAAGTCAAATTCTTCTCACCCTCAAAGTTCTTCAGGCTCAAATCAAAAGAAGGGGACGGATTCTCAGAAGAGGGACAAGCCCCATTCTTCTTTGTTGAATAAAAAATTCAAGTTGATGAATTCTGAAAAGGAAAGAAGAATCAAGAAGGGCTTATGCACCTATTTTGGTGGGAAGCATAGTCTTGAGTCTTATTTCAAAAATCCGCAAAACAAACTTAGGCAACTGAAAGGAAAATTTCCCAGCAAGGAAAAAGCCTGAGTGAAGATCATGTTGTGTTAAGTGGTCTTCACTGTTTTCCATCCAGTGCAAAATGGTGAAATATGAATACTGGTGTTAAGGATTCTCTTAAATTTTTTGTCTTTTCTTCTCTGTCACATATATTTTACAGTATTCTCATTGATTCTGGTACTGTAAACTCATTTATTGCAAAGCAGTTTGTTCAAAAGTATTCTTTGACCATTTCAGAGCTCCCAGAGAAGATTCCTCTTATCATCTTGGACTCTTCTGAGTCCCCTTCTGTATTTGTGACTCACCATACCAAATATATGGTTGAGCTTCCATCCTTCGAAAGCTTTGAATGGGGCTTTTTAGTCATTGATACTCCCAAGGGAGAAGACCTCATATTGGGCTTTGACTTTCTTAATCATTTTAATCAATCTATGGATTGGAGGCAAGGGCTTATCATCTTCAATGCTGATCGTGAGGACTATTATGATCCTTATGAAGCCTTCAGTAATTACATTTCTTGTGCAAAATCATGTGCAGCACTGGTTGGTGATTCTAGAACACCATTATTTCCATCTTCTGTCCATATTCCTCCTGTTAACTCCCATACTTAATCACTATCCTCTAGAGATGAAGTCTTCAAAGAGATCTAAAATGTTGGAGAAGATCATTTGGTATCTTCAATGCATCTTTTCTTTGGGAATATGGACCTCCCTGGAGGAGCTGTGGGATGAAGAGGAAGAGCCAGAGGAAGTAGAAACTGTGATTAAGGTTGTCCCCTCTGCTTATCAGCAGTATTTGGACGTATTCTCCAAGGTTAAAGCAGAGAAGCTTCCTCCTCACCACACCTGTGATCATCATATTGCGCGGGAGGGGTCTCTACCTCCAGTTGGGGTGATCTACTCTTTAACAAACCAAGAGTCAGATTAGCTCAGGGCCTAAATTGCAGAGAATTTAGAGAAAAGTTTCATCCAGACATGCTCTTCTTAAACACGAGCCCCTGTCCTCTTTGTCAAGAAGAAGGATGTTGGCCTCTGTTTGTGTGTTGATTACTGCAAACTCCATGCTGTTACTAGGAAGAGCAAGTATCCTGTTGCTCCTATGAATCCGCTTCTTACTTTCTTTAATGGTTCTTTTATCTTCTCAAATATTGATTTGCATTGTGCATATAACCTGCTCAGAATCAAGGAGGGTGATGAACATTTGATAGCATTTAGGACAAAATATTGCAGTTATGAATACTTGGTTATGCCATTTGGGCTCACCAATGCTCCTGACTCTTTCAAAAATCTTTGCAATGATATTTTTTATGATCTTCTTGATTTTTATGTTGTGGTTTATTTAGATGACATTATGGTCTTTTCCAAATCTGAGGAAGAATATTTCACTCATATTTCAACTGTTCTTTCCAGACTCAGAGCCAATAACCTCTTTGCTAGGGCTTACAAGTGCCTGTTTGATGTCTCTAGTTTAGAGTATTTGGGTTATATTGTTTCTTCTGAAGGCCTCAAGATGGACCAAGAAAAATTCCAGAAAACTGTCAAATGGCCACCTCCAAGAAACCGCAAGGCTCTTCAATTTTTCCTTGGCTCTGCCAATTTTTACTTCTGTTTCATCAAGAATTATTCAAATAAAAGTAGTTCACTCACCATTTTATTCAAGAAATATTACTTTTTCCCCTCAACAAGGAATCTCTCAGTCAGTTTCACCAACTCAAAGAGGCCTTCACCACTTCAATCCTTCTCTACCCACCATTGTAGAGACTGATGCATCCAATTATGCCTTGGGTGCTGTACTGAGTCAGGTCTCTGACTCAGGAAAACATCCCATTGAATTTAATAGCCCCAATCATATTCCAGAAGAGCTCAAATATGAGATCATGACAAGGTACTCCTTGGCATAGTCTGGGCCTCAGGTGCTAGAGGTATTTTTTTCTGTCCCTTTCTTCCCTTTTTGAAGTTCTCACCAATCACTCTTACTGGAAATAATTCATGTCATCAAAATTCCTTACTTGCCGTCAAGCTTGCTGGGCTGACTTCCTTTCTGAATTTCACTTTTCAATCACTTACTGCCCTGGCCACCTAGCTACTCTTCTGGATGCCACATCATGTTGGATGATGTTTATCCAGAGAGGGGGGAGGATTTCATCAGCAAGAATCCAATGAAATTTCAACAACTCATTAAGCAAGATGAAGTCCAACCCTCAAGATTTTTTGCATTCAAGGTGGAATATTTTTGAAATTTGATTCAATCAATTCAGAAGAAATTATGGAAATATTCTCAGCACAGAAGTATTATTTAAGATTTGGGTAAAGGTAAATATGTTAAAGATTATTCTCTTGATTCCTCTTCTCAACGTCTTTTACTAAAAGATGATGTGGTGATCCCAAATGACCCCACAATTCAACCCAGTATTCTTCAAAAGAATGGCAATTCTCCTCTAGCTGGCCAACCTGGCCAAGAGAAGACTCTCAAGCTTGTCAAGCAGGATTTCCACTGGTTCCAAATGACTCAATTCATTAAGGATTATGTTTCATCCTGTCAACAGTGTTCAATAAATAAGAATATCCATCACAAGAAGTCTGGACTCCTCAAACCTCTTCCAGTTCCAAGTGGTCCTTTAAAATGTCTTTTGATGGACTTTATAGCTCAACTGCCACTGTCAAAATCTTTTGATTAAATTATGTTCATAGTGGACAGGCTCTCAAAAATGGCAGTATTTATTCCAGCAATGTCTTCAAATGCTTCATTGGATTTGGCCCATTTATTCATCATAAATCTCTTTTCAAAGAATGGCCTTCCTTCAAGAATTGTCAGTGATAGAGGTTCTGTAAGGTGTGGTAATGAAACTTTGATTAAAAATCAAGTACTTTTCCTGTCCTCAAAATTTGTATAAGGTAAAAATCAATTAAAAATAGTAAGAAATATTATTTTTAAGAGAAAACATGCCAGTTTTATTGTTTATAACTTTATTTGTATAAAACAATAATATTATAAAGATTTATTGTTTTACCAACAATAAAGATTTATCCAAAAAAACTCTACAAGAGATATTTAAGGCTACAAAAGACATTTCTTCAAGAGCAATTTCGATTGGAATTAATTGAACAAAGAGCTGCAAGCAATTAATTAAAGAACAGAGTCTTTAAAAAGAATATTAAAGAGAAAAAATGCCCAAAATTGACCAGAGTGAATTTGGAAACAAAGTGACAAAGCTAACAGTGATGAAAGATGCTTTAATTCACTTTTGGGGTGGTTCAGGGGTAAAAATGATTATAAGAGTTGCAAAAAATGATTATAATGATTTTTTCACGTGGTTAAAAGGTTTAAAATGATTTAATAAAGGTGGTTGGAATCTCTTATTGATTGTTTTAACAATGTTTAAACTAATTATAAAAGGAAAAGATTCTAACATGAAGAGAAAAGTGGGGCAAAGAAGACATTCTTTTATAGCCATAAATTCTCTTACTCCAAAAGTAAAAATTACTCTTTTCAGTAGTGAAAAACATTCTGACAACAGAAAAGCCAATTATGGCATCATTGAACCCTGATTTAGACCAAAAAGGGCTGGTTTAAGCCATTTTTAGCCATTTTCTAGCCATTTTAGACCCTTAAATCAGCCATTACTATAGCAATACCTGGTCTAGAGCCTTCAACGCACGTCGGAATGTGTGTAATAGACGTAGAAATCAGTTAAAACTATTTTTACTATGATGGTTTTATCTTAAGGGTAGTTTTACCCTCTTGGCAACAGCTAAAACTACCCCAGTTGGTATCAAAACCTCATCATCAATTGAGTCCACAGACCCTGTAACTCAATTCCAGGGCAAAAGTGATTAGCTTTTGCGTGTATTTTGACATCCCACGCCTGTCAGAAAGGATTTTGGGAGTCTAGCTCCCCCTTAGAGCTGGAGTTCCTTTCCCCCCCCCCAAATTTAATCTTTCCAATTTATTTTTCCTTTAATTCCTCATCATGTATTATACTTATCATTTACATATGTACTTCAATTGAATTTTACAGTACAATAAACTAATAATTGATACCTCATATGTAAATCAAAGCTCACTTATGTAATACACACGCACATTTTGACAATTCAATTGACTTCAACTGAAAATACTTCAATTCCTCATAACTTCTAAACTAAACACAACACCTCAATTTTAACACAAAAATTGATGGTTAACACCACATTTGGTGTGAATTAAATTAAAGTTTTGGGATTTTCAACTTTTGTATTGAAAATACTAAAAACTTAACTTAAGCTTATTCAGAGTTGAGTTACAAGAATTTCACTCAGAGGTGACCCCACCTGATTTTTTATGAGGAATCCAATGGTGAAATAATTTTTATATGTTTATTTATTGGATGAAAAGTTATAATAATTTTTATTTAACTTTTTTCCAAATTTATTTATTTTTTTACAATTTTGTTAAAAATCATTTTTACTTAATTTTTTCAAATATAAATGTAATTTTATAATTCCAAAATTCAATGTAATTTTATTTTTAAATTTTAATTAATTTTTTTTTGAATATAATTTTATATTTATATTTTGATTTCTATTTCAATAATATAAATAAATTTATTTTATTTATATTAATATGTTAATTTTGTATTTGTGGTCTTTTGGGTATATGAAATTACCTCTAAGGCTCACAGGTTCCCTTTTTGTTTCTTCTTTTTGGACCAATCTTTGTCAGCAGCTCAAGATTTCAAGAGATCTGTCAACTGCTTACCATCCAGAAACTGGTGGACAGACAGAGAGGTTAAATCAGATACTAGAACAGTACCTTTGGATGTATGTCAGGTATCATAAAGATGATTGGAACACCTGGCTCCCTCTGGCTGAATTTTCCTACAATAACTCTGACCACTCTACAACAAAAGAATCACCCTTTTTCAGTGTTTATGGAAGAGATCCAAAATTTGACTCAGCTCACATTACTCAAGATACTCCTTCTTGAAAGTTATCAACAGAAATCCCATCAGTAAAGCAAGATTTCAAGAGAGAACTGGAAGTTGCCATAAACAGGTTTAAGAGGTATGCAGATAAAATTAGAGCAGGTCCACCTGCTTTCAATCCTGGTGACATGGTATGGCTTTCTTCCAAGAATATCAAATCAACTAGACCCATCAAGAAGCTGTATGAAAGATGGTTGGGTCCTTTTCCAATATTGAAGAAAGTTAGCACTGTTTCCTACCATCTCAATGGAAATACATCCACTGAGTTTTCCATATCTCACTCTTGGAACCAGTAAAGAAATCCACAATCCCAAATTGGCATCAAGAGCCTCCTCCTCCAATCATCATTGAAGAAGAATATGAATGGGAAGTCTCTCAAATACTGGACTGAATGCTCAAGAGAGGAAAGTTATGGTATTTTGTGGAATGGAATTTTTTCAGTCAAGACCCAGAAAGATCCACTTGGGAACAAGCCAAAAGCCTCAAGTATCTTCATTCTTTATAACCTGATGTAAGGTGTGGATATGAAACTTTGATTAAAAATCAAGTACTTTTCCTGTCCTCAAAATTTGTATAAGGTAAAAATCAATTAAAAATAGTAAGAAATATTATTTTTAATAGAAAACACGCCAATTTTATTGTTTATAGCTTTATCAGTAGAAAACAATAATATTATAAAGATTTATTGTTTTACCAACAATAAAAATTTATCCAAATCAACTCTACAAGAGATATTTAAGGCTACAAAAGAAATTTCTTCAAGAGCAATTTCAATTGGAATTAATTGAGGAATAAACTGCAAGCAATTAATGAAAGAACAAAGTTTTTAAAAAGAATATTAAAGAGAAAACACACCCAAAAGTGACCAGAGTGAATTTGGAAACAAAGTGACAAAGTTTACAGTGATGAAAGATGCTTTAATTCACTTTTGGGGTGGTTCAGGGGTAAAAATGATTATAAGAGTTACAAACAATCATTATAATGATTTTTTCACGTGGTTAAAAGGCTTTAAAATGATTTAAGAAAGGTTTTTGGAATCTTTTATTGATTGGTTTAACAATGTTTAAACTAATTATAAAAGGAAAAGATTCTAACATGAAGAGAAAAGTGGGGCAAAGAAGACATTCTTTTATAGCCATAAATTTTATCACTCCAAAAGTAAAATTTACTCTTGTCAGTCGTGAAAAACAGTCTGACAACAGAACAGCCAATTATGGCATCATTGAACCCTGGTTTAGACCAAAAAAGGGCTGGTTTAAGCCATTTTTAGCCATTTTAGACCCTTAAATCAGCCATTACTATAGCAATACCTGGTCTAGAGCCTTCAAAACACATCAGAATGTGTGTAAGAGGCGTAGAAACCAGTTCAAACTGTTTTTAATAACATTGTTTTAACTTAAGGGTAGTTTTACCCTCTTAGCAGCAGCTAAAACCACCCTGGTTGGTATCAAAACCTCATCATCAATTGAGTCACAGACCCTGTGACTCAATTCCAGGCCAAAAGTGATGAACTTTTGCGTGGATTTTGACATCCCACGCCAGTCAGCAAGGATTTTGGGGGTCTGGCTCCCCCTTAGAGCTAGAGTTCATTTCCCCCCCAATTTATTTTTGCCTTTAATTCCTCATCATGTATTATAATTGTAATTTACATATGTAACTCAATTGAATTGTAAAGTACAGTACAGTAATAATTGATACCTAATATGTAAATCAAAGTTCACTTATGTAATACATGCGCACAATTTGACATTTCAATTGAATTCAATTGAAAATACTTCAATTCCTCATAGCTTCTAAACTAAACACAACACCTCAATTTTAACACAAAAATTGATGGTTAACACCACATGTGGTGTGAATTAAATTAAAGTTTTGAGGATTTTCAATTTTCTTTATTGAAAATCCTAAAAACTTAATTTAAGCTTATTTAGAGTTGAGTTACAAAAATTTCACTCAGAGGTGACCCCACCTAATTTTTTATGAGGAATCCAATGGTAAAATAATTTTTATATGTTTATTTATTGGATAAAAAGTTATAATAATATTTATTTAGCTTTTTACCAAAAATATTTTAATTTCATAAAAAATTCATTTTTACATAATTTTTACAAGTAAAAATGAATTTTCATAATTTTAAATTTTATTGTAATTTTATTTTTAAATTATAATTGAGTTTTGATTTTTAAATACAGATTTGTATTTATAGTTTAAATTTTTATTTTTATAATATAATCAAATTTATTTTATTTATAATTATATCTTAATTTATCTTTTGTGGTCTTTTAGGTATATGAGAATACCTCTAAGGCTCACACCTGACAAGCCAGGATCCGGTTCTTCAAGAGCTTGATTAGTTATGTTGCTTGGTGGGGCGAGGAATTACCAAAGGTAAGTCCCACTCCTGGTATGCACCTTTAGAGTTATCTTATCCTTTTTGTTGTAAGCATCACCTTGGCCACTCTGTGAGCACTATGCAATTTTTGGACACAGATATTGGCCTGGCTTTCAACACCAATCATAATTTATGGCTATCTCCACTTGGGCAATGGACCATCCTTCCTTAATTCCTTTTCCAAGTAATTATATTCTCAACAAATTCATTCAACAAATTCCTTTTAATTTATGGCACTGGCGGGAGTCGTAACTACCAAAAATAAGTTCCTCTACTGGTGTGCACTTCCCTGAGGGGTCGACAATCTGTCCAAACATTACCTTTTCCACTCTGTGACAGCCTAGCATCAAATTTTCTCTTCCAGGCCTTGGACCATTTCAAAATCAATTGCTGACACCAGTGATGCAGATTGGAACCTCCTAAAAATCCCTTTATTTTTTCTTTCTCTTTTTCTTTTCCTTTCTGCTTATTTCATTATCATTATTTATTGCTCTTCTATTATACTCTTTCAAAGTTTCTTTCCTTCTATAATTAATGCCAAAACCTGTATGTCAACTCAAATCTTCAAATTCCAAAGCTCAATGTCAAAAGAAGACCAAATAATCCTCATGTCATATCCCAACCTAGTATCAGTTAAATTTTTTTTGTCAAAATTTCACACCTCTGGAATCCCTACGTCCAATATGTATCAACAGCCGCAACAGGCTTTTACCTTATCTTGGTGCTTGGGAGCTCACCATTCAAGGTACAGGTACTATCACAACCCTGGAAAAGACCCCTCTCAATTTGTGTTTATGGCAATCCAAGCCTCCACCAATATATGACCATTTTGGCCGTATTTTCAATTTTATGCCATTTGAGCCCTCATGGAAAGAAATGGACTTTTGGCCATTTCCACTCTTCATGGCCAATTCTTCATACCAGCACCCCCCAGGCCAATACCATATTTCTGGGCCTGGGGGGTCATTTACCCTTCCAAGGGCCTCTGGCCCCTCTAACCCAATTGAGGGTCTTTTTCCCACCCCTTGTGATTAGGAGGTTTGTGGCACAAATGGGATATCTGGGCCATCTAGGTTCTCTATGGCTTCTATGGTCCATGCGCTGTGGGACCAATTAAGCCCCTTTTGGCTCAAGTCAAATGAGGCCAAAAGTGGCCAAGGGGGAAGATAAAGAGCCCCCAATTCCAAGTGGACCCACCTGAGCATGTGTTTTGGCCAAAAGACCCAAAGAGTCCAAGACGATCAAATTGTCCATAAATGACCATGGACCCCAGTATTCCACCCATGGCCTCTGGAAACCACCAGACGCCACCAGCTTAGCTCCAGAAAGCCTTTCCCTCAGTTATGGACCTCATACCACAGGAACCAGGAATGGGGCATATATGGTATTATATACCATCATGCACCATTTCTCCTCAGCAATCCAATGGTGGAAATTTGAAAACTCCAGTCCAAAATTTCAAGTCTCTCACTATTCCATCAGTCCATTTTGAAAGGAAGACCTATTTTACTCAAGTTGGCAATGCATGGTGGAATCCAGAGGGTCATTTGAGGATCCCAACTCACTGGCTTTCCAGGCTTTGGTATTTCACTCCAGGATTCTTCAAAGGGCTATTCATGATGTTGTTGAACATCAATATAGTCCTCAAGGCATCAATCACTCCTTGGACAGTTCAACTGTTCCATACAGGATGTATTCAGGCAGCCTGTATGGCATTGACCCTTTTGGGCCAATTCTTATTGCACTGTGGGAAGTCAAGACTCGCATTTCAAATTTCAAGATGGCCAGATCTTTATTGACCCAATTCATTCAATACATCTGGGTAACTCATCTTCCAGGATCAGTCTTTCACCTTTTCACCTATACTGGCCACCCTTTCCCCTGGGCACTTTTTCCCCAGTTAACAAATATATTGGATTTTTTTATCCTTATTTTCTTTTTCGTTATTAAAGTAGATACTGATAATCTTAAGTCGGTCATTTGCACCTTTTTATTCACCTGTCAGTGGATATTGGTGGTCATATCCTTTACTAATTCCATTGATCTTTCTGGCAGGTTGAAACAGTTGATTGAGGATTCATTTGGTTGGCTCATTGGCATTTGGCTTCCCTCTTATCTTTGGCATATATTGTATTGCTTTCTTTTTCTCTCAAAGAAATATTTTCTTCTTTTATTTCTTTAGTCTTTTGAAGCCCTCCAAGTGAGTTCTTGATTCTTGAGTTCCAGGCCACTCCTGTTTTCCCAAGAGCCCCTGTGACAATACTTCTGAGAGCCCTAGTTGAAGCTTTCACTTGATGGGTTACAATCATGAACCCTACAATAATCTATATAATAGCTATACCTGTTGAATTATGATGGTATAACTTATTAATAAGGTATAACATGCAATGATAATAAGAAAATAATCATGGGTGTTTAATTTGGTGAGGAAAAGGATCCTCCTATCTTTTTCAGGTGTAGTGGAAGGTTTTTCACCTCTGCACATGCCCACAGGGTGAAAGGTTTTACCAATAGTGATTACAGGTGTATTATAATGACTTGGACATGGCAGAAGCTTTACAGTATGTGTCTGTAGAACTACCATTTTTCATTTTATGAGAAATTGAAGAATAACAGAACTCAATTAAAGTGATTAGCATTTAATTCAAATATATAGACATCTGTCCCACAGTAATATCCCATACTGGCTAGTGTGGAATTGGAATATTAAGCCCATAAGAAAAGCTTTAGTTCATAAGATAGAGAGATAAAACTTGGATCATCTTTAAGTGCTTGCTATGGTCTAAGAGATGTATAATATTCCTTTATGTATAGAATTAATTATGGATAAGCTATACAGCCCTCAAGTTTCTCCAAGCTTTGAGTAAACTGTATATAGAGATATTGATTCTAAAACTTTTGATAACTTTTAATATCAGCTATCTAGAGAGGCTTCAATGGTACCATTAGAGAGGAAAGAACTTGAGCTTTCAAAAGAAACCACACTATTGGTATCCCACATTAAAACAGTAGAAGTGAGATAAGACTTGTATAATTTATATATCATTATCCAACCTTTAGGTGGCTTTAATCTTAATTTCTCAATATAGGGGTATTGAGATAAACAAACTGGATGGACCTCTTTAAGAGATTTGATAAATCTTTCAACATGCTGATTTTCAGGCTTGAACGATGGATTTTAGATAAGAAGTCAGACTTAGGATTAATTCTCAATTCTACTTTTCACCTGTAATAACTATGCTATATGTTATCCTATTGGGGTAAGCTCAATTTATTATGAAATTTTGAGTGCTCCCCCTTTCAGATGGAAAGTATCATTAGCTCTTTGGAATTTTTTTTCATTTCATGTGTAACCTATTTTAATACCATGACTTATGGTATTGAGGTGTCAAGCTTGTGCTCTGGATTTGAGTCACTGGCTGATATTGCCCATATTATTCATAAAGGATTAATATTTTCATTTTTATGCTTGGAAAGTAGATTTATGTATAATTAAGGGAGAGTTTTCTGATTTTGTATCTCCTATTCAAGCTTCTTCCACATTTTTTACATTTTTTTCACTTCTAATATTTTAATTTTTCAAAGTTCCCTCACCACCAGAATATTTGATATAACTTGAAGAATCATTTTCCTCATTTATTGAATTTCCCTGTTGTATTACCCTGCTATTCTATCTTCCACCAAAGAATTGTTATATTTAATTTTTAAATATGGAATATGACCTGATTCCATTCTAGTGGTATTCATGACCCTGTCATTTTTATTTAATTGTTTCAAAAAATAATATACCTAGTCGCCAAAAAAAGCTTAAGGTCCTTCCCAAAAAAAAGCTTACCTCATGAGTCATAAAATTTTGTCACAAGTGAATAAACAGAAAACCAACCCCATTTAAATTGCAAGAATCCTTAGTTATCTAAATAGGAATGAATTAATAAATATGAAGCCCAGAATATAATAATTGATGAGAATCCTACCTTATATGATTTCATTGATGGTCCAAAGTCTCAAATTCTAGATCCTTGAGATTCAGGTAGTTTTCTTTGAAGCTTCATTACTCTTAAGATACAAAAACCAAGGAACCAACCCTGTTTCATTACTGTCTAAGTCATTTTAATCAACCATCAATTCCATCATGCATTTCAAAAGATCCTTTGTGGTTCCCTCTGTCCAAAGAAAATACAATTCACAATTTTCTCTTCTGCTCTCAAGCTGAGAGACTTAATTATTCATTCTGAAATTCCTGGGATTGTGCACTTACTCACTCACCAAATTGTTTTATTTTTGAGTCATTGTTCATTTTCTCATTGTTTTCAATTTGGTTAAGCCTCCTCATACTTTTTCTCTTTATATCTGGGTATGGAGGCTTTAATTGGTGTATCTTAAACAACTTCTTGAGTTTCCTCCATTATTCTTGGAAGTCTGAGGATGAAATTCATTTACTAAACACTTTCTGAATATTCATTTTTATTACACAGTGCAATTTTGTTAATCACATATGATGAAAATTGTGAGTTAGGGGTGACTGTGACTATACTTTGGAATAAGTGAGAAATATATTCAGAGAAATATGATTTGAAAATTCATTTTAGAAAAATTTTAGAGATTTGCCTTTGTAAATTATTTTTTTATAGTGTTGAAATGTGTCATTTAGAGAATTTAACAAAACTCAAAGTGAGTTGGTATATTTTGAAATAATTTTGAGAAAAAAAAATTATTTTGATTGAATTATAATTTGCAATAATCTTAAGCTAAAAATAATTTAAATGTAATTTGCAAATAAAATCAACGACCCAATGATGAGCCCAGCCTACAAGTTCGATAAAATAATATAAAATAAAAGTCAAAATTGAATAATTTCATTTTCATTCAAGCAAAAAAAAGAAAATTTATTTTAATTTATCACCTCAAAAGAATAAATGGAAAATAAATATATATATATATATACTTATTTATGTTATTATTTAAGATCCTTCTTATTCAATTTTCTTCCAAATCAATAAATAAATGAATATTCACTTACTTATAGAGTAAAAATGTGTCAAATTTGTGAGTTTTTTCCCTTTTTCTAAGTAATGGAACACATCAATTTTTTCATGAATTAAAAATAATAAACTAGTAAAAATTAATCAATTTAATTTCAACTCTTAATCAAAAGCTTAAAAAATACAAAAAAACATTTTTGAATTCATGCAGAGAATTTGTGAATAAACTATTTTTGTATTAATAAAAGGATTAAAAAGATGAAACACATAAATGAATTAAAAAGGAAACTATTCTTTGAAAGAATCTATCATCTTTTTTAAAAAAAACCATAATATAAACAATAAATTTGCATTATTTCTATACAAAAATTGATATAAGATTTTAATAAATATCACTTTAATTTTTTTGTTGAAACAAAAAATCAAGAATAATATTCAAAAGCTGTGATTTATGTAATTTAATTACAATCAAGAATTAATTTAAAAAATATATATATATAAAAAGATAAAAATTCATTAGAGTTTTGAAACAAAAAACAAGATAGGAATAAATTCCTTAAATATTTTCTTGAATATATGATAAACATTCACAAAAATATTTTTCATATGGAAATTCTTTCTGATATAGTACTCTATTGGAAAACATTTGCACCACAAAAAGATTTATTTGGTATTATAGTTTATAATAAGTTGATGTTTTTTTGGCTCTAAAATATTTTGTAAAAGATATGCAGAGATATGGAATTCTTTCAGTAAAGTCTAATTATTTTGAAATTCACATCTTTTCATGAGAAATGAGCCCTGAAAGATTCCAGTTTAATGTATAAAGCTTCTCAATATATACCACTCATAGCCCATAAAAGCTTATCTCTTGAGATTCGTGATATACTCCATTAATTTCTTTAAGATATAGTGTATCAGTTTATATAGAATATCTTCTATTTAACAGGGCTATGTTAACTATCTATACCCCCGCCTACCCACAAAATCACTTATTTAGTCTTTCTCCATTGTCATCTAAGCCAACCCCAAAATGAAATTTGCTAATATAGCAAAGTAACCTCATTGAAAAAAGTTTCTTCTATTAAAAACAAGATATTTTGGCTTTTACCACAATGAGATATACAAAGAGCTTCATTTTAAGATATTTCTTTGAAATACTTTAAGAATTTGAGTTGAGAAATTTCAAAAATTTGAATCTTATTAGTTTTATTTATGAATTTTTTTTAGCGGAAATTAGATTACTAAAGATTTTTTTGAAATTAAAAAAAGGAATTGATAATAAAACAAATACATGAAAATTCTACTCACCAATTAAAAAATTGGCTTAAAATCATCAAGAAATTTAAATATTTAAGATAAGTTTTCAAGTGGATCTAACAAAATATAAAAATATAAGCTCTCAAAGTTAAAATAACTCAAAGAGTTCAAACTAATACCTGAATAAAAATAATAATAAAGCTAAAAAGAGATCTTTAAAATTTAAAAAATATAAAGATTCAAATATGATGATTAATTACAAAAATATAAATATTAAAATCTTATTTTGAAAAAATATTTGATTCCTAGTTTAATATACTTTTTAACAAAAAGATTTAATTCATAAATAAAAAAACAAATATCTACTACTGAGACATTTAATATTTCTCTTATAATTCATAGAAATAGTTTATACAAGCTTAAAATGGATTATAGGTGATATGCAATTTATGTTTAATGATAATATTTTGCCCCTTTCTTCTAAGATTAATAATTCAAATTTGAAATACATCTTAGGAATATGGGATATGAATCTAAAAAATAGATATATAAATTTGAAAAATTGAAAGAGCTACATAAATATATATTAAGTTTCTGAACAAAACTTTCATAAGGTGAAACATATACTTCATAATATATCATCCCATTTAAAAAGACCTGAAATATTTAAAATGGCTAAAACTGGTATTTTATATTAATAAATACCTTCCTTATATTATTAATCGATTTCAAAACTCTTAATAATTTCTTTTTATCAGAAGAACTTACTTTAAAAGTGACTTTTAATACTCCCAAAACATGAATTAAATAAAATAGGGATAATTAATGATTGAAATAGATTAAAATCTCATGGAACAGAATAAGGGACAAGTTATTTGAATAAAACAAGGAAGAATTTTCATATTGTTATTGATATAGATTTAATATAATATTTTATATTCAAACTAAATGATCTCAAATATTTGCTTTTACAATGTAATATCAAAATTTGATGCACAATAATATGATTATAAAGTGAAGGAACATGTTTTGAATGTTTGAGATATGTCGAAATACCCAAAAAAAGGTAACAAACAAATCATAATCATTAGGGGGTGTCAAAGTCACTAAATCCCGCCTTAAAAAAATGTGGGATTTGGCTTCCAAATCCCAACACTAGATCCCCCATTTTTCATGTGTAAATCACATTGAATTATAACTGAGTCCCCTGGTATTCTTACCAAATCACATGCATCTTAAATTTCAGTTTGAAACCTAACCCAAAGGAGTATTCACAAGTAAAAACTCTACACCACATTCTTCTACACTTCATTTTGGAAAATCTTACCAAAATCCTTACAGTCCATTCATATTTCTTAATCCATATAAGAATTTCTCTTTCTAAAGCAAAACACATCAAGTCAGATATTTGAATCACCTCTGGCCTACCTCATCCATCAGGTCACTTAATCTGTACAGATTATTTAACCATAATTAATTGGCTTTCACTCAAATCCCATTTCGAGTCATGTTTTAACACTAGTGCTCCAAAATCAATTGGAAGGCCTCCTTCATCAAAGGAGCATGGATTCCAGCTCATGGCCCTTGAGGTCAATGAAAAATCACAAAATCATCTAAAACTTAGCTCAAGCAGCATCAGAGATCAATGGAGAACATATAAAAAGAAGTATAAGGAAGCAAAAAAATTTGAAAATATAACTGGGGCTGGACTCACTAAAGAAGATGAGAGTAAAGGAATCAAATCAATGAGTGAAAATATTCAAAGTATGTGTCCTTGCTATGCTGAAATGGATGCACTCTTTGGCAAGAAGCCCAATGTCACTCCCATTGTGAGCCATGATTCGCAAGAAAAAGAAAGCTTAAATGGTGTTGATTATGATCTTTTGCTTTATAAGGTAAGTCATACTCTCTTTTTCTTTTTACCCGATATGATTAAAGCTCATTTGAATCTCAAAGGAGAATAATTGTTTGGAATCACCTCACAATCTGGATCCTTTGCTTAATAATGCTGATGACTTGGTTCAAGTGGAAAACCTTCAAGATGAATCAGTAAGTAAATCTAAGAGTGATATTTATTAAATCCATTCTTGATTATTTCTCCTTTGACCAGCAAAGTAAATCCATAAAACATTCAACACAAAAGCATAATCAAGCAATGACACCCAACTTGCATGACAAGAGTGGTTCTAGGAAAGGTTTGCTGGATATGTTTGCACCTACTTATGCAGATTTGCTCAAATCACAGAAAAAGGGTATGACTTGAAATTATGGTTACTATGATCAATCCTACTGACAAAATTCATGATTATTAGCCCATGAAGCCAGTGATAATGCATGTTTGGAGTGGGACAGGAAGAGGTGGAATGAAGAGAAAGTGAGCAACATGGAAAATCAATGGTTTGAAGAATTCAAGTTACAAAAGAAAATGGAGTTTGATGAGAAGCAACACACCAACAAACATTAATTTGAAAAAGAAAAGTGTAATTGAGAATATGAACTTAGGGAAAAGCAATTCCAGATTGATCTCACTATAGTGGCATTGTCATCAAGCAGGCCAATTGTGGAGCTGGAACATATTATGACATTAATAAATTAAAAATAATATATTGGGTATAGGTCATGTGATCATTTTATACATGGTGATTTGTCAAATACAATTGATCTTATGTTTTGAAATTAAATTGCAATTTCTTACAAAATTGAAAATACGTGCAAGTTTTGCATCATGATTTTATGTGCCAAAGATCAATGTCCAAGTTTTTTCCAATTGAACTTGAAGGTTCCCTTGAAATTTCAATTTTCTGGTGAATATTTTCCAAATAACTCATTTTGGATGTTCTTTTCAAATAAACCATGAATTATTTAATGTAGATCACAAATTCTTGAAAATGTAACCCACTGAAATCAATTCAAAAGTCCATGGGTATTTTGAAAGAAATGTGCAGGACCAAAAAAGAGCTAAAAAAGTATTAATTGTAAATAGTTTTATTTTCCCAATAACATCTCCACTCCATTGTATTCCATTAAACTAAGTACATAAATCAATGGTCCTGATGAAATTCACAATTGACTATCTTTCCATGCCACAGTAATTGGTTTGATTTTTTCATGCATATTTACCACATCTTCCCCAATTTCATTATTGGACAGATTCTCTGCATGTGGTGGATTGTCATCCTCATATAAATCAAACCATTCATCACCAATTTATGGTAACATATTAGGTAAGATTTTGCAAGAAACTAACCAACTAACAAAGTATTCAATTTCATGATTATACCTCATTTGATTTTGCATTTCCCTTAGAGAAAACCACTTCCCCTTAAAAATTCCAATTGCATGCTCAATTATGACCATTGATTTTGCTATACAGTAATTGAAATAATGGCTGTCTTCATCCCGTGCTGCAAATCCTTTATATTCTTGAACAAACCAAGGAGAACTTGCATATGCTGAGTTGGCAAGTATTTACTGATCTTTTTCAAAAATTCTTGAAGTGTTTGTGCAATTTTCATATGTTGATATACATTTGAATTATGAAGTGACCCAGTACAACCAACATTTAGAGAATTTAACTGTTTGTTTATATTGAAAACCAGTTTTATTCACATAAAATACCTTCATTTTGAACAATCAGTAAAAATTAATTAAGGGATAAATATTCAAAAGCCTAGCTCTTTTTACAATCAAAATTGGCTTTACCATCATTGGGGGGTGTTGTGATAATGGTATGAGACTCCCATCAATAAACCCAATGCACCCAGGGAAGCCTTCTTCCTGAATAACTTGAGAAATATCTTTGAATTGTTCTATTGTTGGCCACACAATCATTTTCCACTTCAACTTTATTAACATCCAGATAACTCTTTGAGTCTACAACACAATGGCCCCATGGATAATTCCAAATAACATTCCAATATTTTGCAAAGCAGCCCCATTTCCATTAAATCCCAACCTTGATAGTTCCACAGCCAATTGTATTTCAGGATTTCATTCTTGTTTTGTGATGAGTTTTGAAAGGTTCTATCATCTTGAATTTGTGCAACCAATTTTTCAAATGATTCATGAGTGGTCCTACATAGCTGGAAAAACTTTTCAGATGATAATGTTTGTAAATCATTCATTGTATACATGTAATGTGATGGATATACTCTACAATGATTGATGTATCTTTGTGATGTTATCATATCTAATAATCTTATATCTTCCTGGATATCAGAATCACCATCAGAGTTGAGTGCATCAATGAACTGCATTGAGTTTAAGGTCTGAAGTAAAGGTAGCCTGTGTGATGCCTTTGGCATGGTAAATGAAGAAACAATCTATAGAAAATGCAATTTGAAATAAAATAATTTGATAACTGACCAGTATATTCATATTTTATGCAAGAGAAGGGAGGTTTTAGGCAATCTAACATACCTTTATTGAGTTATGTGTTGTGAAAATGTCCCTTTAAGTGAAGCTGAAGGTGGGATTTGGTACCAAAAAACTTGGGTTTTTGTACCTCAAAATACCTCACCTCTTGAGGTGTGGTGTAAGGTTTGACTATGTAATAATAAGTAAATATTTCAAATATTTCACTTATTGTACAATGAATGTACTTATTAAATGAATAAAATAAATAATATTTCTAATAATAAATAATTATAAAAATTATGGAATAAAATTATTATATTATAAAATAAATTCAATAATATAATTTATATTACAGAATTATAATATAATGAAAATGAATATATTAATATATATGAATTGATACATTTAAAGCTCTTATTATTGCTACAAACAAATAATAAGGGGTAAAGAAAAATTTTTTAATGATGAAAAAAAATTAATAACAATAAAATTACCAATATTAATGTTATATATCAATATAAATACTATTTATATTAATAAAAGAATTATTAAAAGTAATAATAGGGAGAAAATATTATAAAAGAGAAAATACCCTACTTTTAACACTCAATATAATAATTTTGGAAGATTTCACACCAAAAAATATAAATAAAACTTGTTTAAGTTGTATTTACAAAATTAAATAAGAAAAATTACAACTATTCTTAATTTTACGTGAAAAATAAGATTTATGGAGAAATATAACAAAAACAATTGAACAAATGGAGTAATCATGTCAGGATTGATGACTGTAATAAATATTACCTTTAGACTTTGATAATATAAATGATTTATATATAAAGAATAAATATTTTACCTTTTTATTTAATGTTTTATTGTTTTTTATGCTTCTGCGGGGGGATAGAGTAAAAGGGGCTCTATTTATAGTAAATTCCTCCCTTCTATAGTCCATCAGGCTTCTAGTAGACGTGTACTGATTGTATCCACTGGAAATGATAAGTATTTCAAGGTTTAGTAATGATTACATCATGATCAAACCATCTTATCTCATTATTACACCATTATTTAGAGCTATCACTATAACTCTAAGTTTGATAACATCATAGTCTTGGAAGAAGCCTAAGCTTTGTGGATTCTATTATTATTAATCATAATATAATAGTATTCACAAGTTTTATCACTTATATCACTGTTAAACTTAAAATAAGATTACAGTGAGTGATCATATATGATCAATTTTAAGCTTAAACTTTGATCATAAGTAGCTCTTAAGTTACACATGCTAAAGCTATTCACAGAGTTAATTATGATATCTTGGAATGTCCTTATGAGACTGCAAGTAGCATTTTATTACATCATCAAAACTCTATTTTTGATGATTTTTCTTGTATCTCATCCTTTCTGTCAAAATTCAATATTTTAAACTTCAAACCATGATCTCAGGGGGTTTTACCTTGAATATTATGATACAAAAATAAATCATTCTTCACCTATGAGCTATTAGAGCCTGAATATCCACTTTATTTTAAGTTTGGACCACTTTCACAGCAAAGTGGGCAACAGCTCTAGAAATTTTGTTGAATAAACTCTTACAAGTTATAACCTTGTTTATAACTTGTCAAATAAAGCTTCTATCTGTGTTCTTACAGTTTATATTTCAAGAGATATTAGCTAAAAACCATGAATGTATGCGCTGACCCAAAAAGTGCATATATTCAGCTTAATTCCTTAAGTATCAACTTTAGAGAAATGATATAAGATTATATTATGTGTATCTTTTCATGGGGAATACAATGGTTCAATTTATTTTACATTTTTTTCATTGGTTTCTGAGATAAATAAGAGCTTATGTCTTTTTATGTCATTTTTAGCCTATTACTCATTGGTTATCCACTTTACAGATATGCAATAAAATGATATATGTGTGTTATCATGGGGACTATAATGGTGTAATTTATTTCAAATTTTTATTCATAAGCTTTTAGATCAATTCAGAATTTGTGCTTTTTTATGATGCTTTTACTTGTTTTAAGATAATTATTTGGAGGAATAATTATTGTAAAGTTTTTCTTGGTACCTTTTTGGATATGGGTTCATAACTCAAAGGCTCACATCTGGGATTTCCCAAATCCCAAAAATTTAATGCAGGATTTTTCCAAAAAAGAACTTGGGATTTTGAGAGTGGTATTTGGTAATTTTGACACCCCCTATTATCTTAATAGCACTAATTAAAAATTAATTACTAAAAACACATTAAAAAAGGAAAATGCCTTAAGAAGGCATGAACTATATATTATCTCCAAAGCCAATCAATAGAAATTTTAAATATGTCACACCAACAGATTTCCCATCCAAAATGACATATACTGCTATTTGTATGTCATATCTGTAAACCCAATACTTACTGAGATTGCTGGATACATGCACTTTTATTATCAGTGAATATATTGATGGGTTTTTAGCTCATATCTTTTGAAATACACATGATAAAGATATGATAAAACTTTAAATTTACCACGAAAAAAATCTAAGAACACAGTTATAAACTTCATTTAACAAATCATATATAGAGTTATGAATAATAAAGAGAAATTGACTAAAAATGCCTTTGGCATTTAATTACCCAAAGGCAAAAGTGGTACAAGCTTAAATCAAAGTAGATGTTCAAGATCTACTAGTTTATAAAGAAAAAATAAAATTCTTTTGTCATGATATTAGAGGTATAAACCTGTGAGATCATGGATCAATGTTTAAAATAGTAAATTTCAACAGAAAATATGACTCAGAAGAAAATTCATCAAAAATAGAGGTTCTATTATGTAAGGAAATACTCTTTGGATCTTGGTAAGTAAATCATAACCTATTATAATTAACTCTCTAAGGTTAAGTCTGGTGAAAAATTAAAATTTCTTCAGGATTAAAGTTAATTTATAAAATGCATCATTTTTGATCTTTAACTCTAATATAAAATTATATTCAATAGTTAAAGAAGAGATAAAAATGGTTTATATTGGTATTTTAGTATTAAACCTGCCTTTATCCAAGAAATCAAATCCTCTTTCATGCCTATGACTGAAAAAAATTGAAATATATGGTGATAACTTTAAATTATGATGCAATAATGAGATAAGAAGGTTTAATAATTATGTAATCATCACTAAACCTTAAATAAATGATCACTTCCAGTAGATAGCATAATTTCACAAGCTCTATGAGGTATATGGTCACCAGGTTTAAGGATCTTTACTAATTTATTACTCTGTTTCTCCCTCAGATTAATCAATATTAATAAGATATGAATTACTACAGTAAGTCCCTTTGTTCTTCAAAATAAAACTCTCAATTCTAAAATACTGAATCTATAAGCTATATCAATCACTTACTATTTAGTGATTATATCCACATTTTCATTAATATTGTTAAATCGTCTTAAAAGCTCAAAATGTACATAAAATAGTAAAAATTATATTTCTCACTATTTATAATTATAATTTCTTCTTTAGACATAAAATAATTCAAAATTGTTATTTAAAGCACTAAAAGTAGGTTCATTTTATCTTATTATAACTTTTTCTCCCTTAAATTCTCTCCAAAATTCTTTTTCATCAATATAAATAGTATCAATATTGATTTATCACTTTAATATTAGTGATATTTTAGTTATAAATTGCAAGTTTTCATTAAATAAAAATTTTACATGCCATTATTGTTTGTTTTTCTCAATATTAATTAGCTTTAATATATTAAATACTGAATTATTAATATATTTATTATAATATAATATAATATTATACTCTTTAAACCACAACTACAATGATATTTTATTATTGTAGTTGTTTGATTTTATCATTGTTCATTATTAATTTGGAAAATTATAGTACATCAAGTAAAATATTAGTAATTTTTACTTATTGCTTGATAGTCAAAACTTACACATGTGAAGTTCATTTGGGAGAAAAAAACATTTAATTCAATAAATAATTCTGCAAAGCTTTTCATAAGTAGTGTTTTTTTCATTTTTCTAAAAGTCCTATGATAAATTTATCTTTTTTTGACATATCTTAGTTTAGATACAAAATAACTAACAAAAAACATAAAATGAAAGCTTTTGAATATGTGTAAATATTTCCTTCTATCATGAATTAATTGAAGCTTTTAGGACCAAGCCATTCTCATAGAAAATATTAGAAAACTATTTACAGTCTCTAGATATTTCAAAAAATATTCATAAAAAAAGAAAGCCATTGGTTTTAGGTATTTTAATTTATTAAGAATTAGAAAAAACATTTTACAAGATGATAAGTTTTATAAATGAGATTTTTTATGAAGAACAAAGACCAAATATCTTAGGAAATAATTTCAAAATCTAAAGTACTTGTAGAGTTATTAAATATTTAGGTAATTTTAAGAAATTATTAATATAAGATAAGTCGATAATCAAAAGTAATGACCCATCTTTCGCAATATGAAAAACTGGTAAATGAATGTATTTTTTACTTTAGTTAAGTTTTATTTATATTCAAAATTTTCCTTATCCTTTACTTTAATTAATATGAAACATATTCCCAATTAGCTATTAGACACAGCTTTCAAAAAACAGCTTATTTATATATACTTGGGATATATGTTTGAGATATAATCTTTAAGTAACAAGGAAGACAAGTAACAAATCTCTTTTGTATATTATAAGCCTTGAAAATACAGTCATCACATATTGAAAGCTCTTTCTCCAAGCATATATTGTATAAGCTGGTATATAGTGAATATGGTAGATTCTATAATTCAGAATTTTGTAGCTCAAGAGTGATATGATCCCCATATTCAATATTCATATTCATATTTGAGAAAAAATGATATAGTTTTAGATATACATTAGATTTAATTAGTGATTTTTACCCAAGTAAAATATTGAGATATTCCTCAGCTTCTTGAAGCTTGAATATAACCTTATTAATAAGATAATATTGGAAAAATAAATCATAATATTTATTATTACATGCGATTAACTATAATACCTTCTAATTACTCAAGACATTATACATTCAAATTACCAAGAGTTTTCTCAACCAGATATGATCAATAACTGGATAGTGTAAAACAGAAGCAAAATTAACATTAATTATAAAGAGTGTTTTCCAAATGATTCTTCTAAATCAGATCATAGATTTCTTATAAAATTGTTGGGACATATTTAAAAAGAGCAATAGTATATCTCAGATTATGAGAAAATAAATTTTTCTTCCCAAAGAATTCTCAGAATATTATGTATGAGAGTTTAAATTAACCAATTCTATTTATTGGTTAATATATGTGCTCACAAACCATTTATCTAATCGGGAAATTTCTACTTTCAAAAAAATTGATTATAATCTACCTCACCAAAGCTAGGAAGTATTGAATAAAGATAAATCTAGGTAATAATAGTTCATACTTGGTGAAAACTGAAACCAATCACATCAAAATTAGTTTGATTCAAATTAAAAATAATAAAATGGAATGAAATTTCAACACTTTAAAATTTTTCCCATTCATGTATTGAAATATATTCCACTTTTTGTAGAACAAATATCAAAATAAATTTTATTTGTCTTGACCATACAGCTACGAGTGAATTTTCAATCAATCACTAAAATAGATACTTTGTTTTTTTTGATGATATATCATTTGATTGATTATTATATTATTTTAAGATCTCAATACCTAATAAACGGAGCTGATATAGTAATATCATTCATAAAATATTCAATGGAAATACAAAGTTTTAAGATGAGATTTCATCCAAAGATTTACATTATTAAATTTACACTCAATATTATGTATGTGATGATTTAACTTGAATAGTTTTATTCATATCAATTTGGAGAAATAATGAATTTACTAAAATTGAAAAAATAAGAGAATAATATTTGAAAAAAAGCAAGCAAAATTAGTTTATTTTATAGAGTTATATCATGAAATCATTTCATTTTAAGAAAATAACATTTGATTTGTTCATACTTTGAGACTTTTTCCTTGAACCCCATTAGAATAGCTCAATTAACCAAAATGAATTTCTAAAGAGGTTATCAATGGTTTATTTTGGTATAAATTAATTTTTAAAAAAAAAGAAAAAAAACCTATCAAAAGTGTAGGAATGCATTTTTCCTGTTTTATTTCAAAAAAAAACATCTAATTGGGATATGGTAATTTCATTCAAAAAATGGTAATTGGTAAATCCACATAAGATTTTGGTATATTTATATCAGAAATTGGAACAAATTGTTATATATAATTCCAAATTTTTCTCATTTTTCTCATCATTTTTTTACAAATCTTTGAGACATGCCTTACAAATATGCCATCTTTGTTCAGTATTTTTTCATTTTCCAAAAAACTGAAAATTTGGTTTTTTTGGCCAAATTTGCCAGCTCCTTGAAAGAAAACCTCATAAAATTAATTCTACTATTGAAATACCAAAAAACCTTTTTTAAAAATTAAAGATATTATTTTAACCAATACATGAAAAGAAATATCCCTTACTGACAGATTTTGGTACCAATATCCATGACCAAATGTATACACTTTTTTTTGGTCAGAACACCAAAAAATACACATTTGGCCATGTATATTAATACCAAAAATTTCCACTATAAGATAGAATTTTTTATTTATTCCTTAAATAACTTTCATGAATTCAAGAAATAAGTTTCGAGACTCCATAAGTGAAATTTTATTTTATTTTATTTTTCTTAAAATTTCCCAAGATCACCACTTTGGCCATTTTGGCTCAATTAATCTTGCTAAAAAAAACAAAGAAAAAAAACAGAATTTTTTTGGGGGATTCTTTCAAACCCTAATAATCCTAAAAGTCGAAAAAGAGTATAAATAAATGAAAAAAATGGAGGTTTAAGGCAAAAATATATGAATGCTTACTACAATTTACCAAACACTTATGTGAATTTACCAATTGCCTAAAAAATTTGAAAAAAATTATTCCAATACCAAAATCATTTTATTTTTGAACCTGATTTGATTTTGACATTTAGAAAAGAATATTTTTAGAACTATTTTTGGAAAATGGGTAATTAATCGAGCTTGAAAGTTTTTGAAATCAACAGGTGTTTTTGTAAGAAATAAATTAAAGCTTTAATTAATTCAAATTCCTTTTTATCATCATCAGTGTGATCAACCATATATAAAAAACTAGGAAAGAAGGTTCATTTATAAATCAAAAAATAAAATAAAATTCGTTTCTTATAAGTCATGAGTTAAAAAAATGCCATCAAATCATATATATCAAAAGGGGCTTTTATTTACTTTGATCATTGAGTTTTGAATTGAATGCAGAGATTTAAAATTAGAAATATTTAGTGATTGTTCTTTAATTTCACTTTTGGTTTTCCGTTATAAAAATCAAACAACCAATTAAGTTTTCATTATGGTTTTTCTGATTTTAAAACATTGATTATTATAAGCAAGGATTTTGTTCCAAAAAGCCTTTAAAAATCCAAAAAAGCGTCAATTCGAGTCAAATTTTTATAACTTGGTTGGTTCAATTTTTGAAAATTTTCTTTTGAAGCCTTGTTTAAAAAGAAATCTGTAAAAGGTTCATTATTTTATTAATTTTCAAGTAAATTAATTGAGTATTTTTATTGAATGAAGCAGAATGGGGAGAAAACCTTTTGGTCTAACAAGCACAAATTGAATCATTCAATGTGAATGTGCCTTAAATTCCCCAAGCCAGTTCTTGGTCTCGGAGAACTCAGGCTTTTCTGCTTCAAGGCTAACAGTTTCCATTCGGCATCAAGAACCAAGAAAGTATAACCCATCGATCAGCTACAGGAATACGCATCCGCCATGCTGTTTGTGATCGGTATTGGACTTTCATCACCTAAAGATATCACGTTGCGGGGATTGGAAGCGATTAAATCATCGTCCAAGGTCTTTCTAGAAGGGTATACAAGCATCTTGATGGAATCTCAAAAGGAAGACTTGGTATAATATTCAATGTTCTTCAATTTCTTTTTTAAATCATTTGTAAAAAGAAATTGTGACTGATATTTTTCATTAAATCGGCATCAAATGCTCTTGGGGGAAAGTTAGGAAATGCTTTATGAACAAAAAGTCATTACGACTGATCGAGAGATGGTAGAAACTCAAAGCGATGAAATCATTAATGATGCACAAAAAGAAAATGTTGCTTTTCTTGTTGTTGGTGATCCATTTGGGTTAGCATGTATTATCATTTTTCTTAGAAAGTTCCTTCTTCCTTGATCCTAAAGTTTTGCAAATTAATCATCCTGGTATAATAATTCTCACAAACAATTATTAGGGCCACAACTCATATTGACCTTTTGCTCCGATGTGATCAAAAGAATATACCCTATGAAATCATTCACAACGTCTCGGTTATGAATGGTATTGGCGCTTGTGGCTTGAGTCTCTATAATTTTGGACAGACGGTCTCAATACCCTTTTTTACTGATTCTTGGAAACCAACGAGCTGGCTTAGAAACATTTCTGAAAACTATCGACTTGGCCTTCATACATTATGTCTATTGGATATTAAAGTCAAGGAACAATCTGAAGAAAATCTTGCTAGGTACGAAACCAACGTATAATTTTAATCTGCATTGGCTTGATAGGTCTTTTTAACTAGTTGATTTTATTCATTTGTCACTAACAGAGGGAAGAAGATCTTTGAGCCTCCCAGGTTTATGACCGTTCCAACAGCCATTCAGCAAATCCTATCTAGCCTTGAACAAGACGCCAAAATGGCTGACAATCTCGGTTCACCTAACAAAATTTTGGCCATCGGGATTTGTCGACTCGGTGCTTCTACGCAAGCTTTTGTCGGTGGCACGCTACATGAACTCTCTCAGGCAAATGATGATGTGTTTGGGGGCCCGTTACATTGTTTAATCATCATTGGAAAATGTATCAATCCCATAGAACGTGACTTTATGGCCAAATGGGCACTTGACCGCAAGCGCTGGCAGGAAATTGCGCTGCGTGACTATAATTGTCACGATTGAAAAGCAATCTTAGGCCTTCCAGCAATTCTCAACACTGCTTGCTGTGTTTAAAAAATGCAAGGTCATGGTGGTCTTTGAGTTTTGATTTTCAGCTTTTTTGTAATTTGCTACCTTGTTGAAAGATCTGATGCACCTCATTAGAAGATGCAAATACCATTTCATATGCAAAGCAGCAGCCCATCAGCTCATCCATTACGTTCTGTGTCAAATAGCTGTCATTTGAAACGGAAGGAAGATTACTGAGCTTCTGCAAAATAGCAAAGGGATACTTTGCTTTTAAATTGTTTTACCTTTTCGTTTATAGATTGAGATTTATGCAAAGATTCAAATCACAGTTTGTGTAACATTAAAAATAAGCAAGCTTAGTCAAGCCAAAAGATAACTGGTAAAGTCCACAATGTCTACCAAGTATTATAACTTGCATTATTAAAATTGTCCGAATTAAATAATTTTGCCCATTATAAAATTCAAATGTGTTTGTTATATTTCAAAAAAACTCATTATTCGGTTAGTTTGAAGTAAATGATAATTAATTTTGTTGGATTAGAAGCGTAGCCTGATGCACATAGATAGTATATTCAACAGAGCTATTAATGCCCTTTAAGAAAGCTCTACCATTTTGCTTTTTTTAAAAAAATAGTTATTTTAGAGGAATTAAAGTTGAAAGCCATCATATAAAATGTAGAGATTTGTTTTTGGTAATAATATCTTGAAGCTTTCTTTATCAAAATTCAAATAATTCTTTTTTATAGCTTAAAGTCAAAATGTTGATAATTAAAAACAAACTCCATTTGTTTTAACCTTGGTATTTTTTTTTTGAGAAAAAGAAATGTTTCAAATGAAAATTATGGCTAAGAATTCTTTCAATTAAGCCAAAAATAACAAATAATTTTAGTTAAAGAGTTAAAAAATTAATTTCATTGTTTCTTATTAACTTAATTAGAAAATTACTTGATTAAATTTAATGTATTTAAAGTTATTAATGAGATTATTTACTTTTTATTGAATAAATAAGTTCAAGACTTGATCTCTCAATTATAAATCAATTAATAATCAAAAAAACTTGGTCTTGAATATTAATTAGCTATATTAAATCAATTTTTACCAAAGGCTTTGATAATTCATTTTGGAAGATAATAAAAGACTAAACTTGAGTAATTTGATCTTTAAATTAGTATATACATATTGAAAAATCTATAAGAGATCTTAAATAAAAAGAATTTCTTTTTGAAAATTTTACCAATTTTAATATAAATTGAATATTTTTAAATCAAATTCCTTAGCTTTGGAGAACTTGAATTATTTTTTTCTCAAAAAATTGATATTATTCAAATATTAAGATTTTTTTTATTCACAAAAAAAAATCAAAAAGATTGAAATTTGGGATTGCAATTTTTTTTTGAAAAAAATTATTCTAATTGAATTTTTAAAAGCTTGAAGCTAATGAATTAATGAAAAAAAAAATTAATGAGATCCAGAACTATTAATTGAGAAGCTTAATGATAAAATAAATAAGATAAACTTAAATAATATAAAAAACCTTTCTTTCAATTGTAAGTATGGTGCATACAAGGGCCAAGCCTTCTCTGGCTCAAATGAAGATATTTGATTTTCCAAGATGCAATTATTCTTAACAATTCAAAATTTGATGCTTTTAACTGAACCAATTAAAAGTAACTTGAAAAATATAAACTGAAGAGCTGTCAAGTCCCTTCATGAATTTTAAGCTTATGTGACATTGTCAGCCTAAGAGTAACTTGTTAACTGATGAAAAAGAAAAAAGTTGGATATGGATTATGAACTCTTACACCTAAAATTTTCTATTTGGAAATATAGCGAAATATAGCAAAGAGTGACTTTATAGAAATACTATAAATTAAGGATTTAGGCTATGAGATTAGGGGAAGCTTAAAATGAAGATTGCAAGGGCTATTGCAGTGGTAAAGCACTTCAGGGTAAATATTTTGGTTCCCCTACTGGTAGAAACCAAATTTGAAAACAATATTGGGTACATAATGAAGATATATTTATTTATAGCTTCGTGCAAAAAATTGAGCCATACCTCTGAAGAACTTCCCTTAATTAAGAAAATAGAAGTAAAAGCTATAATATAATAGAAACCAGATTGAGCTTAAAGTGTGTGATAGAAGAAATAATGAATGATAAATTTTGTTAGAAGTTTGGGAGTTAATATGCAAGATAAAGTTCAAATACAATTTATATTAGATTAAGACCTCAGTAGTATTCAAATAATCTATCAAACTCTAAAGATATGTCATTAATGGAAGCAAAAGTTCACATGGAATTCAAGGTACCTTTATGATTTTTATTCTAACAGTAGTTTATCATTTTATGAATTTATTTTGGGATGTTACCTAGTAATCAAACATGATTCATTTAATTAATTTGAATATGGGCTTGTATTTCTATAAAAATATCATTAAACATTGTCTGTATTAGATGAAGCTGATTTAAATGATGTTTAATGAGAAATTGAAGTTTAGGGGTTAATAGAATAAAGAATATTATCAATAATCATTTTGGGAGTTAGAAAAAGAGATAAATAAGTAAAATGAGAGTGATGTCTAGTGAAGTACTTGAAGGTATCTACATAGTATTCAAAAGTCAAAAGTCACGTTGTAAATAAAAAAAACAGGCTATTCAGGACTTAAAATAATTTAATTAGTTTAATCTTAAGGGAAGTTAAAATTTTCTTTTGAGTTTATCTCAGGATGTTACTTTATAATAAAATGGTTTCATAAATAGAAATTGGGGACAAATGATCTAAGAATCTGATTCAATATCTACTATTTTGATTTCATAATGACATATTCATGATTAAAATATTGTTTTTCATTTTTGAATATTCTTTAAAAAATGTTTTGAGACTCCGTGAAGATTTTGAACTATTCAAAACTAAGTATTTATAATATTCATTTGTTTCTTGAGTAAATTATATCGATTTATTGCGAATTCACAATCAATATTTTAAATTATTATGATAATTCGGGGTTGCACAGATGTAAAATTTCACATTTATTCAATGCAGTTTTTTTGAATATAACTCAATATTTAAGGAAATCATTTTTCGAAGAAAAATTCCATTTTATTTTAACCCAGTCACCTGGTTTCAAATTCATTTCTGTCATTTCTGGGATTGTCTTTATCTTATTGTGTGTATTATCATTAAATATTAAAAATCATAAATTATTCATTTTCAAATGTAAAAATAAGGTGAGATAACAAAATATCTCAGATACAAAATCAAAATAAAATAGATAGAGCTTACATCCTTAGAGATACTGAATGTCAGCCTGTGACTCAAAACCAGAGCACAAGCATGACAGCCAAAATACCATAAACCAATGGTATAGCCAAAATACCACCAAAACATGGAACTGAGCCAAATTAGCTCAAAAGGTATCAGAAGAAAGAGGAAACTTACCTCTTTCTGAAAATATAAGTCCCATCACCATAGGACAAGAAACAACAAAGTTATTCCTGCTCAAAGTTATTGCTGAGCATAAACCTTAATTTTCACCTCTCATCTAAAATCTAGAAGGAGAGGCTTAACCCCATCAAATGGGTATTCAAAATGAAGCTCTAAGCCAGGGCTATCCAATGGTACCAGCCAAACTGAGCTAGCACCAGTATTACTTGAGTTATGGTCAAATTCAGACCAAATAAGGGTGAACAAAACATTCACCTCTCATCTAACTTTTACAGTTTTAGTGTGAGATACCTAAAGTGGGGTCTTTTTGGAAAGAGCACAATCAGGGCTATCTGATGGTGCCATCCATTTCCTCATAACTTAACTACAACAGAAGTTATTGGCCAATCAAGCTCAATACAGCTTTTTGCCCAAACCACGCCAATGTACAAAAATACTTGTACATGGGACAACTTTGTCATATTTAATGATAACCATGTCAAGTTGGGTACCATTGTGTAGAGCTCATATAGAGCTATTCAATGAACCAGCTTTGAGCTTGATATCTCAAAAACTGACAGAGTTATGACCATTTTAAGGTCAAAATCCCACCTGCTGTCATATACAGCCTTACCATGGGATAACACCCCATAATCATGAATATGAGGTGTCAAATAGACGAAGAAGCATGTTTTTACTTCAATACCTCATATGTCAGTCAATACTGGGGTCCCATACAGCTTCTGTACAGCATTCTACGCGTCATACACGTCAGAATCAGGCTGTGAGGTCCCCAGATGAAAATTTTCACCCTGTATTGGTGAAAACTGCCCAGATGTGGTTTCAAAACCACATCTGAGCCCAATACAGGTTATACAGGCTGTTTGCAAACCACAAGCCAGTACTAGAGAGTGAAAAAATCTTCACTTCCTCTACGTGGAAAGGTCTAGCACCCTTTCCACCCCATTTCTGGATAAAAAGGAGGCTTTTCACTGCCAGAATTGTTTCCTCATCCTGCTCTTGAATAACCTACGTAGTAAACTGTCCAAAACAGTTTTACTCTTGGTTAAATAATCAGGTATAATTATAATCTTTAATTATCGTAGACTTTATTATTGTAATCCAACAGATAAAGCCTGCACCCAGGGTTCTCAATAGCGCTCACCACCACTATTTCTTAAATAGTAGAACCCTTTTATTTTATTATAAACCCTTATAAAATCTTTTTTAATCATTTTATGCCGTGTCACATACACAGTTAAAGCTGTAATTAGCCTAGTTATACCTTTATCATAGTATCATCCTGACATTTTGGGGGCCTGGCCGTGTTTTTTTGACTTTTTTGGACCTTACAAGTAAGTCTTTTCTCTTTTTTATGACTTATTAACACATTGTTTTATCTTTTTTAGGCGTAATTTCCATTTAAATATATATATTTTATATATTTCTATCTTTTTTTATATACTCATATTATAAAAGAGTATTTTTCAAGTGGCTAATACCCACTGAAAATAATTATTTTTGGCGTGTTTTGTATATAAAAACACATAAGCCATCAATAAGTCCTGTATTCTTGACTGAATAAGGACACCTCTGACTGAAAAACCATCAGTTGAGGTGTGGATTAAGTGTATTGTTGACTCAATAACACTTATACAAAACCACTTGTACAGAATACACTTGAAAACCACAAGTGTATCTGTGGGATACTGGCACACAAACAGTGTGACAGGGCACCATAAGCTGTATTTTTGACGTGAAATTGTTAATTCAATTACACTGTCATTATACAAGGGCATATTGTAATAATATACAAGCCCAGAGGCCATTCTTAGACGTGCAAAACCAGCCTTTTAAGAAGTCTTAACTGACATAAGCCCTCTTTTTCCTGTCTTGATTCAGTGGAAGAAAACTACATCCCACTTGAAACCCAGTCACAGGCCAACACACCAGTGACACCCTCAGAACCAGAGGGCAGCAAGGGTAAAGGAAAAAGGCTTAGTGAAGGCCTCATTACAGCCAAAAAGTGGACACCAATAGCCACTCAGAGGAGTAGAAAACCACAAAACTCTGCTTCAATACAAGGTAAACCAACCTTAACCACTTGTACAGGGAAGATTGAAATTATTAACCCAGTTGTAACCTCCAAAGGCAAACTTCCCAAATCAGCAGATAACAAATTTGTACAAGGCACAGTCAAAGGTAAATACCCTAAGAACATAAAGTTTTTGACTGCTTGCAAACACTGATATGTCCCCTGCATACCTCAGAGACCTTGGCTTCCAAAGGAACCAGCCAGAGGATAGAGCAGGAATGTCTAGAACCAGAAGACCTGAAAGAAGACACATTGGACACAGTGGTGGATGGAAAAACAATGAGGGAGATAATATCAACCTTGCCATTCACACTCCAATTCAACAGAAACCTCAAACCAGAGGACTGGAAGGATATGGATCAAGTTCTTCAAATCCACCAACTCCTCAAAGATTTGTTTCAATGGAGCATGGACAACAAGAGGTTCAACCTAGCAACTCACTGGGCAGAACTGGGATCAAGTTGCCAGAAGATCTGTCTCAAAGAGATAGACTTCAAGGACCTTATGGTAATCACCAAGGGTTGGAATCCTACCAGGCAGCACAGACTCCTGGAGGCAAGGGCACAGAGGATAAGGGAGAATCAAGCCACTATCCAAGCTATAGAAGAACAGTTAACACAGACAGGGCCTACTCAGATTCCTTCAGGTTCACAAGGAGAATGCCAAATCAGCTCTCCAGTGGCTTCACACCATTCAGAAACCAGCAGATCAGTGGCCAAGAGTCACCATTCTTCACAATTCCAGGAAGTTTCCAGGAGAAGACAAGGCAACAAGGGCAAGAACAAAGCCTCCTTCAACCAGAGGAGGAAAGAGTCAGACCCCATGATCCAGAAGCTGTTAGATTTGGTAAAAGAAGTACACAAGAACCAGAAGTAGTTGTAAACCACTCTAGAATCAGTAGTCCTAGTAATAGAAACAATACCCCCACTCAGACTGAAAATAACATTATCACATCTGAGAGTAACATCAACAGTGACACACTGTGGTTACAAATGTCCCAATATGCTGAGCAATCTGCAAAGCAGGCTACAGAATTTGCAGCTGCCCAAGAGAGGATGAGGAAAACTCAAGCCTCATTGGAGCAGATAGTTAAAAACCTTCAGGAAGGATATGCTCAACTGAGCAAAGCCTCTGAAGAAACCAACAAGAGACTGAATCAAGTCTCTGAAGAACAACACCATAGTAGCAGGGACAGGGAGTGTCTGAATCAAGACATCAACAAATTGTTTGATGCATACCATAGCTTAAAGCCCCAACCACAAGGCCAAGCTATGGAGAATCCATATCAACCAGATGACATCAAACCAGATGCCATGTTGTTGAATAAGGCAAGATCTCCATCACAATACCAGGATGGAGATGGCATGTCTTATTCAGAGAAGGAAGCCTTGAAACAGCTTCCTGAGGCCTCAAACTGGCCCAAATTCTCTGGATCAGGAGAATATGATCATATGGAACTCATAGATTATATTGATGGACTCTTCATTGATGTACCAAGCATACCAGATTACTGGATTATTGCTAGACTGAATACTGCATTTAAAGGTCATGCAAGTATATGGTACACTGAAATGAAAGAAATCCATGGCAGAAGAAATTGGCCATGGTGGAAGAGTCAAATAATCCAAAAGTACAGTAATGGAACTTGGATATGGCAAAAGACCATGTCATTTGAAAATGACAAATACTCTGTGGACAAAGATCCATATGAGTGGTGTCTTAGACAGTCTAAAAGACTTAAAGCCATTGATCCCCAAATGAACATTCAAATGAGGAATCATAAACTTCTGACACAACTGCCAGGAGAACTAGAGCATGCAGTAAAGTGCAGATGCAACCAAAATTGCACTCTAGATGATATAGCCAATACCTTACAAGACATAAGGAAAAGGACAAATATAGGGAAATTCACCCCATATAGAAGCAGTAGTTTCAAAGAGAAACAACCTTTCAGGGTGGAGTTTAAAGACAAACCCAGAGAAAGAGTGGCAGAAGTGGCAAAGAAGAAGAATTCTTGTCACAATTGTGGTTCAACAAACCACTATGCCAACAACTGTCCAAAAGCAAAGAAGAAAGTCTATGCTATAGAGAAAGTCCCTGAAGAAGAACCTCCAACAGAGGATTCTGAATCAGACTCTATGGGTGATGCCATTAGAGAACCATCTGATGAGGATCAAGACCCAAGAGAAGAATTTCTAGTGGAATACCAAGAGGAAACCCCACTAGAAATCCAGGATATACAGTTGGAAGCAGGCATGCCACAAGACACTGCCAACAAGAATTTGTGTAAACATACACAAGATGCACAAACATTCCTGGTTACACCAACCAAAGGAATGGCATACATACATGGAACAGCCACAAAAATGACTGTATGTATTGACAATGCTCAGCATCCACTGATCATTGACAGTGGAGCACACTGCTCCATAGTGGCCAGAAATTATCTGGATAACCACTTCCCAAACTGGGAAAAAGAACTCTTGCCCACCAAGGCAAAGAACTTTAAGAGTGCATCTGGAAAGATGACCTCTATTGGGACAATTATCAAAGAGATAATTATACCCCACAGAAAAGGTAATATCAGACTCAACCCAGAGTTTGTAGTGCTTGAAGATGCCCACATCCAAGGGTTTTTACTGGGAACAGATTACCAGAGGATGTATGGCATAGATATTTACAATAGTAAAAATAGGCATATTACCATTGGTACTAACAAGGAAAAGAAATTTTCTCTTGATATATACCAGATATCTTCTCAGGACCCACTGGAAGAACTTCTGAAAGAATTCAGAGAGGGACAGTTTAGCACTACCCTCACCAGTAAACAAAAGTTAAGTTTACTGAAGATGCTGAGGAAGAATAGACCAGCATTTGCCATTGGTGAAGAACCATTAGGCAAGATCAAAGGCCATGATATAGAACTATATCTGGATGTGGAAAGGCCTTATCCACCCATGTTAAGGAGACCTCCTTACCCAGCAAGTCTGGAGACCAGGAAAGAGATTGAGAAACATATCAATGAACTCCTGGACATGGATGTCATTAGGAAGATAGGACATAATGAAATAGTGGAAATCACCACTCCTGTCCTAATCACCTGGCATGATGGCAAGTCTAGATTGTGTGGAGATTTCAGAGCCCTGAATAACTACACAAAAGCAGACAGGTACCCTATACCAAGGATACCTCATGCCTTGGATAAGCTAGCCAAAGCCAAATACATAACCAAGATGGAGTGTATGAAAGGCTTCCACCAAAATGGAGTTAAACCAAATTCCATGAAGTTGCTCAGAATGATATGCCATATGGGCATATATGAGTACACCAGGATGCCATTTGGCATCAAGAATGCACCAGCCCACTTCCAAAGGATGATGGACACCATATTTCAAGAAGAAATAATGGAAGGCTGGATGGTAGTGTATATTGATGATATCATTATATACTCAGAGACATGGGAAGACCATGTACAATACATAGACAGAGTGCTAAGTAAATGTACACCCATCAATCTGAAAATTTCACTTAAAAAGTGTAATTTTGGCCAACAAGAGCTACTAGCTCTAGGACACAAAGTCTCAGGCCTTAGTCTGGCAATTGACCAGAACAAAGTAGCAGCAGTACTGCAAAAGCCAGTACCAAAGAACATCAAAGAGATGCAATCTTTCCTTGGATTTGCTAGCTACTATAGAAACCACATCAAAAACTTTGCTCACATAACTAGTAGTTTATACAAGTTATGCTCAAAGGATGTAGTTTTTGAAATAACCAAGGAAAGGAGGGATGCATATGAGAGGATCAAATATGAACTCACAAATGCACCTGTGCTCATCTTGCCTGACTTTGAACTGCCATTCAAGTTATATATAGATGCAGCATGCAGCCAAGGCTTGGGAGCAGCCCTTCACCAAAGACAAATTGTGGATGGTGAACCAAGAGAAGGTGTAATATGTTACATCTCTAGGCAGCTGAAAGATTCAGAAGCCAGGTATGGGGCTACCCAGACAGAATGTCTATGTCTAGTCTGGGCTCTAGAAAAACTCCATTATTATTTGGAGGGTGCAGTCTTTGAAGTCTACACAGACTGCACAGCCTTGAAGTCTTTACTAAACATGAAGACCACTAATAGACACATGCTGAGATGGCAAATAGCCATCCAGGAGTATAGAGGGAACATGACCATCATATACAAGGAAGGTAAAAGCCATACCAATGCAGATGGCCTTAGCAGATGGCCACTGGACAATGTCAAAAGCAATCCAGCTTATGACCCTGAAGTTGCTGCAAGAATTCCTATCCATTTTATGGAAATAAATAGGAAAAAGAGCTTCAGATTCTCTGAATGGGCACCAGGGAGTGGTACCCTTGACAGTGGAAACACTGATTCAGAAGGGACAGAAACCCCCATACTGGGAATAAGTTCCTCAGAATTGCACAATGAATTTTTCAATGCAGTACTGAAATCCTATGCTAAACACAAACAGTGTAGCATACTACTCCAACTCCTTCAACAAAAATACAGGAGCCCAGAACTGGAAACCCAGCTGGAGGAACCCTGGTTGAGGGCCTATAAGGACAATAAATTCTTCCTTATAGATGGCCTGATTTATCACAGAGAAAAGCCCACCAGTGCACTCACAGTGATAGACAGAGACCACATCTCCTTAATCCTGCAGGAATGCCATGACTGCCCCTACATGGGACACATGAGTGAGGACAGGACTAAAGAGAGGATAGCAAGCACAGCTTGGTGGCCCAAGTGGGAGCAAGAGTTGAGTGAATACATCAACACTTGTGAAAGATGCCAAAAGGCAAATAGAAAACATGGGAAAAAATATGGGTTGCTTCAACACATAGAAGAACCCAAACACCCATGGGAAACCATCAACATGGACTGGGTCACAGGACTTGTCCCAGGAGGCAAAGAAAACTACAATGCCTGCCTAATCATAGTAGATAGGTTCAGCAAGAGCATGAGATGTCTACCATACCATAAAGAGGACACAGCCATGGACACTGCTCTGTTATTTTGGAATAACATCATATCCACCTGTGGAGTCCCTAAGATCATAATTAGTGACAGGGACCCAAAATTCACATCCAAATTTTGGACCAATTTATATGACATGCTAGGCACCAAGCTTGCTTTTTCCACAGCTTACCATCCACAAACAGATGGCCTAGCTGAGAGGATGATCCAAACAATGGAGGACATCCTCAGGAGGTTCTGTGCCTATGGCATGGAATACAAGGACCATGAGGGATATACCCATGATTGGGTCACCCTCTTACCAGCAGTCCAACTGGCTTATAATACAAGCCAGCACTCTACCACAGGAAAAACACCTGCACTGGTAGAGAAAGGGTGGAATCCCCTGTTACCTGTGGATCACTTAAAGAAAAATCTTCTGACCATCCACCCCACAGCCAAAGACTTCCATGATATGTGGAAGAAAGCCTGTGATACTGCTGCCAAATGCATAGCTGAGGCCAAAGAGTATAATAAGCAGAGGTGGGACAAATCACATATGGAACCTGACTTCAAGGAAGGGGACCAGGTGTTAGTGTCTACACTAAGCTTTAACAATCTCAAAGGACCCAAGAAAATGAGAGACTCATTTGTAGGGCCCTTCACTATCATTAAGTTGATAGGGAAGAATGCAGTAGAGGTCAAGCTCACTGAGGAGTTTTCTAGGAAACACCCAGTCTTTCCAGTAAGCCTGGTCAAACCATACTTCCAAACAGAAGAGGATAAATTCCCCTTCAGGAAGAAAAACATCACTCCACCAGAAATAGTAGAAGTAGAAGACTCTCCTGGACCTGTGAGTAAAATCATCAGGGCCAGAAAAATCAGACTTAATGGGAAGGATCAGAGACAATATCCAGTCAGATTCAAGAACCAGACAGCTGACAAAGACAAATGGTTGGCAGAGGATGCCATACCAGATGGGAACCTCCATTTAAGGAGATTCAGAGCCTCTAGGAGGAATGAACAGTCTCATCAATGATGAGCCTTTTTTAGAGGGAGGGTATGTCAGCCTGTGACTCAAAACCAGAGCACAAGCATGACAGCCAAAATACCATAAACCAATGGTATAGCCAAAATACCACCAAAACATGGAACTGAGCCAAATTAGCTCAAAAGGTATCAGAAGAAAGAGGAAACTTACCTCTTTCTGAAAATATAAATCCCATCACCATAGGACAAGAAACAACAAAGTTATTCCTGCTCAAAGTTATTGCTGAGCATAAACCTTAATTTTCACCTCTCATCTAGAATCTAGAAGGAGAGGCTTAACCCCATCAAATGGGTATTCAAAATGAAGCTCTAAGCCAGGGCTATCCAATGGTACCAGCCAAACTGAGCTAGCACCAGTATTACTTGAGTTATGGTCAAATTCAGACCAAATAAGGGTGAACAAAACATTCACCTCTCATCTAACTTTTACAGTTTTAGTGTGAGATACCTAAAGTGGGGTCTTTTTGGAAAGAGCACAATCAGGGCTATCTGATGGTGCCATCCATTTCCTCATAACTTAACTACAACAGAAGTTATTGGCCAATCAAGCTCAATACAGCTTTTTGCCCAAACCACGCCAATGTACAAAAATACTTGTACATGGGATAACTTTGTCATATTTAATGATAACCATGTCAAGTTGGGTACCATTGTGTAGAGCTCATATAGAGCTATTCAATGAACCAACTTTGAGCTTGATATCTCAAAAACTGACAGAGTTATGACCATTTTAAGGTCAAAATCCCACCTGCTGTCATATACAGCCTTACCATGGGATAACACCCCATAATCATGAATATGAGGTGTCAAATAGATGAAGAAGCATGTTTTTACTTCAATACCTCATATGTCAGTCAATACTGGGGTCCCATACAGCTTCTGTACAGCATTCTACGCGTCATACACGTCAGAATCAGGCTGTGAGGTCCCCAGATGAAAATTTTCACCCTGTATTGGTGAAAACTGCCCAGATGTGGTTTCAAAACCACATCTGAGCCCAATACAGGTTATACAGGCTGTTTGCAAACCACAAGCCAGTACTAGAGAGTGAAAAAATCTTCACTTCCTCTACGTGGAAAGGTCTAGCACCCTTTCCACCCCATTTCTGGATAAAAAGGAGGCTTTTCACTGCCAGAATTGTTTCCTCATCCTGCTCTTGAATAACCTACGTAGTAAACTGTCCAAAACAGTTTTACTCTTGGTTAAATAATCAGGTATAATTATAATCTTTAATTATTGTAGACTTTATTATTGTAATCCAACAGATAAAGCCTGCACCCAGGGTTCTCAATAGCGCTCACCACCACTATTTCTTAAATAGTAGAACCCTTTTATTTTATTATAAACCCTTATAAAATCTTTTTTAATCATTTTCTGCCGTGTCACATACACAGTTAAAGTTGTAATTAGCCTAGTTATACCTTTATCATAGTATCATCCTGACACTGAAAAGGATAATTAAAAGTAATAATGTTAATTAATTTAAAAATGAGAATTTCTGTAGATGCTTCAAGATAATAAACAGAATATTTTTTCAACATAGTAAGCATAGAAGATTTTAATTGAGTCAATTATATCTATTCACAATTCAAAGATAAGCATGCTTTGAGGATAATTGTGTGGAATTACTTTTCAGAGCCTTTTTAATTTCCATTGTTGATATTAAATAAATGTATTATATCAAAATATTCTTCATCTTATTTTAGCTAAACATCTTAATATATAGAGATAATGAGGTTTCTTCGAGATAAAGTAGGCTTGTGTGACTTGATATCACATAGGTGATTCTGATTCAATAATGAAGGCATTAAAAAAAACTTGGTACAGGGAATTGGAAAATTAAATATAATACTCAAACAAGATTAATATATACTTCCATTTATTATGTATTTAGCTATATAAAACCCCATCTATTATAGAATAGCCTCTCTGAAAATATATTGTGAGACTTAGAGGCATTTTAAGCTACCTAAATTCTTACAAATAAAAGATCAAAATTAAGAATATTAATTATTCTCCAAAAATTAAATTAAAATATAGAAAAGATGAAAAAATCAGCTCTTTTCACAAATAATGAATAAAATCAAGAAAAACCCAAAAATAAAATTATCCTCTCAAGGATTAAGTAAAAATAAAAATTTATCAAAAATTCAAAAATGTTGATAATTTTTGAAGTTTTTTTAGAGAATATTATAGTTTATCATATTGATAATAACTCAGATATTATTTGGATTCTTTTTCCAAATGAACTTTTACCTTGAGTAATCTCTGGGTAAAGTTCCTGTAACTCAACTGTAGATAAGCTGAAATTGAGTATTTAGAATTTGCAGTATTAAAATTCATAAAATCATAAAATCAAAATTGAAGCACACCAAATGTGGTGTTATGATTATTTTTTGTGTTGAAACTGGGGTTCGTTGTGTAGGTTAAGAGCTCTGTGAATTCAAGGTATATTCAATTGAATATTTTGCCTGTCTTACACATGTGGAATTCAATTTAAATATGAGGTAAGCCTGCCAACCAAACCCAAGAGTTCAAGGAATCCCCTTCAGAGAGGACTTTGGGTCTGGGGGACAGGGAAGCCTTATATTCAAAAAAAACCTCCTAATCCAAAAACTGGTATGTATTTGGTATAAACCTCAGGAGTCAACAGGGTCCTTGTACTTTGAAAAGCATAATAGTATGCTTGCATTTTTAGCTCATAATTTTTTTTTCTTCAAGTTTTTTTTGTCATAGGAAAACAGCACTATTTTCAAAGGACAGTACTGTACTATGTAGTTAGAGAAATAGCTGAAATTTTTCTGTACAGGTTTTACCCTGTTCTCCCCTCTGGAATGGGTTTGATGTTAAAACAAGGAGAAAAAAATCCTGCTTTCTGGCCAGAGAGGGAAGTGGTATGGCCTGGAGGCTGGGGAATTTCCATGGGTGGGAGCCTCGATATGAGACACAGATTCTCAAAGCTGTGTCATTATTAAATTCAATGGAATCAAAGTTGTGGTATTTATTCCTTACTATAGATGGATTGATGAAATGAAGAGTGAATTGAAAATATTGAATTTGAGGGGGAAAAAGATTTTTGTCTTAAAACGTGCAAAAGTTTTCAAAACTTTAGAATCTAGGTTTTAAATTGTAGACCCAATTGAAAAGCTCATTGATATAGGCCTTGGCTTTGTTCACAGGGTACAATGCTCAATTGACTATGTGGTTTCAATACCAACTTGGTAATGTTTAGTTTTTCACCAAAGAGTAAAACTACCCTCAAATTCAAAAAAGCCAAAACGGTTCAGCTCTTTTGGAGGTTCCTTTCACACATTATGATGTCTTTTTAGCTCTCAAAGACAGCCTTAACTATACCAAAATATGGTATAAATGGCTAAATTTGGAAGAAGTACAATTTTTTTGGATTGAATTAAAATCTGATGAGTCAATAATTTACTTTGACATTGCCAATTTGAGTCTCACACACCTGAAAAATATTGAATTTTGTAAAAGAAAATTTAAGACTATAAAAAAAAGGCTTATTTACCCCTATTGTGCTTTCATGTTAAAATCCTTTTGAAATTTCTATAGACAATATTTGCCATTAATACAATAGATAAGAGAATTGAAGCACCTGTTATAATTAAATTTGAACCTCTTGAGACATTTAAAAAAAGTATTATAGTCAGGTTTTAGCTTTTTTAAACATTTTGACCCTTCAACCACTCCAAAATTGAACTCAAGCCTGTTTTATCAATATGAGATTTTTTACTCAGCTTATAAATTCACCAAAGTACTTTCTCCTAATAATTTTTGATTTCAATATATACTTATATAATATTCTCTCATATTTATTTCTTTAATTCATCTCCTCAATTAATGAAAAATTATTATTCTAGTTCAACTTATTTTTTAGCCTTGAATTTCTCTTGTAGAGTATTTTTGAATGAATCTTTATTTTTAGAAAATAAATAAACTATTTTGCGGATTGAAAATTAATATTATCAATAAATTTTGCAAAAAAAGACCTTTGAGGTCATGAGAAGTACTTCATTATTTTGAGCCTTAGAGGTATTTTCATATACCCAAAAGACCACAAAAGATAAGTTAAGATACAAATATAAATAAAATTGGAATATAAATACAAATCTATATTTCAAAATCAAAATTTAATTACAATTTAAAAATAAAATTCCTGTGAGCCTTAGAGGTAATTTCATATACCCAAAAGACCACAAATACAAAATTAACATTTAAATATAAATAAAATAAATTTATTGATATTATTAAAATGAAAATCAAAATATAAATATAAAATTATATTCAAAATTAAAAATTTAATTACAATTTGAAAATAAAATTACATTAAATTTTGAAATTATAAAATTACATTTATACTTGAAAAAATTAAGTAAAAATGAATTTTTAACAAAATTGTAAAAAAATAAATAAATTTGGAAAAAAGTTAAATAAAAACTATTATAACTTTTTATCCAATAAATAAACATATAAAAATTATTCCACCATTGGATTCCTCATAAAAAATCAGGTGGGGTCACCTCTGAGTGAAAATTTTGTAACTCAACTCTAAATAAGCTTAAATTAAGTTTTTAGTATTTTCTGTATGAAAATTGAAAATCCTCAAAGCTTTAATTTAATTCACATCACATGTAGTGTTAATCACCAAAATTTGTGTTAAAATTGAGGTGTTGTGTTTAGCTTAGAAGTTATGAGGAATTAAAGTATTTTCAATTGAATTCAATTGAAATGTCATAATGTGCGTGTGTATTACATAAGTGAACTTTGATTTACATATGAGGTATCAATTATTACTGTATTGTACTGTACAATTCAATTGAGTTACATATGTAAATTACAAGTATAATACATGATGAGGAATTAAAGGAAAAAATAAATTGGGGGGGGGGGAAAGGAACTCTAGCTCTAAGGGGGATCCAGACCCCCAAAATCCTTGCTGACTGGCGTGGGATGTCAAAATCCACGCAAACGTTCATCACATTTGGCCTGGAATTGAGTCACAGGGTCTGTGACTCAATTGATGATGAGGTTTTAATACCAACCAGGGTGGTTTTAACCGCTTCCAAGAGGGTAAAACTACCCTTAAGTTAAAACAATGTTAGTAAAAACAGTTTTAACTGGTTTCTACGCCTATTACACACATTCTGACGTGTTCTGAAGGCTCTAGATCAGGTATTGCTATAGTGATGGCTGATTTAAGGGTCTAAAATGGCTAAAAATGGCTTAAACCAGCCCTTTTTGGGTCTAAACCAGGGTTCAATGATGCCATAATTGGCGTTTCTGTTGTCAGACTGTTTTTCACAACTGACAAGAGTAAATTTTACTTTTGGAGTAAGAAACTTGATGGCTATAAAAGAATGTCTTCTTTGCACCACTTTTCTCTTCATGTTTGAATCTTTTCCTTTTATAATTAGTTTAAACATTGTTAAATAAGTCAATAAAAGATTTCAACCACCTTTCTTAAAATAATTTTAAACCTTTTAGCCACGTGAAAAAATCATTATAATCATTGTTTGTAACTCTTACAATCATTTTTACCCCTGAACCACCCCAAAAGTAAATTAAAGCATTTTTCATCACTGTAAACTTTGTCACTTTGTTTCCAAATTCGCTCTGGTCACTTTTGGGTGTGTTTTCTCTTTAATATTCTTTTTGAAGACTTCTTTCTTTAATTAATTGCTTGCAGTTCCTTTCTCAATTAATTCCAATTGAAATTGCTCTTGAAGAAATTTCTTTTGTAGCCTTAAATATCTCTTGTAGAGTATTTTTGGATGAATCTTTATTGTTGGTAAAACAATAAATCTTTATAGTATTATTGTTTTATACTAATAAAGTTATAAACAATAAGTTTGGCGTGTTTTCTCTTAAAAACAATATTTCTTACTATTTTTAATTGATTTTTACCTTACACAAATTTTGAGGACAGGAAAAGTACTTGATTTTTAATCAAAGTTTCATATCCATACCTTACATTTGGGGGCCCAGTCATGATATTTTACGTGTGACATATTTTTTTACTCTTTTTAATTCTTTTTTCTTATATTGAAAAATTTAAAAACGTATAAAAAATACTTATAATTCACAAAATCAATAAAAAAAATAATTTTTTTAATATTATAAGTGAGGCTTATATTTTAATTTCTTTTTTTGAAATATTCCTTTTTTACTTAATTAATTAGTTTTTTTCATCAATTTTAGTGTCTGACAACATGGTAAGACAAGAAAACATTGAAACAGCCTCAACAGTAACCAGCATTATCCCTGCCAGTACTGTTAATTCTGATCATAATAGTACTATTATTGTGACTCAGAATATTCAACCAGAGCCAATTTCTTCTGAATTAGTCAGCTTGGAAATAAGTAATACTCTTCAGAAAGCCAAAGATTTGGCCAATAGTAAGTTTTTTGATGTAAAATTACTATTTTAAGCCTTTTTAACCATAATTATGCCTTCAACCAGATCAGGAGCCAGCTATAACCCCTCAAGCAGCTCCCAAAAAGGTAATAGACGTGATTATGGCAGAGGCCAATCAGGTACAGAAGGAAAAGGGTCAGTTGATTACTTCCAAAAAACTAAAATGGGTCATTCTGAAGCTGATAATACCATTTTACCTTCAAAAAGAGCTGACACCACCACAACAAGCCTCAGTGGACATATACAAAGCCAGCCACAGTGCATACAACAATGCACTTGAGTTCAAGGAGTACCAGATCCTTGCAGAACTGTGGAAGAATTGCATGAATTCTTCCCTGACTGTGAGAAAATTCCTGGGCCATCCCAATAATTGCAAATTGCTCAATGGATGGCATCCATTGATGGAGAAGAAAAGCATGATGCTGTTGACACTAGAATGAAGGAAAAACAACCCTCCACCACCCAAACCAGTGCGAAAAACAGCCCCAGTGGCCAGAAGCAGCAATTTCAACCTGAAAAAGCAGCCACAAACTCCAAACAAGGGCAAAGGGAAGGCACCAGCCCCAAAACCTTACAGCCAGGGCTACAGAATCCCAAAGATTCAACAGGATGCCATGGAAAATGTATTTCAGATGGCCAGAACCATGATGGAATTACAAAAGAAGGAGGAAGCCAGATTAAAATATCAAAAATGATTTCTGATACTTACTGTTGTATTCCAGAGTTGTATAAAGCTATTTCTGACGTAAAAAGTCATCTTTCTGATACAAATACATCAATTTGTGACAATCTGAAAACAAATAACTTGAGTCTGAGCCAAGTAAATGATACACTTAAATGCTTTGAAAGAGTTTTAAGAACGATCAAAACTTCCAATAATGATAATTGTTTTGGCATTAAGATAAATGAACAATCTTCCATTATTAAAGAATTAACAGACAAATATTCTAAATTCAATATTGATGACATAATTGAAACAAGAATAAAACAAGCCATAAGCACTATCAAAGAAGATAATCAAAAAGCTCTGGATGATATTTCAAAATCATTTGCTGAAGTAAAGACAAATACAGTTGCCCTGAAAAAGCATTTTGATACCTCAAGAGAGGAAATATCAAAATTAACAATAAAGTTAAATGAAGTTATATCTGATAATAATAAACAAACAGAATTATGGAATGAGCTAACATATGAAGAGGATGATAATAAAAATAATTTCATAAACTCTATACAAAACTTGCAACATGAATTAAGAAATTCACAAAGGTGTAACAACAGTAAAATGAATGATATTGAACAACTGCTAAACACTTTACCAAGAATGTCTACACCTCTGAATCAAAATGAAGATGCAAGAATTCCCAATCCACAAGTATTGGATATTGAAAAATCACATTTGAAAAATGAATTTTCTACTTCTTTTCATAGCTTAGAACCATCAATGGGCCAAGCACTCTTGAAAGAAGTTCCAAAACTTAAAGAATGGCCTCCCTTCAGTGGTGAAGGAGAGTATGACCATATGGAATTCATTAGAGGTATTGACATGATCAAAGAGGATTTTGAATTACCAGACAGATAGGTAACAGCCAGATTTAACACCTTGTTTACCAAATCAGCCCACAGATGGTACATCAAAATAAGACAAGCACATGGACACCAGAGTTGGACTTGGTGGAAAACCCAAATCATTAACAAATGGGAAAATGATGCTTGGAGGTTTAAAGCTGAAACAGCCTTTGAATCTGCCAAATTTAATGCTGATAAAGACAAAGCTTTACCATGGTTTTGCCAACAAAAAGACAGATTAACAGCATTATATCCTGACATGTCAGAATTTATGATCCATAGAAAAATTCTGGGAAAATGTGGAGGTGACTTAGCGCAAGCTATCAAAAGCAGGACTACTGAAAAATCTTCAGCAGAGGAGATTATCAATATATTAGAAGAAGTAACCACCAGAACCAAAATTGGTTCTAGTAGGGTGAATCTCAAAACAAGGTTTAATACACCTTGGAAAGGTTCTGTGGACAAAAACCCTAAATAAAATCCTAATAATATGAAGTATAAATCTGCAGATACAGTCAGAAAGTGCCATATTTTCCAAAGCACCACCCATTTAGCCAATACATGTCCAAAGAAGGGAAAAATCAATCAAATTGGTATTGAAAAGGAACCTGATGTTTAAAAAGATGACATAATTGAAGACAATTCAGATGATAAGTCATCAATATTTTCTGAATTTTCAAAAGATATAGAAAATATCAATGCCACTTTTGACATCATGGAATCTTATTCCCACTTTCCACAATTGAGCAATGGTCAACTTGATTCATCAAAAGTCCAAGATGCACAACTTATGAAAACAAAACCAAACAGGGGAAAAGGTTATACAGCTGGTAATTCCTGTATAACAGAAGTGGTGATTGACAACAAGCCCACCAAACTTTTGCTTGACCCAGGAGCCTTCTGCTCTTGTGTTGGAAAATCTTTTCTTAAAACTTGTGTACCAAATTTTGAAGACCAATTGTTACCAATTGATGGTATAAAATTCAACAGTGCAAGTAACCCAATGAAAGCATTAGGAATCTTTGAGACCAATGTCATATTACCACACATAAATGGGAATTTAAGAATCACAGTTGAATATTTTGTTATGGCAAATTGCTCTAGTACCCATTTTATATTGGGAAATGAGTATTTAATCATGTATGGGATAGATTTGCATAACAACAAAGACAGATACTTTACTATTGGAGACAATAAGCGCCAAAAATTTTCCTTTTTACCATTTAAAAGACAAATTACAGTAAACAAAGTATCACCAGTTGACTTAGAGTTAGAGAAATTCAAGTCTGAACAGTTAAATGAGGCTAACAAGCCTTCATCTGACTGATAATCAAGAAAATGAACTTTCTTCCTTTTTTTATGACCACAGAGGAGCATTTGCTTCAGACAAAGAACCTCTAGGAGCAATTATTGGTCATGAAGTTTACATCATTCTTAACATTGAGAGACCTTATCCACCACTCTTAAGAAGACCTGCATATCCAGCAATTCCAAAATCAAGAGAAGCTCTAGAATTTCATATCAGAGAACTTCTGGACCATGGTGTAATAAGAAAAGTAGGCCACAATGAAGAAGTAGAAATAACTACACCAGTCATAGTGGCATGGCATAATGGAAAATCTAGAATGGTTGGGGACTTTAGAGCTCTGAACACTTACACTGTTCCAGATAGATACCCAATACCAAAAATCCAAATTGCCCTTACTCAAATATCTCAAGCAGTGTATATAACCACTATGGATGCCCTTAAAGGATTCCATCAAAATGTGGTGACACCAAGAGCAAGAAAATACTTGAGAATTATTGTTTCATTGTGGAGTGTATGAATACTTGAGGATTCCCTTTGGTATCAAAAATGCACCTTCACACTTCCAAAGGATGATGAATGAAATCTTCCCCAAAGAACTCTCAGAGGGATGGTTAATTATTTACATTGATGACATTATTGTCTGTTCCAAGACTTGGGAGGAGCACATGTACAGATTTTCAAGAGTTTTGACAAAAATTCAATCAGTAAACATGAGAATCTCCTTGAAGAAATGCCATTGTGGATTTAAGGAACTTAAAGCACTAGGACATGTTGTATCTGGTTTGTCCCTTGGAATTGACAAAAACAAAGTTGCAGCAGTATTGCTAAAACCCATGCCTCAGAACAAGAAGGAAATTCAGTCATTCTTAGGTTTTGCAGGATATTACAGGCAACACATTAAAGATTTTGCATCTATTGCAAGACCACTTTATAGATTGTGTGACAAAGACACAGTATTTGAAATGACTGTTGACAGAGTCAAAGCTTTTGAGTCTCTAAGAGAAGCCTTGACCACTGCTCCACTTTTACTGATGACAGACTTTAAATTGCCTTTCAAACTGTACATTGATGCATCAGGGGATGGACTGGGTGCTGCACTTCAGCAAGTCCAGATCATAAATGATAAACCTGTAGAAGGACCCATATGCTTCATATCCAGGCAAATCAAACCAACTGAAGCCAGATATGGAGCAAGTCAAGTGGAATGTGTATGCCTTGTCTGGGCCTTGGAAAAATCAAACTACTTCTTGGAGGGATGTGCTTTTGAGGTGATTACAGATTGTACAGCTGTCAAATCACTTTTAAACATGAAAACACCCAATAGACATATGCTCAGATGGCAAATAGCCATACAAGAATACAGAGGCAATATGACTATTGTTCATAAGGATGGGAATATTCATAATAATGCAGATGGACTAAGCAGATGGCAATTACCAAATAACATTGATAATCCTACTTATGTGCCAGAAGAAGCTTCACCACAAATCCCAATAGAAGGAATAAGTGTTACAGACTTGAACACCACCTTCTTTGAAGAAGTCAGAAGTAGTTACACTCAAGATAAGAATTGTAGCATCTTATGCCAATTACTCAACAAATACTGTAAAGAAAACTCTCTAATACATGCCTTGGATGAAGTATGGAAAAAGTCTTATGATGAAGGAAGATTTCACCTACTGGATGGTATAATTTACCACAGAACCAAGCACACATGTGTCATGACAGTTGTAGACAGGTCATTAATCAATCTTGTACTGAAAGAATGCCATGATAGCCCCTTTTCAGGACATCTGTCTGAAGACAGAACAAGAGAGAAAGTAAAGACCTGCATATGGTGGCCAATGTGGCAGAAAGATGTTGCAGAGTATTTCAAAAACTGTGACAGATGCCAAAAGGCAAATAAATACACTGGCAAGAGACTTGGAAATATGATAAAAATCCAAGAACCAAGCAGACCTTGGGAAATTGTCCATATGGATTGGGTAACTGGCCTACCACCAGGAGGTGACAGAAGCTATAATGCTTGCCTAGTAATTGTAGACAGATTCAGTAAAACTCCAATATTTTTACCATGTCACAAGGATGATACATCTATGGATACAGCTCTTCTGAGATGGAATAGAGTAGTTTCATGGACTGGAATATTTACAAATATCATTAGTGATAGGGATCCCAAATTCACTTCAGCACTATGGACAAATCTTCACCAATTATTTGGCACTAAGCTGTCTTTCTCTACAGCCTACCACCCACAAACTGATGGTCTGGCTGAAAGGATGATCCAAACCTTAGAGGACATGGTAAGAAGATTTTGTGCCTATGGCCTTGAATTCAAAGATTGTGATGGATTTACCCATGATTGGTGTACTCTGTTGCCAGCACTGGAATTAACATAAAAAACATCAATCCATTCCAGTACCAATCAGACTCCTGCTATCCTAGAAAAAGGATGGAACCCCAAATTACCCCAAGATTCCTTGAGGAAAGATTTAAGTGAAATAAATCCCACAGCTGCTAGCTTCAAAGGAATTCTAGACAAAGCTAGAAAGCATGCAGTAAGGTGCATGGAGGACTCTTTTGCATATGCTAAGGACAAATGGGATAAATCACATGAAACACCAGATTTCAAAGTGGAGGACTTAGTTCTTGTATCCACCACTAACTTTGATAAAATCAAAGGATGTAAAAAGCTGAAAGACTCCTTTGCAGGACCTTTTGTTATTAAGGCCCTCCATGGAGAAAATGCTGTTGAAGTAGAGTTATCTGAAGAAATTAGCAATAAGCATCCTACATTTCCAGTGAGCTTGATAAAGCCATATAAATCTAGTGATGCTGAAAAATTTCCCTTGAGGAATAAAATTCCCCAATTTATACATCCTATTGAGCCATATGGTAGTAAGAAAATTACCAAAGTTCTCAAAGAAAGAAAGTTGAGAACCAACAAAGTAAGGGAATACCTTGTTCGGTACAGTGACCCAACTTGTGAAGATGAATGGTTTCCAGAAAAAGACATACCTGAAGCTACTAAGCTTCTCAGAAGGTTCAGGCACACTAGAAATAACAATATTACAAAGTAATATTATTTTTTTTAGGGGGAGGGAATGTGAGCCTTAGAGGTATTTTCATATACCCAAAAGACCATAAAAAATAAATTAGGATAAAAATATAAATGAAATAAAGAAAAATTGAAATATAAATACAAATATATATAAAAATAAAAATTACAATAAAATTTAAAATTATGAAATTATATTTTTACTTGTAAAAATCAAGTAAAAATGGATTTTTAATAAAAATTGTGAAATTAAAATATTTTTGGTAAAATCTTATATAAAATATATTATAAATTTTTAACCAATAAATAAACATAAAGAAATTATCACACCGTTGGATTCCTCATGAAAAATAAAGTGGGGTCACCTCTGGATGAAATTTCTGTAACTCAACTCTAAATAAGCTTATATTAAGTTTTTAGTATTTTCAATACAAAAATTGATAATCCTCAAAACTCTAATTTAATTCACACCACATGTGGTGTTGACCATCAATTTTTGTGTTAAAATTGAGGTGTTGCCTTTAGCTTAGAAGTTATGAGGAATTGAAGTATTTTCAATTGAATTCAATTGAAATGTCAAAATGTGTGTGTGTATTACATAAGTAAGCTTTGATTTACATATGAGTTATCAATTATTACTGTATTGTACTGTACAATGCAGTTGAGTTACATATGTAAATTACAAGTATAATACATGACGAGGAATTAAAGGAAAAAATAAATTGGGGGGGAGCCAGACCCCCAAAATCCTGGCTGACTGGCATGGGATGTCAAAGTCCACGCAAAAGTTCATCACTTTTGGCCTGGAATTGAGTCACAGGGTCTGTGACTCAATTGATGATGAGGTTTTGATACCAACCAGGGTGGTTTTAACTGCTTCCAAGAGGGTAAACCTACCCTTAAGTTAAAACAATGTTATTAAAAAAGGTTTCAGCTGGTTTCTGAGCCTCTTACACACATTATGACGTGTTTTTAAGGCTCTATACCAGGTATTGCTATAGTAATGGCTGATTTAAGGGTCTAAAATGGCTAAAAATGGCTTAAACCAGCCCCTTTTTGGTCTAAACCAGGGTTCAATGATGCCATCATTGGCTTTTCTGTTGTCAGACTGTTTTTAACGACTGACAAGAGTAAATTTTACTTTCTGAGTAATAAAATTGATGGCTATAAAAGAATGTCTTCTTTGCCCCACTTTTCTCTTCATGTTAGAATCTTTGCCTTTTATAATTAGTTTAAACACTGTTAAACCAATCAATAAAAGATTACAACCACCTTTCTTAAATCATTTTAAGCGTTTTAACCACATGAAAAAATCATTATAATCATTGTTTGTAACTCTTATAATCATTTTTACCCCTGAACCACCCCAAAAGTGAATGAAAGCATCTTTCATCACTGTTAACTTTGTCACTTTGTTTCCAAATTCACTCTGGTCAATTTTGGGTGTGTTTTATCTTTAATATTCTTTTTGAAGACTTTGTTCTTTAATTAATTGATTGCAGTTCTTTGCTCAATTAATTGCAATTGAAATTGCTCTTGAAGAAATTTCTTTTGTAGCCTTAAATATCTCTTGTAGAGTATTTTTGGATAAATTTTTATTGTTGGTAAAACAATAAATCTTTATAATTTTATTGTTTTATACTAATAAAGTTATAAACAATAAATTTGGCGTGTTTTCTCTTAAAAATAATATTTCTTACCATTTTTAATTGATTTTTACCTTATACAAATTTTGAGGACAGGAAAAGTACTTGATTTTTAATCAAAGTTGCATACCCACACCTTACAATTATTAATTATATTTTTATTTATACAATTTAAAAACACTATACCTGAAGCTTCATAATATTCAAAATAGTTCCTAGATATCAGTAAGGAATAAATTATCTATAATTATCATTTTGGGATAATAAATCTGTAAAGAAAAGATAATTGCATCGACTAAAAGTAATATAATAATTGTTCTTCCAGGCCACTAAAGAAACTTATGCTTTTACAACACATATTAAAGCAGATTATTAGGCTCTTGATTAATTCAATGAATTTTTTCTGAAGATAATTTTCTCAATATATCTTATTAAATGGTGTTTCTGGCTGATTATATATACGGAAATACAGTAAAGAGCTATAAATATCCCTGTTTTTGAAATTAATTAGGGGATGATTCATGGAAAAGAAGCTATACCTTGAGACTTCAGTTTATGATAATAAGACATTTGACTAGAAAAAGGCTCATTTACTTTAAGCTATATCCAGGTTTTCCTCAATATATTTAAGATCTACCTAAATCTAGAAATATTACAAAATGAAAAGTTGTTTAGCTGAGGGTGATTCTCTTAAGAATAATACCCTTATTACGCCCCCTGGAATGAATCCCAGTAATTACTAAGATTATAATAACCTGAAAAATATCACTTATAAATACATTTAAGAATTCCAATAATTATCATGCCTTTACAATGAATGTAATATATTATTTTTAACTTTAGCTAGGATCTTATTTATTCTATCAATATTCAAGATATTAGATTTTGAGTACTTTTATTTAAATGATCTGTGTAATGTTCTTGTATAATTACTAAGAGGTCTTCCTAGTTATTACATTAGCAAAGATCTGCATCCCCTATTGTAGTTTTTTCATATTTCTTTTTAGCAAAAGAAATTGATTCTCTCCCCATTTTTGATTATCCATCTTTATATCTTGAGTTCATATAGGCTAAATATTCAGATCTGAATCAAATTTTAAGAAAATATCATAATAATTAAACATACAATGCCCTTCTGGTGTTAGATCTACAGGAGGAATGGATGATTTGATGTCAAGTATCTTGAAACATGTAAAAAATCTGTCTATAATAAGATTTATATAATAAAAATTCAAAAAATGAGTAGCTTAAAAATAAATACTATACATTATATTTAGTAGATATAAATATCAAAAAAATCTCTAAATTCAAGCTTTTAATGTATATCCTAGTGAGGTTGAGATAGACAATAACACAGGTATTTCAGTACCTTCTTTCTCATAAATATTAATCTTCCAAAATAGATTTTATAATATACATAACTTCTTTCATTTTTCAGATACCTTTATCTATCACCTTAGGAACATTTTAATTATTTACCTCAAATGGTTTGGATACTAAATGAGGAAATCCAGAATTATTGAATCAGGTTTAAATTATACTCAAAGCTTCAATAATAATTAGGAATTTTATTGATTATTTATAGATTTTTAATAAATAAACCTTAAGGATATTGGAGCTTTTATCCCCAATGAGGTGTTTAGGAATGCATAGCTCTACCAAGACAATGAGACTTTCTAAATAAATTTTGAAATTATATTTTTCTGTTGAAAATATTTAAAGAAAAAATGGAATTTTTTTTCCATTTCTGAATATCTCAATGATCTAATATTTTCAACATGATGGGATATAAAAAACAAATAAAATAACTTCTTTTGAAATATAATAACCAATCTAACCCAACACTGTACTTTGAAAATTCTGGAATAAAACTATTAAAAAATCATGGAAGATAGGAGAAATATGAAATTTTGCCACAGATCCTGGGAGATGCTAGAAATATTAATGACTTTGAATAAAAATTGGAACATTTTTAGGGTTTAGAAAACAGAAATTTATAAAATCCATTTGGTAGACATCAGACTTAGAAATGGCTTGTAAAAGGGGGTGAAAATATTTCTAGTAGCTGAAGAATCCCTCAAAATTTGTTTTTATTTCTTCCAGCAGTTGAGATTATCTGTGAATTCATATTTAGTCAAAGTCTTTGAGGTATTATCAGATAATTCCTCTTATTGGTTGTTGAAAAAGATATTTTGAATGAAGTTTGTTGTATTTGAGAGAGAATACTAGTTCAAATTTTCTGAATGAAAGATTGGATTGCAACTCCCAGGACTTCCATTTATGGAATATGGAATTTTCTTCTTGGTTGGAAACATTTTGGTATTAAGCTTGTATTTAGATTCAATGTCAATGCATCCCATTTCTTCTTATTTTAAATTGTTTGTCAAATCAATCCTAAGATCAGGTATAATAAATACTAAGTGATCATGTAACAACCACTAGTAAGGGGTAAGGGTATTCATGCTTACACCCACTCAAACACCTCAAACCAGAAAGTCCAGTGCATGTATCAGCATTAAGTCTCAGAAATCTTCCTTTCTGAAACATGCATGCAGGTTGAAATTACCCAATAAAGTTTGGATACACCATCCTGAAACTGTTTGATCACCCAATACCACCACACCTCTTGTACGGATCCTGTACAGCCATTGTGGTATTCCATACCATTAGTACCAGTTTCAAGCTTACCAATAAAACAAAAGAAAAAAATGATAATAAAAAGAATTACGCAAAACAGATTTACACATTACAATTACAAATTTCAAAAAGAAATATACAATACACAGCCTCAAGATCTTATCAAAACAGTATAGTATCAAAGAATTTATCCACCTTAATGCATCATCAATAGCAAATTACATCATTAAAGGCAGTTAAATTAAATAAAGGTATATGAAGATGGACCAAAGCATCAGAAGATGTATTTTCCCCACCTTGATTCAATTTAAAGAAGAAATACCTCAAGGCTATGCATAAAATTACAATATATTTTCCAAGAACAAATGCTTCCTTAGTAATAATAACACGCATCAAACTTGATAGAAATGATGAAATCTCCATATGAAATTATACAATACTAAAATAAAACCACCAGTGTAATTCTCTCAGAACATACGTAAAAATAGAAACTAAAAATATTTTCCCCACCTTCAAGAAAACATCACCAGCCATATTATCTCAATGACCTCACATGACTCTGATAAAAAGAAAATCTCACCAGTCATATTATCTCAATGACCTCACATGACTCTGATAAAAAGAAAATCTCACCAGCCAAATTATCTCAAATACATCACATGATTTTGATAAGAGAAAGAAACACCAGCATAATTTTCTTATATATATCATATGACTAGAAGAAATTCAATTGTCAGGAGCTGTATTTTCTCCACTTTCTTGGCAAAAAGAAAATCCCACCAGCCAAATTATCTCAAATACATCACATGATCTTGATAAGAAAAAGCACCACCAGCATAATTCTCTCAGCAAACACACTGCTACACCAAAACTACACGTCTCACTAGCTAAAACCTCTCAACTATGATTTTTTCTAAGTACCCTATTTTGAGAAGCTCTATGGAGGCCCAAAAGCTATAAATAGAGGTCCTCTCTCCCTCATTTTTCCCATCATCATGGAACAAGTTCCCACTATCCAGGATCACCGCCATCCCTGAACTAGCAGGATATCTAGAATAGTAGTAGCGTTTTAGTAGTGAAAAGCTCAGTAGCTTAGTATTAGTGAAGAATAGTAGTATAACCGTAGTAAAAGCTCAGTAGCCTTGCTCAGTAGCTTAGTATTAGGGAAGAATAGTAGTATAACCATAGTAAAAGCTCAGTAGCCTTGCTCAGTAGCTTAGTATTAGTAAAGAATAGTAGTATAACCGTAGTTAAAGCTTAGTAGCCTTGCTCAAAAGCTTAGTGTTATTAACAAAGAGAAGTAGTAGTGATATAAACTCAGTATTAAAAAAAAACCTAAAAGAATCAAATCCAGTAGTCTTATTATTAGTACTCATATCAAAAAAAAAATCATTATAATCAACCTAAAACCATAAAAAATATATATATTCTTATCATTCTTATTGAAAAAAAAACAAAAAAATATCCTTATTAGTTTTATTAAAATGACAGAAACCCAAAACATATATATATATATATTATCATCACTTTTATTTAAATAAAAAAAAATCTTAGTGTTTATTTTATCAGAAATTTTAGATCAGAGTTTTACTGTAGTGTTATTGATAGGTCTGATTTAGAGACTGCTGATAAGTCTCCTCTATCTGTTAAAGCCACAAATCTTATTTTATTTTGTGATTCTCTGTAGGCTGACTATTCAGTATTATTTAGAGGGGCAGCTAATACACCTTAGCACCCATGGTTATTGGACAATTCTGAAATTCAAAACAGACTTACCAATGATTTCCCCCTCAAGGTACTGCCTTATTTCATCCCACACCAAAAGGAGTTCCCACATCTGGTGTCCCAACAGTGGCCAACAACAACTTCAATCATCAATAATCCGTCAATTATCAAAAAAAAACATTCAAATTTAGTCCATAAAAAGAAAAAAGCCTTTTATCAATAAACAATTACAAGCACCTATCAAGTCAATCTGGAATCAGAAAAACTACAAAATTCTAAGTCATCATCACCATCAAGTTCTTCAACAAAATCATTTCACTATTATTATTCAAAAAGAGGAGAAACACCACCTGGAGAAGAATCACCTATAGATTATAGTATACCAGTTGGTACACCCACAACTAAGAAGAAAGATCAACAGATAGTTACAGATTATTTTCAGAAATTACTCAAGGAACTATTTGAAATTAAAAAGAAAAGTGAAAAAGAGAAAATAAATAAAGAATATATCAATATGGATTCAGCATCATCATCAAAGATACCACACAATCCAGATGAATCCAAAGAAGAAATTATAAATGAAGAGAGTATGCAAGGACAAGAAGATATTTCTGATGTAGAAAGACTTCATCAAAGAATGTTGGAAATGCAACAAGAATTAATTGAACTCCTTAAAAAAGAAGGGAAAAGGAAAGAGTCAAGTTTTACCGCAGAAAACAGCCCAATGGAAGAAACTACGAGCATGCCAAGAATCTTTAGACAAGAAGGGTCACCATCACCATTTTCAAGGCCTATGGCCTCATCAACTCCATTCACTTCACAAAGACCAAATACTCTACCAAAGCAGGTTAATATTCATGCACAGGCTTCAAGCCCATTGCAACAAGAAATCCCACGAAACAATACACCCATTGTCAGGATCAGACCAAAGGATTATAATTTATGGTTTGATGGAAAGGAAGTGGAAAGATTTATTAAAAGAGTAGAAAATATAGCAGAAATTGAAGGAGCAAGTGGAAGGGATATAGCAAGACAGATATCCTTTTGGACTAAAGATCAAGAAATTAGCTACCATATTGAAGGAATGCCTGGATATGAAACTGGCGATTGGGAGCAATTAAAATTGGATATGAAGAGGTGATGGGGAACAGTGTCACCTGAAAGAAGATACAAGCTGTCCTCAATTACTCAATTATTTACAAATATTCAACAAGAAGGAGGAATTATAAATATGACCCAATATAAAAAGTTCATTGGTGAATATGAATCTATCATTAATTATCTCAAAAGGTATCAATATATACAAGGAGATATCAATCACAATCAAGAAATTTTGGCGAGTCTTTCCTCAAGTGTTCAAGAATCTATTTACAAGGAAATGATTAAAGATAAGGCCATGGTGCAAGCTTTGGATGGTGGTTATATCATTCCAAGATTGGAAATCTTAAAGTTGTATATTGAACAAGATCTAGAAGCCAAAGTCTTAATTCAACAGAAGGAATTTTCACAGCCAAAGTCACGAGAGAATAAAGCCAGGTTTGAAGATGAAAGCTGGGAAGAAGTCTTAAAGCAAATGAAAGATCTTACCAAAACAATTAAAAATCCTCAGCCACAAGAAAATCAATCAAAGGATACTGGGAAAGAATCAGTTAAGCAAGTATTGAATCAGCTCAAACGCCTTTCAGAAGTAGTTGAATATCCCAAGAAACCTCAACCAAATAATAATCAAGATCATAGAACTATACAAAACTCACAGCCATTCAGGCCAAGATATCCTTCACCACCCATATCTTCTGGTTATCAACCATATGTTCTAGCTCAAATGGCTCCAAGAAAGCCATTGAAGTGTTATTACTGCTCAGAAGAAGGACATTCCGCAATAAGATGTAATCACCTCACAGAAGACTTGGAGAAAAGAATTGTCTTGAAGCGTGGAGGAACATATCTTTTTCCAAATTTTCAAAGAGTACCCACAGAAGGCCCTAAATCTGCAAAATAATTAGTTAGACATTTTGCCAAAGAGCAGGAGGATTTTACAAAGAAAATGATGGAACAATCAAATCCACCCCAAAAGAAGCAAGAAACAACAGTAATTGAGGAAAGTAAGGGTGAGAAGGCTGCAGCTATAGCTCAAATTGAAGAATGGGGAAACTGAAAACCTCCTCAAATATCACCAGCAAATGAAAATATTCAAATAAATGTTGGGCTTAGACAGACAAGACAAAGAGCTGCAAGACAGGAAAATCAAAACCAAAACCAGCAAGAGGATAAAAATGAAACACACAAACCCTTTAAAAAGAAGATGCCAGGTGCCTACCACGAGGAAGATGAGGCAGAAGAAGAAATAAGAGTTCTAATTCCAACAAAATACAAGAAAACACAAGAAGGAAAGGAAGTAGATAATGATATTGAAATCATTTCCAAGGAAAAGAATAAGGAGGTACTTAGACAGGATTCACAAAAGATGGAATTAAAAAACAAGGTAAAATCTACACCCAATAACCCAAAGATAATAATTGAACATGTGATGAAGAGAATACTTGAACAGAAGATAAATCTAACTCTTGAAGAAATATTATCAATGTCACCAACCTTTATTGATAAACTTCAAAATTTAACTACCCAGGAAAAGGAAGTAATAAAATCAGTCAATACGTCAAATATTCAAGAAAGACTACTTTCAGTAAAGCTACGGGACTATGATACCCCAAGATTACATTATGCATGCCCACTTGGATTTATGGAAGTATTTATTGGAAGAGAAGAATATACTACAATGGCATTGGTGGATACTGGATCAGAAATTAATATAATACCAGAGGAAATTGCAATTCAAGCGTCACTTACAAGTAGAAAGCTCAATATGAATCTCAGAGGAATTGGTGGACATACCATATCCTTGGTTGGACTCTCAGAATTTACACCAATTACTATGATAACAGGAGAAGAAAAAGAAATTCATTTATTCATAGCAAAAGGAGCTGTACACACCATACTTGGAAGACCATTTTTAGCAGATAATAATGTTAAATTGGAATTTTCACACAAGCAAGGGGAAATATTTAGTTATCCAGAGCAAGATGGACGTCGATTATGCTTACCAATATGTAACCCTCAAGCTATGAGCTGGCAAATTTCTCCACCAATAGGTATGGAGCTTTGTGCATCTTCAGAGATTGGAAAATGGTCAATACATGGAGCAGAATCATCCAAAAGAAAAGAAAAAGAGGAAACAGAAAGTCAATCTTCAACAAGATTGAAGACAATATTTCTTGGAATAAACAAAATACCCTTCTCAGCCATTTTTGATGCAAAAAATGACTTGAATGTTATAACTCAGGAAATGGCCCTAAAAGCAGAATTAAAAATCAGCCCTTACACATCAAAATCATCAGATAACTTTTTGAAGCCAATTGGTCAAATTAAAAATCTTGAAGTCACTTTGGAAAGTGAAGAGAAAACCTACCTGGACTTCTTAGTATTTGAAAATTTCAACCAGATAATAGATGAAGAAAAGTTAAGCATATTATCTTCATCTAAAGAAATTATTCCACCTCAAACTGAAAGAAAATCTAAAGGGAAGGATCCAGAAGAGGATGAATTAAAGGTAGAAGATAGTGAAGCAATAGAAAAAATAAAAATGGAACTGAAGAAGATGAGAAGAAATTTGGACATGGCCATAGAAGATCCAGAGAAATGGCTAGCACTTGAGTTAAGTGGTATGAACAAAGAAGATCAAGTAGAAAGCCCACAGAAGAAATTTGAAATGGATCTGAAGCCACCTGAAGCAAATTCCTCAAGAATTTCAGAAGACTATTTCAATTTATTTCAAGAGGAAATTGGGTACATTGGTGACACTGAAAAAGATTTACTAAGTGAAGAACCAAAAGATAGCATAATCAAGCCATTGGCAAAAAGAAAATTTGAAGAATTGAAAAAGGATAGTGCCATAATTACTGAAGACAAAATGGATCAAGTTTGGGATAGAAATATTCAAAAGAGGAATGAGAAAAAAATGTAAGCAGCAGAATCAGAAGATGACTTGAAGTTATACCAACAAAATAATGGAGATTTGGAAGATAAATATAAGCAAGGAAGAATATTTGAAGATCTAGAAGAAGGAGAGTTATCAGAAAATACACAAGGGCTAGCTGGACTTAGCATTCTAGAAGAATTTAATCATTCCTATGATAAAATATTCTGCCTTACAAGCTCAACTGATTTATTTAATCAAAATGAAGGAGCTAAATTTGGATTACCAAATGACTCCCAGAATCAAAATGGCATACAGAAAGACATACCAGAATATGAGGGACTGGAAGATTATGTAATACTTCCAATAATAACCTTTAAGGAACTGTATGATTATGAGCTAGATTCACCAATAATTCAAACCAAATATATTTCAGAACTACCTGGATCAAATCTTACAAATGTTGATTTTCTGGAATTACTAACCACTATTGGAATCATAGGAAATTTAAGGAATCCTTACTTGAAGAAGCCTTATGGATATTATCAAATGACAATAGAAGGACTGTATCACAAAATGTTATGGGCTCAAGAAGATTTGAATCTAGATGGTTTGGAAATCTTGGGGGGAACTCTTTTCTGGTGTGATTTTGGGTACATGTTTATTCATGAAGTCAAAGGTTTTGTTTCAGAATGGAAAGGAAATACACAAAGAAAAAAACACAACAAGATATTCAGAGAAATATTGAAGGACATATGTCTTTCAGTAATTCACAACAGAAGGTTGAATATTTCTCAATAACAGCTGAAGTAATCCAATTTCAATCACTAAGTAAAAAAATAAAAAACCATATAAAAAATAGCAAAATAAAATAAAGAAATCACTAAAAAAAAGAGAATTCTGTATATATCTGTATTAGTATCAAGGGCAGTGACCTCCTGCCTTATCAAAGAGGAATTTCAAATCATTCAAACTAAATTATAAAAAAAATCTTTTTTAAACACTCTTATCACTCAGGGCAGTGACCTCCTGCCTTATCAAAGAGGAATTTCAATTTTTTTTTTCAAATCTCTTATCACTCAAGGGCAGTGACCTCCTGCCTTATCAAAGAGGAATTTCAATTTTTACAATTTTTTTCAAGTATCTTATCACTCAAGGCTATAAATCAGTATTCAATAAAGGACTTCAAACTCAACATTTTTCAAGATATTTTTTTTCAATGTACAAGTATTATGATTTTATTTTTTTAAAAAAATAGGGGTGGTTATCTGTTCTTATGCCACCTCATATATTAAAAATGGCACAAGTTTGGGGAAGTGTGGGCCCATAGGCCTTTATTAATGTTATTTCTCTTTTTTGAAAAAAAAACAATGAAAAGATGGTGTGAAGAAACAGCAAAAGAAGATATAGATAGCTCAAAATATCAAAATTATGACCGCCGGTCATAATTTGGTTCTTTGAGACAGGAAAAGATAAAATATGGAAAGCAAAACAAGAAGAAAAAAAAACCAACCAAACAAGCTAGGCCATTCAGATACAGAAAAAGAACATAGAAGAAGTTCATAATTTTCCCTAAAAGAAAGAAAGCTATATCAAGACAGGGAAGAACAACCAACCAAACAAGCTAGGCCATTCAGATACAGAAAAAGAAGATAGAAGTTCAAAATTTCAAAATTATGACCGCCGGTCATAATTTTCCCTAAAAGAAAGAAAGCTATATCAAGAAAGGGAAGAAAAACCAACCAAACAAGCTAGGCCATTCAGATACAGAAAAAGAAGATAGAAGAAGTTCAAAATTTCAAAATTATGACCGCCGGTAATAATTTTCCCTAAAAGAAAGAAAGCTATATCAAGACAGGGAAGAAAAACCAACCAAACAAGCTAGGCTGTTCAGATACAGAAAAGGAAGATCAACCAATTCAAAACGTCAAATTATGACTGCCGGTGTGGTATTCCATACCAGTTCTTCCAAGGTTCAAATCCACAATTTCAAAACTAAAAATTTGATCAATAATAATAATAATATATATATATATAAAGAAAATAAAGATAAAAAGTGAAAGATAAAATTAAAAAAAAATGCAAGAAAAAGCAAGAGAATTGTATTAAAATAACAAAAACAAGTATTCCACTGGAATCTACATCAAATTTTACCTATAGTCACATATTGCCTCAACCCCATAATGTCAATAATTTTCTAGATATCATGGATTAAAGAAGAGAAATGATACTATACACTCTATACTAGGTACAAGAATATGCTTAAAGATAATGCAGCTTGTCTAAATATTCAATATGAATGAACATGTGTAATATTACATAAGTGACACCATTACTCTTACAGGATCATGTGTTACATGTCTTGACATAAAAAGAAAACACTTACATATAAGCTAACATAGTGTTACATTACTCAATCCCCACTTAAACTCCCATAACCAAACATTACAGGTATTATTTACAAATTAAATTTTACATAGAGAAATACTCAACTGAATACAGATCAAGGCTGTGAAGAAGAAAAATAAGGTTAGTAGAGATAAGAATACAGTTTTTCAAAATGGTGCAATCAACCAAACATATGGTGCAATATCTGTATCAAATGACACCATTCCAAATTTAACCACCAGCATAAATGTCTCAAGGCTGTGAAGAAGAAAAATAAGGTTAGTAGAGATAAGAATACAGTTTTTCAAAATGGTGCAATCAACCAAACATATGGTGCAATATCTGTATCAAATGACACCATTCCAAATTTAACCACCAGCAAAAATGTCTCAAGGCTGTGAAGAAGAAAAATAAGCAAAAATGTCTCAAGGCTGTGCATAATAAGAATAAAGTTTAGTTAAAATATAAGTATAATTCAAAAAGTATGGTGCAATCAACCAAACATATGGTGCAATATCCTGAACAAATGACACCATTCCAAACTTAACCACTAGCATAAATGTCTCAAGGCTGTGCACTGACAATAATAAGGTTCAGAATGGTGCAATCAACCAAACATATGGTGCAATATCTTGATCAAATGACACCATTTTTAATTTACCCACCAGCAAAAATGTCTCAAGGTGGAATTTTTTCTAAGTCCCTTGTTTTTGGAAGGCTCTATGGAGGGCCCAAAAGGTATAAATAAAGGGCCTCTCTCCCTGTTTTTCCCCGCATGCTTCTGATTCAGACAATAATCTTGAGGATCAATCCATCCCTTCTCTAGTAGGATAATCTAGTATTTATATTGAAAAAGATCAGTAGCAAGGCTCAGTATCTTATAGTGTTATTTATGATTAATTAATGAAAGATATTTATAATATTAATGAAAGAGTTTAATGTTATTTAAATATTCTTACCATTATAGTAGTAGTGTTGAAGTAGTGTTGGAAGATATTATCAATAGTGATCTTATCTAATTTATCAATAACCCTTATTTATAGAAGGGATATCATCTTACCCTTATACCTTATATCATAAGCCTTTTAGGTATATTGGATTATATTTATATTAATCCTAATAGTATTATATTACTATCATATCATTTATATCTTATCCTTATATTAAACAAAACCACCCTTAAAGAATTATCTTACCCTTAAATTATTATAGTTATATTGATAGTATTATTAAATCACCTTTAAAAGTATTAGCTAGCTATCAAGATTATTATTAATATTAATAGTGATCTTAAAAAAATATTATTTAAAATATCTCAGGTATTGAAAGAAGGAATACTAGAAGAATTAATTAAAAAGAATTATAATCAATAACAAGAAAGTTAAGCAAACCTAAATTATTATTAAAAAATATATTAACTATTACCATTATTATCATTGTGATCTTTTATTGACAGACTGATAGAGACTGCTGAAGAAAATTCTCTAATTGAAAAGCCACAAAACTAAATAATTGATTTGTGATCTCATCAAAAAGGGTATCTTTTTCAGTATATTTAGAGGGGCAGCTAATACACCTTAGCACCCATGGTTATTGGCTCATTCTGAAATTCAAAACAGACTCACCAATAATTTCCCCCTCAAGGTACTGCCTATTATTTATCCCACAACAAAAGGAGTTCCCACATCTGGTGTCCCAACAGTGGCTTTCAAATCTCAAGTATCATTAATAAGATCACATTATCAATCTTAAAAATCATAAAAAAAATCAAAAAAAAATCAATCAAAAAAAAATAATTAAAAATTAAATCATTGTTTAGATCACAACTATAATGGAGGAATCATCATCCTCAAAGAAGGCTCTAACCTTGGAAGAGGAATTGGAAAAAGAGCAGTCCAGAATTGAAGAATTAGGTCAGGAAGAAAGTGAAGAAGAGGATTTTTCTTATTTAGAAAATGATGAAGAATTTCAGAAGAAAAGGTTAGAATTACAGAAGGCTATGGAAAGAGCTGCAAGAAGACATGGAAAGAAGACAAAATCAAGTCAATTCTCACCTGAAACTACTGGAGATGCAACTATTGAAAGAATGCTCAGACCCCAGCAACCATCACCATCACCAACCCCAAAGACATTTGCAACATCCACACCAGGAACATTGCCAAGAGCTGCAAGATTTGCAAAAAGGGTACATATTACAACACCAACTCAGCAACCTGAAAGAGTTACAATACCCATAAGAAAGATTGTTAAAATAAAGGAAAAAGATTATAACCTCAACTTTGATGGAAGTGATGTTGAGGATTTTATCAAGAGAGCTGAAAGGATAGCATCAATTGAAGGAGCCAATGAAAGGGATTTGGCCATGCAAATAGCATTCTGGAGTGAAGATAAGGATATCAGATATGAAATTGAAGGAATGCCAGGATATGAAATGGAGGATTGGGATCAATTGAAAAAGGAAATGATCAGTAAATGGGGAAAGGTGGAACCAGAAAGAAGACACAGGAAAGATTCATTAACAAGACTATTTAATCAAACTCAGCAGGAGGGAGGAGTCAAGAGTTTGTCCCAATACAGAAAGTTTATTGGGGAATATAACATAATTTCAAAATATCTGCTGAAGTATGGGTATATCAAAAAGGAAAATGATTATCATGAAGATGTCTTTGATTCCTTATCACCAGAAATTAGAAGTAGTGTTACTAAAGAAATGATCAAAGACAGGACCATGGTTCAAGCAAGAGATGGAGGATATATCTTACCTGAGATGGATATCCTCAGAAATTATATTGAGGCAGAATTGGAGGCAGCAGTAGTTATTAAAGGGAAATCACAATTATCAAAGTCAGATGAAATCAAAAGCAAAAAGAAAACCAGATTTGAAGATGAAAGCTGGGAGGAGGTTATAAAGCAAATGAAAGATATTACAAAGAAAATAAAGAATCCACCAGCTCAAGAGGCTCATGTCAATGAAGCCCCAAAAGAAGTGAACCCAATGAAGGATGTGTTGGACCAGCTGAAAGAACTATCAGAGGCTGTTAATCCATCAAAGAAGGTCTGGAAGGATAAACCAAATACACAAGGATCAGGCTTAGCACCAAATGCACAACCATTCAGACCAAGAAATACCCAGGCACCTTTACCTGCAAATTATCAACCTTATGTTCCAGCACAACTATATCCAAGACCACCCTTAAAGTGCTATTACTGTTTTGAAAATGGTCATTCATTGACAAGATGCAGCTACCTGGCAGAAGATATAGAAAAAAGAATTGTTAGTAGGCAAGGATTAAATTTCCTTTACCCTAATTTCCAAAGAGTACCTTCAGAAGGAACCAAATCTCCAAAGGACTTAGTCAGGGAATTTGATAAGGAACAAAAAGAAATTTCAAATAGGATAATTGAAAAGGAAAAGCCTCTATCAAGACCAGAAGATCAAAAGATAGTTGAGCTGAAAAAGGAAGAAAAAGAAGTTTCAATTGCTCAAGTAGAAGACTGGGGTAATTGGGAACCACCAACAGTATCTTCACCCACTGAGATGTTGGAAACACATGCAACTCTCAGACAGACAAAGCAAAGATTGGCTAAGCAAGAAAGCCAAAATAGAGAAGATTCTCAAAGTAAAAAACCTATACTACCAGGAACCTATCATGAGGATGAGGCTGAAGAAGAGATGAAGATTATTGTTCCAACCAAATATAAAGATAAACATACAAAAAGAGATGAAACATTTGAAGGAACTGAAAGTAAAGAAAAAGAGATGAAACATTTGAAGGAACTGAAAGTAAAGAAAAAGAGAATGTTGAAGAGGAAGGTGACAAGTTAAATAAAAGGATGGTTCACCACAAAACTGAAAAGAAAGAATTCATAAAGGATAAGAAAGAATTCAAACCAAAATTAGCAATTGAAAATGTGATAAAGAAAATATTGGAACAGAAAATTAACTTAACCTTGGAAGAAATATTGTCAGTTTCACCAACCTTCATTCACAGGCTGCAAGGGATTTCTCTTGAAGAAAAGGAAGCTATCAAATCAGTTAACACTTTGGACATTAAAGAAGATGTTATTTCTATAAAAATTGAAGACTTTGAAAAACCAAGACTTCATTATGCCTGTCCACTTGGGTTTATGCAAGTATTTGTTGGAAAAGAAGAATATCCAGTAATGGCACTGGTAGATACAGGATCAGAGCTCAACATAATCACTGAAGATGCAGCAATAAAAGCCTCTCTTCCAAACAGAAAGCTCAACATGAATTTAAGAGGAATTGGAGGACATACAACATCATTAATTGGATTGGCTGAATTCACACAAGTACTTTTGCCTTCTGGAGAAGAAAAAGAAATTCATTTCTTCATTGCCAAGGGAGCAGTACATACAGTCCTTGGAAGGCCCTTCTTGGCAGACAATAACATTAGATTGGACTTTTCACAGAAACAAGGTGAAATATTTAGCTATCAAGAAGCAGATGGTAGAAGATTATGTATGCCAATATGCAAACCCCATATGTTAGGATGGCAAACAGGACCACCAAGAGGAATGGAGCTTTGTTCAATGGGAAAAATAAAGGATTGGTTTAGCAAAGTAAAATTAAAAAAAGCTGAAGATAAATCTAAAGCAAAAATAAAGAGTATTTTCAAATCAACAAAAAACAAATATTATCAAAAGATAAAGTCTATGGAATGTAATTCAGATGAAAGATTATCCATAATGGATAGGGGAATAGAGAATGAACCTCAGGAGGAAGTGGAAGGAGACCAAGAGGTAGAGACACAAGAGCCAGAACAGGGACCATCAACAGAAGCACTATCAAACCAAATAAAATCAGAAGAACCAAAGTCATTAGCCTGGTACTTAGACAAGGCAATGAAAGAAAACAAGGAATGGGCTACATTTGATCCCAAAAAGTGGGAGGAATGGATTAACAGAAATCTACCACCTTCAAGTGAATATGAAGATTATGTTAAAAATAAAAACCCTCAAGTAAACAACTTAAGCTTAAGCCCATGCCCTGACTTCTGGAAAATTGATGATGAACCTGAAAACAACAAAAGTTATATATGGAAACAAGATGAAAAATCAAACTGGTATATGGAAGAAGTTAATGAAGCAGAGAAAAAGGAAAATAAAATTAGCTATAGACCAATTGACACCAATTGTATGTTATATCAGGTTTTGGTTAATGGCTCAGAACTAATAGAAGGACAACCAATACATAGTAGAAAAAATCTTTTTGACATATTTTCCAAGCAAAAATACCCACAAGATATGGAAATTGAAATGAAGCCAGAAATGAACAGTGATCAATACTGTGAAGACTCATTGGAAGATCTTAGAAATAAAATTAATGACTGTTTCAAAGATGAAGAATTTATGAAGGAATACAATAAAGAAGAATCTAATCAAACTGATGAATTCCAAATACATGAAATTTCTCAAGATCCTCCAAAGAAGAAAATAAAGCACTCTCATGCTTATGAAAATCTTTGGGAGGCCTACAATAATCATGACTCTTTAAAAGAAATTAAACCAAGATTATCTTCATATTCAAAGCCAGAAGCAAATTTGATAGAAGTTGAAGTCTCACCATTGCAAAAGGATCTCATGAACACTATTCTGTCATGTGATTTAAACCCAAGAAGCCCATGGAGAATTGATAACGACAAGGAAATGGACTTGGATGAAGAAAGTTTCTTGAAGTATTATGATGAAATGTCTTACTGGCAACTTCCAACACCTGAAGAAGAGCCAGATTTCATAATTCTTCCCTACATTGAATTCAAAGATATATACTTTGAGGGCCCATCAAGAATAAAAGGTGGAAAATGGTTGAAGAATCTTCCAGGATATGACCTGTCAAAATTAGACTTCATGGAACTCTTGAATGAGGAAGGAATTAAGGGTAATTTGGAAAACCAGTATTGGGAGGAAGTTTTTTCCTTTGATGAACAAACAAGGAAGGCTCTTTATGATGGTAAAATTTGGCCACAAGAGGACTTCAATTTGCATAATATGGAGCTTCTTGGTGGAAATCTTTTCTGGGAAGAGTATGGATACCTCTTTATACACAAAGAAGAAGGATTCATAAGAAATTGGAAAGGTAATACCCTAGAAGAAAGGAAGAAAGGAAGGAAAATACTGGGAGAAATAGCCAAGGATATATGTGTGAATAGAATTCTTCAACAAAAAGAAAAAGGAAAATGGGTTTCATGAATTGAATATATTTTTCTGTAAATGTAAAAAAAAAAAAAGAAAAAAAAACTTAAAAAAAAAAAACTTAAAAAAATATTAAAATTAAAATTAAAAAAGATATAAACACAAAAAAAAAAAAAAAAAAAAAAAATTAAAAAAAAAAAAATATATATGAATGATGATTTGGGTATGCAAGAGTTTTAACTGTAAAAGTATCATAAGGCTATGTTTCAATTAAAAAAATAGGGGGTGGGTGTCTGTTTCTTATTCCACCTCTAATGGTTTAAGTTTTTTGGGATGAAATCCTTGGGAATTTCAATATCAATTTCTATTCAATTTTAATATCAATATCATTAATTTCAAGACCTTTTAAAAACAGAAAAAATTGATAAGATCATAATCTTTAATAAAATTAACAAAAAATCAAGATGCCAAAGCTTGGATGTTATGGGGATGAATTGTTGGAGGATGAAGAGATTTTGGATCAAAGGCAATTGAAGAAACAATATGAAGAATTCATTTTTGAGTATGAAGATGAATTTCAAGAATGTCAGTCATCAAGTCACCAATCAAGAGAAGAAAAGGAAAAATTTGAAGAAATAAGGTTGTTATTGGAGGAACTTAGAGTTTTGAATGAAAAATTAGCTTATTATAAAAATTACTTACCATCAATGAGAAAAGTACAGCTGAAGCCAATTCTGAAAACCTCCAGCTTACATAGTTCAAAAACAAAGAAGAGAAGAAAATAAGTAAGATTCAATTTAAATAATCAAGTCCAGTATTTTTGGCAGTGACTTCCTGCCTTATCAAAGAGGACCCAAATATTTCTTACCTTATTACTTAAAAATTTAATTGATTCAAGCTTTTGGCAGTGACTTCCTGCCTTATCAAAGAGGATTAATTGTTTAAGAAATATTTTACTTAGATTATTTATTTCATCCACCTTTACCAAGAAGCTATTATAATTATTCATATTTTTTTAACATCAAGAAACCATTAGCAATTTTTTTATCATATTTTATATTTTATAATCATCATGTCTGAAACTAATGAAGCAGACAATACCATCTGGATCTATTGGCCACACTCAGAAACAAATGAAAAAAGCCAAGACCTCTGGATTAATAATAATTTTCAAGGACTTAACAATGAAGACCAAAGATGGGGCTTACCAATTATTGAATACTTCAAGATACCAATTATTCAAAGTCTCCCCTTTATTGAATTTGAATATTTATTTGGAAATGAAGATATTACTCAAGAAACCCCTGCAGAAGCCTATTTAAGCCAGCTTCCTGGATCAAACCTTTCAAAGCTGGAATTTATGGATATACTTAATTATGATGGAATTAAAGGAAATCTCAATAATGACTATTGGAATGAAATTTTCTATATGGATTCAGATATAAGGAGCAGTCTTTACTGGGGAACAATACAAGCTCAGAGATGGTTTTGTCTTGAAGAATATCAAATTGAGGGTAAAAGTATTAAATGGAGAGGGGACTGCTATATTATTGAAAAGGGATTGGATTTTGATTTAGAGGATAAAGTCTTACAGTTAATAACTATAATGAAGAATCACAAGTTTTGTTTGAAGAAAGAAGAATGGGATAAGTTATGGAAAGAATTTGTCAGCAGCAAGATTGAAATGGAAATGAAGAAGAATCAAGATTATTTTAAGAAAATTATTCTTCAGAAAATTAAAGGCCCAGCATGGCCTTAAACTGAAATTCAACTATTTGGTTACTGTTTCTCTTACTCTATTTTAAGTCAGTTCATCAAAAAAGAAAGAATATATTAACACATGCAAGTACCAATGATAAATGATGGCCCAGCATGGCCTTAAACTGCAAATTTAATTTATGACTTTTCTGTAATAGTATCAAAAAAAAATCTAGTAATAATCAATAAATCAATCAAAAAAAATCTATATATAACTAATAAAACAATAAAAATTAATAATTGATATGGAGATCAGAAGTGATAGTTGTGGTAAAGATCTTTCAATTAGTATTAAAAAAAAGGAGCTGGCTATAAAATTCATCTAGGAAGAATGTTTTAGTTTTTTTATTCTGTAATAGTATCAGTAGTTTTTCATACTTAAAAAAAATAGGGGTGGTTAACTATTTCTTATACCACCCAAAGCACAAGTGGCTATAAGTTTTGGGGAAAGTGGGACTTTAATAATGAAACATCAGTTTATAGCTCTAATCAATGAAAATCAATTTCAGTTATTTTACCTTAATAAAGAATTATTAATTTAATATTAAATAATAGCTTATTTTCCATTAATGAAGTACTTAGATATCTCTTGAATTATAAATTTCATAAATAATTACCTTTCATAAGGTCAAAAAATCACTTATCATTGCACTTCTTCAAAAGAAGATCATTTTTTGTTAAAAAAAAAAAGAGTTTCAATTTCAAAAGAAAATAATTTCAAAATATAATTCAACAAAATAATCTGAAAACAAGGAAGGATTAATCAGTATTATGTTGAAATTGAAAAAAATGAAAAGAAGTTTCATTAACTTACCAATACAAGAGTAGAGCTCAAATTAATAATGAAGATCTCAAATATACAGCACAGAATATCTTCATTTTCCACAAAAAAAAAGGAAATGTTGAATAAAAAAAAAAACTTCAAGATTTTTTTCACTACAAGAAGACAATATATTTTACAAGAAAGAAAAAAGCCACTCATCAGTTATGTATAGTATCAATCCTCAAGAGAAATTATAAAGAAACTTATCTTAAAGTTCTAGAACTGAATCAATCAGGAAGCCAAAATGGAAATTATTGAGCTGAACTACTCAATACACATACATGCTACACACATACACACAGCATGCATACACACATAGCACATACAAAGAATCCAACTTACAAGGAGGAGTGACCAGATTTTTTAATTTAATTTTTCTCTTTTTTCAATTTTTAATTTTTTTAATTTTTTTTTAATTTTTTTAATTTTTTTTTTTTTTTTTTAAAAAAAAAAAAAAAAATTAATAAAAAAAAACTGGCCACCCCCCCCTTGCTTTAAAAAGAAATAAAATAAAAATAAAACAGGATATAATAAAAAAGATATATGATAAGAAGTACAAAATAATATTAAGATGATTTCTTAACATATTATAATGATATAGCAGACACAGATCATAGTACTATAATACCATCATATTATAATAAAACATTATTCAAGTATCAGTATAATATAATATCTTAACATGCTAATATCATAAAGCTACAATATTATGATGATAAAACAAAATAAAAATAAAATAAAGTAAAATATAAAAAAAAGGAGTTTTCAAATTTGGAGATGAAATAAGATACACTTCATGAAAAATCAAAATTCCAGGTATTGATTCTTTTGTTTCCAGAATATTAAAATAAAGTGTTAGTTGAAAAAAAAAAAAAAAAAAAAAAGAAATAAAAAAAGAAAGAAAAAAAAAAACTTTCTAATAGTATGAAGTCATGTATATAAATAATGCAGATTTTGATGAGTACAGGGCTTAGAGATTACTGAAATGGTTATATATTTAAAGGGATTAAATCCAAATCTTAATCCCTTTTAAATGATTTACCAAGTCAAATTCTTACTAAGCTCAGTATTGCAATCTAAAAGAACAAGGGAATAGGTTCTTAACAAAAAAAAAATTATATAATTTTCAATTACCCAATTATTTTTTTCAAACACAAAGATAGTCTCAAAAAGAAAAATTGCTAAATACACTTACAGAAGTTTCTCATACTCACAATTATGCTCATTTTCAAAAAAAAAAAAAAAGAAAAAGAAAAAAGAAAAAAGAAAAAAAAAGAGAAACTTGTCACATTTTAAGATGAATGATTTATTAACCAAAAAGAAATGAAGAATAAAAGTATTTAAATAATACAACATAATAAATGAGACCTAAAAAAGGAAATAAGATAATCATTTTTTATTTATTTATTTTATTTTTTGATCGCACATCAACCTTAATTGAGAACTTCACACTCATGTGGTAAATTCAAATAAAAAGAGGCTAGTAGAACATACTCTTACTACTTATTCAAAAAGAAAAAAGTACCTTCTTTTGAATTAAAAAAAAAAAAAAAACTGTACAGCCTAAGTGGCAGAACCACCAAAGACACAAACAAACCAGAACTAACAAAATAGGCTCAAACAAGTTTTTAAAAAGAACACAATTTAACATTATTTTTAAATTATTTTTTATTTTATTTTAATTTTTTTTAAAAAAAAAAAAAAAAAAAAAAAAATTGAAGAGAGGGATCTGTTCAAAGTTACAGGTGAAAACTGAAAAAATCAATGTCTAACCAACAGTAGAGTGAATAAAAAAAAAAAAACTTACTTTACAAAATCTTCACTTTTTAACCACTCTTCCAAAACTATTGCGGGGACGCAGATTATACACCTTTCTAGTTTTAGGCTTGACTGGAGATTTGAGTAACCCATCTTCAAAACGAGTGCAATAATTTTTCTTTGAGGAATTTTTAATTATGTTGGAGTGGAGCATGTAAGCATCAGCTAAATCCTCGCTAAAGCTTTTTCCAAGAGCAGGAGGAGAGTAGCTTGGACTTCTTCCCCAATCTGGAATCAATGCTTTCTTGGAAGTAGAGCTGGAGCGAGTTCTTCTTGGACTAAATTTAGGAGAACGACTAAGGTCAAGAGTGTCCCAACTGGAAGCTGAAGAGTTGAATTTTGCTTTTGAGCAAAAATTTTGAATCTGTTCTTCTATCATGGATTTTGAATCCATACTCCACAATCCACTGTCATTGATATTTTTATTACGAAGGGGGTAATTATTCCATTGACTCATAATGAGGATTTTATTCTAATTACTTTACTGCTTGGTATCAGTCAAACTATTTTATTTATATTAAAAAAAAAGGGGGTTGATAAGAATTCAGAAACACATGAAGTATATGAGAGCAAGTAAATAACTCATTAACATAAAAAGAATGAAAGAATTACACACCTATTAAAATAAGAACGTATGGTATTGGGAATTTTGTAAAAAAGTAGAGGGGAAGGTGGCAAACAAATATTGTAGAAAACCAACCCTGTTCTTATAGTAAATAGCTGAAAGAGGAACGAGCTTCAGATTTCCTTTCTAGTGGTTGAAATTTCTATTAGATAAAGAAGAGATAATTTTGATAACTAAATTTTGTAGTTTCCAAACAAACGTCAAGTGGTAACTATTACTGACTCACCAAAAAGAAAAGAAGGTTGTTGCATAAATTTGCAAGTCATCCAAAGGAATAATAATAATTCCAACTCCGTTCCGGGATTGGAATGCTCCACACTCTGCATAAGAAACTATTAACAAAGGAAGTGACCTACCAGAAACCAAAGACAATCAATTGATTAGAATTGAAGTGTAATTCATTTAAAAGAGGCAGTAGCAGAAAATAACCTTAATGTGGGGTTAACAGAAATCATTGATCAAAACAACCGAAAACAATGATTAATTACACTCACAGAAATTAATTAGTTAAAAGGGCAAAACACTGCCAAGTAGGCTGTACATTACATATATTATGTGCCACAAAGTGTATTGTTTCCTCTCCAAACATTGGCCTGCTGACCTCCAACATTATCTGCTCACAATACACAAATCTCAGAAGAAACACTACTGAAACCAATTTGTATCCAACCTTCTTCTCAATGTCAGAGCAATCCAAAAGAAAGTGACTTAATTTCATAAATGACAAAATTTTAATTCATTACTGTTCTTAATAACAAGTCATATTGGTTTGTTTTGTTTGAAACAAACACACACAATCGGATTTAATTAAAATTGTTTATTATTTGAAAGCGAAAGAGAGAATAAAGGGATCTGAAGTGTCAGCAAAGAAACTCTCACCAAACATTTAGTTTTCAGCCATATGGTAAGAGATAAAAAATGAGAAATGGGTCCTAGAAGCAAGTAATTAGGCAGGATAGGGAAATAAATAGAAAGGACAAGTCATCGTAGTTGCAATGGGACATCTAAAACCTAAAAAGTCGTATTTGTTAATTAAAAATTCCAAAGACAATACTGTTGTACTTACCCGAAATGCCACATGCTATGAAGTCTAACCACAAGTTCAAATAAAAAATACAGCCTTTAAATCAATACGAAATAAATTAATATTGAATAACACCACCTAAAATAACAAGAACATAGTCATTTATTAGCATCTTGTCATGCGATGTACTTTAAACAACATATTGAGTTTTTTTCTAATACTATCAGAGGAACAAACAAAGTGGCCAAAGAAGATTTTTTCAATCAATAGCAAGCATATCGTCTTGTTGAAAATAACAAAACATCTACCCTATCTCCATTAATGACATCTGAACTAAAATGATAATTATATGTTAAATTTTAATATATATAGAATGTTATAATGTTATTAAAAAAGAAGCGAAAGAAAGAAGCAGGATTTGAAGTCAAGAAATGTCAAGAATAGTCTAGAATGTACTTGAGATCCATTATTGGAAATTAAAATCATCAATACAATAAAAACAATCAAGGTTAATTCTTTGTAAAAAAAAAAAAAAAAAAAAGTAAAAATCATCAGTATTGATAAAAAGAGCTTGAAGCAAATTAATTTGAGCTCACCTATACTGCAGTTTAGATTAATGATTAACTAATAAGATTTTTTTAAAAATATTATTAAATTAAACAATTGATTAGCAATTATGAAGAACTTAAAGCGATCTGATTTGAAAATACCTATACTAAATTTGAGAACTATCATCAATTATTAAAATACTATCAACTAGAATATATATAAAAAAGTAATAAAAGATTAGTATTGATAAAAGAAAACCTGAAGCGAAATTATTTGAGCTTAACTACACTGTGGCTTTGATTAAGGAAAAACCACTAGGATTTCTTTCATAAATAAATAAAAAAAAAGATAAATCAGTGAAGAGTATTTATCAAAAGATCTTGAAACGAATGAATTATAGCTCAACTAAAGTAAATTTTAAAACCCTGAAATTAAATTAATAGAGCAATTAGTTTAGTAGAACTTTTTTCAAACTAAAAAAAAAAAAAAAGAGAAATAATTTATTATTATCTATAAATAAAATTGAAGCGAAGTGATTTTAAAACACCTAAACTATATCTGAGACCTATGATTAACTGTTAAGATAATTTAAATCAAAAAAAAAAAAAAGAAAGAATGTACTAAATGATTAGTATTGATAAAAAGATCTTGAAGAGAATCACATTGAGCTCACCTATACTGCAGTTGAGATTAATTATTAACTAATAAGAGTTTTTGTCAATAAAAAGAATTGTTAAATTAAATAATTAATTAGCATTTATGAACAACTTGAAGCGACTTGATTTGAAGATACCTATACTACATTTGAAAACTATCATCAATTACTAAAATACTATCAATTAAAATATGTAAAGGAGAAAGTAAAAAAATGATTAGTATTAATAAAAAGAACCAGGAGCGAACTGTTTTGAGCTCACCTATACTGCAGCTTAGACTGATGAACTAATAAAATTTTTGTCAATAAAAAATATTATTAAATTAAAAAAATTGATTACTTTTTTTATAATGAACTTGGAGCGACCTGATTTGAAAACATCTATACTAAATTTGAGACCTATGATCAATTATTATAATAATTTAAATTAAAATGATTTTTTCTTTTTTAAAAAAATAAGTAATAAAAAGATTAGTATTGAAAAAAAAAAAAAAAAAAAGAACCTATAGCGAATTAATTTGAACTCACCTATACCACAGTAAACTACTAGAATTCTTATCAAACAAAATATTTGAAATTTAAATTATTGATTAGTCTTCATAAGCAGAGTTTGAAGCGAATGGATTTTAGATCACTCATACTGTACTTTTGATTCATAACAAAATACTAAACTAGTAAAAGATCCCACATAAAAACATTGAAAAAGATGTAATGATTTGATTGGTGTTGAAAAGAGAACCTTGAAGCGATCTGAATTTAACAGAACTAGTCAGGACTACAAGACGACTTAATTGATTCAACAGCAAGTCTTGCAGTAGTGCTTTTGTTTAAACATAAATCTATAAAAATATTAATTAGTAAATTAATCAAAACATGATTTAGTGATATAAAAAATAAAATAAACATACCTGTGACTTTAAAAATCTGAAAATGATAAGAGAACCTTCCAGCGAACTAAATCTAACACACCTAACAAAATTATTTGCTACTCAGTTTACATAAATAAAATTGAAGAAAGAAAGAAAATCAAAGTCACCTGTATGCATCTTGGTTAAAAATGAAATTTGAATTATTGCTAGAAGGTTTAAAAAAAAAGAGCTATATATATCTATTTTGAATAATAAAAAATAAACAAATTAGTTATTAAGTTTATTTTGAAGGTCTTGAAACAAGCTAAATCACGCAACTAGGAAGAAAAAATATTTCTATTATCCTTTTAGCTTTAATAGAATCAAAAAAGATTTTCTAGAACAAATAATATGGAATAAAATGAATAAGAATATCATACTACTTTTACCATAATAAAAAATTAATCTTGAATTAAAAAAAAAGTCCTCCATGACTTTAATCTGGAAAATTATGAAAATAATTCAATTTATCTTCAATCTTTTATTATTATTATTATTATTATTTATTATTATTTTTTTAATTCATTTTCTAATTTAAAAAAAAAATCATTAGTGTCATTTGGGTCCACTATGACCTAAAACTGGATTAATTGGTAAAATTATAACATAAGGTTTTTTTCTTTTGGGTCCACTATGACCTAAAACTGGATTAATTGGTAAAATTATAACATAAGGTTTTTTTCTTTTGGGTCCACTATGACCTAAAACTGGATTAATTGGTAAAATTATAACATAAGCTTTTTTTCTTTTGGGCCCACTATGACCTTAAACTGGATTTATTTCTAACTTTGGATTATCATGAATTATTATTTTTTTATTTAGTAACTATGTCAATAAATATTCTGATATATTAACATTTAGTTGAATATATTATTTCTTAATTAATGAAATATATATCATTATTTATCTTCCATATTGGTCTTGTTTAAAAAAGTCCTCTATGACTTTAAACTGGAAAATTATTTAAATTATTAAATTTATCTTTGATCTTTTATTTTTTATATTTTTTTTATTTATAAAAAAGTCATTAATTTCAATTTGGTCCCCCATGACCTAAAACTGGAAAATCATTCCTCTACTTATTATCTATTTTAATTGATACTTAATTTCTAAAAAATAATAATATGATACTATATGGAAATATTCATTACCACATAAGCTATAAGATTGATTATAGTAGGACCTTAAAGAAACAGGTCCACCATGACCTTAAACTGTAAATATCAAAATCTCAATACTATAAAAGATTATATATAAAAAAATTCAAAAAAATATATATATAAGTAAATATAAATATATATATACTCAAAAAAAACAAAAAAAAGAAAGAAAAAAAAAAGAATAAATAATAAGAATTATCAATCACTTAAAGATTAGAAATATTATATTTATAATTAATATTATTATTAGGAAAATCTCATTCAGAAAAGAGAGGATTTCATGGTCTTCCTGCTCTAGGTGGCACTTGGACAACTGGTCTATATGTACATAAAAAATACATATACACTGAGCAGCCAAGGTCAGACCTGGTCTGATGAGGGGAAATATCTCTGAGTTGATTAGAGCTATAGCCTTGTAGACTGCCACTATATAGTGTCAGGCCACCACAAAAAATTAAAACCCTCTTCTTAGTATGAATAAGACTCAAAATAATAATAATAATTAAGCTGAAAATTCAAAATTTGGCAAGAAAATATTAAAAGAATCAAAGACAAAATAAAATAAAGTAAAAAAAAAAAAACCAACTACAGAAATCTAAATGGAGAGGGGGTCTTATCCCAAACCTGAATATTAATATTATAGATAGAAAGAAGAAAGAAGAATAAAAAAGATATCTTAATAGTATCTTGAAAGCTCAATCATGATATGATTAATTTTCATAATAATAAATGGAAGATGATAAATATAGACTGGCTTTCCTTTAAGCTTATCATAAAAACATCCTGAAGGCATATTCAGCTCTAAAATTATGAGAAATTCTTTCAATATATAAAATTGGCAATTTAATGAATCCATGAAGGGAGTAGTGGAATGTTAAGTCCTTGTATGACTTAAAACTACAGGGGTGGCACACCTGAGGGCTTATAGTCTATTTCTTTATTTTAGTCCATGAAAGGAGTAGTGGTATCAAAGAAATAATGTGAAGAAAGAAGAGGTCAGATTTGAAATGGTTCAAATAAAATCCTCAAATATATGTGATAAATTGGCCAAAGAATAAAATATTGAAGAAAGAAGGACAAAGATGAAGAATTGAAATATGCAAGGAGATTGGTAATGACTGAAAAGAAGAAAGAAATATCTATCAACCCAAACATTTTATGAATTATCAAGCCTCATGGTAGCTTAAGTTGATATTAGTATAAGGAATCTTTGAACTTAAAAAAAAAAATATAAAAAAAAATAATAAATAAAAAAAATAAACTGCCCTTGGATCAAGTCAAATTGAAGACCAGGAGGTCCTCAGCATGACATGAAACTGCTCCCTTGTGAAGAAATGGACAAGGGGTCTTATTGTCCTTGTATGACATAAAAAGGCAGGAGTTTGTATACCTAATATACAGGGTCTGCACACCTGAGTTGTAGGGTCCTGTATGACCTTAAACTGCAACCTCAAATGAATGGACAGAAAAAGATAAAAGAAATGAAGATTTATTTAATTTAATAAATTATTAAAATAAGGAGAATAATTAAAGAAAATAGAAGAATTGTTACTATATTGATTACAACTTAACCAGTCTTAAAAAGAAAAAAAATATAAAAATATAGAAATATCAAAGAGAAAACCAGAATCATTTCAGTGATATTACAAAATGGATTACCAAAATAGTGCAGCAAAATACAAATCAGTACTCAAGAAGGTCAAACCAGTTAATGAGCCTATGCCACAAGACATAAATCCTCCTTTGGGAAGGCCACCATTATAAAGAGACCCTTATAATACACCACTATCACCAAAACCACCTAAATTTATGGTCACATCAAAAATAACACAAGAAAGATTTGAATTGATAAATTTTGGACCACCTGGATGGCTTTCAGAAGAAGAAAGGAGTCTTCTGATGAGTGTCATAGTTTTAAGAGAAAAAGCAATTGCATTCAGTGCAGAGGAAAGGGGTTTACTGAAACATTCATATGGAAAACCCTACAAAATACCAGTAATACCACATACACCTTGGCAAAAGAAGCCAATACCAATACCAAAGCCCATAATACCCCAGTTTATTGAGTTGGTAAGGGAAAGAATTAGAACAGGCTTGTATGAGCAGTCTACCTCCAGCTATACAAGTCCAGTATTTTGTGTTGCAAAGTCAAATGGAAAACTTAGAATTGTCCATGACTTACAGGATCTTAATAAAGTAACCATTAAAGATGCAGGATTACCACCACATATTGAAGAATTTGTAGATGCCTTTTCAGGGAGAGCTTGTTATGGACTTGGTGAAATAATGGGAGGGTATGATGAAAGAGAATTAGACATTTCTACAAGACCCTTAACTACATTTGAAACACCACTTGGAAGGCTACAACTCACAAGATTACCACAAGGAGCAACCAATTCTGTTGCAGTTTATTAAGCCCAAATGACTTGGATACTTCAAGAAGAAATACCAGAGAATGTAGGAATTTTTATTGATGATGGAGGAATAAAAGGTCCAAGATCAACATATAATAATGAGGCTTTACAAGAAAATGATTTGATAAGAAGATTCATTTGGGAATATGCAGTTACATTAGAGAGAATATTATTCAGAATTGAAGAGGCAGGACTTACCATATCAGGAATCAAATTTGCATGTTGTGTGCCAGCATTGGACATAGTAGGGCATGTAGTTTCTTTAAATGGAAGAAAAATTTCAAAGCAGAAGATTAATAAAATACAAAGCTGGCCAAAGCCCCTCAATAAAAAGGAAGTAAGAGGCTTTTTGGGACTTTGTGCATATGTTAGAATGTTCATTCAAAATTTCTCTCAGATTGCATCACCACTAAGAAGATTAACAAGAGATGATGAAGAATGGGAATGGAATACTAAATGTGATGAAGCATTTGAAAAGTTAAGAAAAATTGTAGGGGAGGAAATAACATTAAAAAATTTGGATTATGAAAAGGGAGCAGGGAAGATTAAATTAGCAGTAGACTCAAGCTATATAGCTGCAGGAGCAGTACTTACTCAAGAAGACAAAGAAGGAAAGGACAGACCAGTTCTTTATGAATCAATAACATTTTCAAGATTGGAATCAAAATACTCACAGCCAAAGCTGGAGCTATGTGGAGTGGCCAAAATGCTCAAGAAACTCCAAACAGTACTTTGGGGACAGCATTTTGAGCTACAAGTAGATGCAAAAGCCTTGATTGAAATGATAAACTCACCCTGTTTGCCAAATGCCCCAATGACCAGATGGGTTGCATTTATTCAATTGTTTTCTTTTGACTTGGTTCATAAGCCAGGGAAGACCTTCACAATGCCAGATGGGCTTTCAAGAAGACCTCAGTCAGAAGATGAAGAAAAAGAAAAATCTGATTTTGATGAAGAAGAAGAATGGATAAAACCACACCCAGGGTTTGGAGTAAAACATAACAATATAATAAAATTGGCAGGAATAAAGCTACCATCAAAGCAAGAAGGATTTTGGAAAAGAATGGTAGAATACTTAAATACATTGAAAAGGCCCTTTGGTAGTAAAGAGGATGACTTCAAAAGAATTAAAAGGAAGTCATCAAATTTCTTTCTGGAGGAAGGCCAACTCAAAAGAAGAAATATACCAAATCCACAAGTAGTTGTGTCAAGTCAGAGTTCTCAAAGAAGAATATTAAAATCATTACATGAAGAAATGGGACACAGAGGAGAAAATGAAACATACAGAAGAGTTAAAGAAAGATTTTGGTGGGAAGGAATGAAGAAAATAGTCAAAAAATGGGTCAAATCTTGTAAAGCTTGTCAAAAGAGAAGTCATTATCACCAAAAAGAGGAAGGAAGAATCTCATTCACCTCAACATTATTTGAAAGAGTCAGTATAGATGCAGTACATGTAAAAGCAGGAAGATGGAAGTATTTAGTAGTGGCCAGGGATGATTTCTCAGGATGGCCAGAGACAATTGGTTTAGTAAAGCTTACAGCAAAGTCAGTATCAGAATGGTTCACTTCTGAATGGATTTGCAGGTATGGAGCCCCAAAAGAGGTCACAGTAGATGGAGGGCCTGAGTTTGGAAAGGAATTACAAGATGCAGTAAAAAAAGCAGGTTCAAAGATAAGGGTAACAACACCCTACTACCCTGAGTCACAAGGAATGGTAGAAAGGGGGCATAAACAATTGAAGGATGCATTGGTGAAGATGTGTGGTGAAAATGGTTCAAAATGGAAAGAATACTTACCTTTGGTTACATTGGCTGACAGAATATCAACCAAAAGAACAACAGGTTACTCCCCATTTGAGCTTCAATTTGGTCAAAAGGCAGTACTACCAATAGACATTGAAGCAAAAACATACTTATCAATTGAATGGCACAAAGTCAAATCAACAGAAGATTTATTGGAAGCAAGAGCTGAACAGCTATCAGGAAAAGAAGAAATAAGAAAAAGGGCAAAAGAGAAATTAAAAAAGGCCAGGGAGGATTCAGTAAAATATTGGGACAGGAAATTAGCACATCAAATAAGAAAGCCAATTCATCCAGGTGAAATTGTTCTTGTATACAATAAAGCATTAGAGTCACAATGGGGATTATTGTTCAAGAATAGATGGGATGGACCCTATAGAGTTGTGAGACAAATTAAAAATGGTCCATATGAGCTGGAAGAATTAGATGGTACAAAGCTAGCAAGAAGGTTTGCAGCAAGTCAAATAAAAAAGTTCTATCCAAGAGGAAAAGAGTTGGACTCAGAGGAAGAAGAGGAAGAAGGAGAAGAGGAAGTTGAAGATGAATCTCAATTTGAAGATGAAGAGGACTTTGATGAATAAAAATCCTTTTATTCAAAAAAAAAGGGGGGGGAAATGTTTGATTGTTTTTTTTTTAAAAAAAAAGTAAGTGGATTATCACCTTGAATGCTGGGGACAGCATTAAATGGAGAGGGGGATGTGGTATTCCATACCAGTTCTTCCAAGGTTCAAATCCACAATTTCAAAACTAAAAATTTGATCAATAATAATAATAATATATATATATATAAAGAAAATAAAGATAAAAAGTGAAAGATAAAATTAAAAAAAAAATGCAAGAAAAAGCAAGAGAATTGTATTAAAATAACAAAAACAAGTATTCCACTGGAATCTACATCAAATTTTACCTATAGTCACATATTGCCTCAACCCCATAATGTCAATAATTTTCTAGATATCATGGATTAAAGAAGAGAAATGATACTATACACTCTATACTAGGTACAAGAATATGCTTAAAGATAATGCAGCTTGTCTAAATATTCAATATGAATGAACATGTGTAATATTACATAAGTGACACCATTACTCTTACAGGATCATGTGTTACATGTCTTGACATAAAAAGAAAACACTTACATATAAGCTAACATAGTGTTACATTACTCAATCCCCACTTAAACTCCCATAACCAAACATTACAGGTATTATTTACAAATTAAATTTTACATAGAGAAATACTCAACTGAATACAGATCAAGGCTATGAAGAAGAAAAATAAGGTTAGTAGAGATAAGAATACAGTTTTTCAAAATGGTGCAATCAACCAAACATATGGTGCAATATCTGTATCAAATGACACCATTCCAAATTTAACCACCAGCATAAATGTCTCAAGGCTGTGAAGAAGAAAAATAAGGTTAGTAGAGATAAGAATACAGTTTTTCAAAATGGTGCAATCAACCAAACATATGGTGCAATATCTGTATCAAATGACACCATTCCAAATTTAACCACCAGCAAAAATGTCTCAAGGCTGTGAAGAAGAAAAATAAGCAAAAATGTCTCAAGGCTGTGCATAATAAGAATAAAGTTTAGTTAAAATATAAGTATAATTCAAAAAGTATGGTGCAATCAACCAAACATATGGTGCAATATCCTGAACAAATGACACCATTCCAAACTTAACCACTAGCATAAATGTCTCAAGGCTGTGCACTGACAATAATAAGGTTCAGAATGGTGCAATCAACCAAACATATGGTGCAATATCTTGATCAAATGACACCATTTTTAATTTACCCACCAGCAAAAATGTCTCAAGGTGGAATTTTTTCTAAGTCCCTTGTTTTTGGAAGGCTCTATGGAGGGCCCAAAAGGTATAAATAAAGGGCCTCTCTCCCTGTTTTTCCCCGCATGCTTCTGATTCAGACAATAATCTTGAGGATCAATCCATCCCTTCTCTAGTAGGATAATCTAGTATTTATATTGAAAAAGATCAGTAGCAAGGCTCAGTATCTTATAGTGTTATTTATGATTAATTAATGAAAGATATTTATAATATTAATGAAAGAGTTTAATGTTATTTAAATATTCTTACCATTATAGTAGTAGTGTTGAAGTAGTGTTGGAAGATATTATCAATAGTGATCTTATCTAATTTATCAATAACCCTTATTTATAGAAGGGATATCATCTTACCCTTATACCTTATATCATAAGCCTTTTAGGTATATTGGATTATATTTATATTAATCCTAATAGTATTATATTACTATTATATCATTTATATCTTATCCTTATATTAAACAAAACCACCCTTAAAGAATTATCTTACCCTTAAATTATTATAGTTATATTGATAGTATTATTAGATCACCTTTAAAAGTATTAGCTAGCTATCAAGATTATTATTAATATTAATAGTGATCTTAAAAAAATATTATTTAAAATATCTCAGGTATTGAAAGAAGGAATACTAGAAGAATTAATTAAAAAGAATTATAATCAATAACAAGAAAGTTAAGCAAACCTAAATTATTATTAAAAAATATATTAACTATTACCATTATTATCATTGTGATCTTTTATTGACAGACTGATAGAGACTGCTGAAGAAAATTCTCTAATTGAAAAGCCACAAAACTAAATAATTGATTTGTGATCTCATCAAAAAGGGTATCTTTTTCAGTATATTTAGAGGGGCAGCTAATACACCTTAGCACCCATGGTTATTGGCTCATTCTGAAATTCAAAACAGACTCACCAATAATTTCCCCCTCAAGGTACTGCCTATTATTTATCCCACAACAAAAGGAGTTCCCACACCGGTCATAAAATGACCACCTCAATACAGAAAATAATTCAACCCACCAAAATACTACTGTGATTTAAATTGGATGACGTTGTTCTAGCCCCAAATTAATGAGTTTAGTCAATCTTTGACTAGCACGCATCCTTCCAGCATTTTAAATAAGGAAATTGAAATCAGTACTTCTAAAATCATAATCAAGGTTGAGCACCCTCAATCACAACAAGTTTCCAAAGCTCAATTTTGTTTGACAGACTCAAGGAACACAACAATACCAAATTGCATCACTAAGCTTGCTCAAGGCTCAGAATATGCTACCCAGCATGGTTACCCTATTCCAGAAACTGACAGGTCCAGCAGCAGAATTACTGCCAGAGGGGGGAATTGAACCCGTTTCAAACTTGATGAAAGTGGAAAGCAACCCGGAATCACTAACCACCACCACCGCGAAAATGCTGACGTAATCAGTTCTACGTCGCACTGACCTAAAGCCTGACCTAAGCTTCCATTTTCGTTCTGTGACTTGCGCCACAAATACAACATTCCCTTTGCTTTCAATCTGCTCACTGGTTCATCCAGAACGCCCTTTTTTTTCAACGACAAACTTCTTTTCATTTCATTCTTCCCTTTGGTCACAAACCTTTTTTTCAAGACACAAATACGCAAGTTTTCTCAAAAAGGTAAATAATTCCCTTTATTTTTAAATCTGACTGAAACCCCATTCTGATTTGCCTTTCTATTTTACCACAGATCCTCGTCCAAAACTAATCAGATGAGCATTCATCAAACATGATTTAATTTCCTACTCAGTACAAAGATTTACGAATTGTTGCGTTCAGTCACTTTCAAATTTCTGAATCACGTTTCGCAATACCCATTATTAATTTTTTTTAATCTAAAACAATGCATAGAATAGTTGGAATACCTTTGTTCTTAGGAAATCTATTTCATGAACCTTTGCGTTGTGAGTGATGATTTCTTCCCTCCCTCACCGAATTATTTCTCCCTTGTCTTGAAAATTTATTGCTTTATGCCTTACATTGCTTTGATTCTAATCATTATTGGTATTATTAGTGTATACACTTATCTCTTGAAAATCGTTTACTTTCCATTTCTCTATTTATATAATTTCTTTCTCTATATATACTATTCTTTCTCTTATATCTATTTCATATTCTCAGGAAACTCAACAAACAATTTGACACTATACAATAGCACCCCAATCCCACGTTTGATTCACTTATTCATTAATATTACTTATGAATTTAGGTTCCCACAGTAACTCAGCCACCCATCCCCCTTCTCCATCTCTCCCACCTGATCTCAACGAGCTGTTCAATATACAAGCCAACCATATCAGAAATCTTGAAGAACAAGTGAACGCTTGTGATAGAGCATTAGAAGGACTACTATCTCAAGTAACCATTCTAAACATCCAAAACCAAGCTCTGACGTCATCTGCAAAAACTCAAGAGAAAGAAAAAAAAACACCTTGTCAACAAAGAAAAGCTTCAATAAAACAAATCAGCCAATATCAAGTAAAGCGTCTGGATGCGTGAAGAAACATTCAATCAAAGAAATTAGAAAAAAAAATCAAAAAAGAAACATTCTACAAAAAAAAAGCTAAGCCCCCATCAGCAAACCACGGACGAAATGCCTGAAGGATTTGAACCAACAAAGGCAAGTCTTTTGAGTTAATCTAAATTTGTTTATGTTTTTGTGTGCTTATTTTGTAAGATTTTCAGAATGCATTCTCTACACACATAAAAGCGCTATGGGGCCTTGTTTATCAAGATTCAATTCCTGTCGTACCTGATTATTCCTTGCTAAAAGAATTCAATACTCGATTTTCATTTCCTGATGAAATTACCGAAACAATGCAAAATCCTAACACAACACCCTTGGTACCAGAAAACGAAATTCTCACATTGAAAGGAGTAAAACCAGGAAAGAAGAAGATTGCCCGTGGTATCATTAACTTGAATTCCTTCTTCATTAAGTATGTTCTTGCACTACTAGGAAAAATTGGAATACGCCGATGGGCCCCAGATCTAAATGATGCAGATGATTCACTTTACAATGAGGCATGCCGAATCAGTGCGATCCAAACCTTTCGTCAGCTTGCTGCTGGTGGTGCATACGAGTATATGAATGTAAACCTTAAATTCCTGAACAATCTTCAATTACTAGAAGCGACCTACAATCACATTGTTTACTTCACATTGGCCAAGCGATACAAGCAAGAATTGAAAGAAACTGGTAAATACCTCAAAAGTAAAGAGAGGCAAGCTGTATTACAGGCCAGACTAAGGGTGACTATTCAATCTATTTTGGATTTAATATAATATTTCTGACTTGGATCTTTCTTCTTCCAGTTAAAAAATCTTCGCTATACATTTGGTGTTGCGCAAAAGTTCCCAAGACGCTACTTGGAAATATTAAAAAATGTTGATGCACATAGCGATGATGAGCGTATCCCTGGTTCCCAGAAGTATTACATCAAAACACTTCCATGTCGATCCCACAATGCAAATTTGTTCATGCGAAGGGTTGATGAAGAGATAATTAAGTCTGAGCAGGATTCTGGAAAGACATCAAGCCAACGTGAGCGCATCATTCCTCATGAACCTTTGAAATCAGTAGGCACTTGAGTTCCAAAAGGCCTCCCAATCGACTTTTACGATCCCTCCTGGTTCAACAGCCGCTCAGCTGGACAAAAGACCATAACTGCCGATGCATTCAATGTTGCATTCCTTCCCGATGCATTCAATGTTGCATTCCTTCCCGATGCTTCACAATCCCTTAGAGGAGCTCAACATCCTGATGAGAGATTGGGTGACAGGAAATTCACCGATAAGTACTGGGATATACTAATTGAACCTTACAATATCTCACATGAAATTCCCAATGAAGAAGAATTAGATGAAACAGATGAAGAAACGTATGATGACTCTGAGGTAGGATCAAGTGAAGATGAGAGTGATGAGGAGGAAGAGGTTCAAGAAGTGGCGGAATCGAATCAGCTTTGTGATGAAGATACTCCGATGGCTGAAGCTCCGGAGGCTGATTATTTTAATACTGGGTCAAGCCATCTTGCCTTTGAAAACGAATGGTCTGGATGGTAGGAACAGTGAACTTCTCTGTTTGATAAAGACAAACATGAAGATACAATTTCATAATGAGTTTTGTGTAAATAGCTATTGTGTGATTTTTTGGTTATGTTTGACTGCCTCGATTTTGTTAATAGTACGTTTAGCTTTTGAAAATAGGACTTCCACATTTTGAAAGTTCAAATTTTTGGTTTATGCCTTTGACTATTTGATAACCGAGAAATGGATTATTTCTCATTACTCAGGGCAATACTAATACTTGTTTCAAGTTTGGACCAACTTCCATTTTCAAGCACAAACAATAAGAGATGGATGGTATAGTATGGTGATATCAGAAAAGACTTACATATTTATATTGAAGCTTGTCCTATCTAAAATTTGAAAAACTTATGTTGCAAGTCTTGACCAAAAGTGGATGAATTTAAATTTAGAGAAATTAGCTTAATTAAAGAAACTATTCAAAGCCCACAATTGGTATATACACTCAGTAAAAGACCACAATACATCAGGATATGAAGACACATTCACAATATGCTTTACTATGGATATATTATTAATATATATAGAAAGAATCCTTTTAAGTGGTAAAAATTATGTAATTAAATCATTATCAATTGCAATCTCAAAGCCATGTAGCTGGTTTGAAAATAATTACATATTACTGATCACCATGATTAGAGAATAGTAGGATAATAACAGAAATATTAATTAAAAATATATTTGGTTATGATGAATTGTGATTATGTTAGAAATAAACTTTCTGTTGCCTTAAGGATATCATTATTTTATTTCAAAAGTAAGGTCTTCACAAATTTGGATGAACTTCTGTAGATTATTGCTATGTTTGTAATTATTAGTGCTATTATTTTCTATGAAGTAATTATTTTTACAAAAACACCATTCTTATTACTTCAAGTATTGCAATGGATAAAACTTTATTACCACCATTCTTTCTGATACTCATAGGCAAAAATCTATAACTTTGAAGCTTTTTTTATGGATTTCAATTCTTTCACTAGAAAAATGGTCATGATTACATCCACCATATTTGTATTCTTTTCATAAGACAATTTTGATATTTTTAAGTTCAAATTGTTTTCTTTTTAATAATAAAAATGTGGCCATATTCTTAGATTTACTTTTATTTTTTGAAGGTAAATCTAAGCAGATGGCCACTTTACTATTTGTTATGATCTTAGTAATATGTGTGTATTTTGAGATCTCCATTTTCTTCATGATTCAATTATCAAAGCTATAAAGCATGTCCTTATTCAGATTTCAATGCAGATGGCTTTTTGAATAATGCCTTTTGAATAAATTAATAATAAGTCTCTAGCTTTGGGAATAATTACTTTATATTCCTATAACTCTAAAGTTATATTTAACTAGTTGATCAAGAAGCTAAATAATTCTGACAAAAACTCCTGTTTCTCATTGTTATGTTTGTAATTTTATTTCTATTATTTGGTATTTGGTATGAAGTAATGATTCTGAAAATCACCCCATTATCATTAATTTCAGTATCTAAATTGCTCACAATTTATTACCACCATTGTTGTGGATACTCAAAATGACAAGTCCATCAATACCCAGAGAATGTTTTATGAGATTTCAATTCTTTCACTAAAAACATAGTCATGATTACATTAACCCTATTGGTATTCTTTTTATAAAGAAGTTTTTAAATTTTGAAATGTTAAATTGTCATATTTTGAATAGTAGAAATGTGGCTATCTTCAGAATTTTCCTTGAAAAATATATGAATTATTTCAAGTTCACCATTTGGTATTATCTAAGTAATATGTTTTTTTAATATCTAAATTTTCCTCACAATTTAATTATTAAAATTTTAAATCATGTCCTCATTCAAATATTAATACTGATGTTTTTTTTAATATTGCCTTTATCATCAAATTAATAATAAGCCTCTAACTCTGGGAATAATTAATTCTTATAATCATTATACACAATTTGTTATGAATTTTATGATCAATAGGATAAATAATCTTGTCAAAATGATGGTATTTCAAACATATTACTTAATATATTTTTAAAATCTTTTGATGCTACCATTACTAACCTTATTTAAATGGTTAAATTTTAATGCTCTTATTCCCTTCATTTGGTCAAGCTGATGTTCATAATTTGAATAACCATGCCAATATTGCAACAATAATATCATTATTATTCCTTTGATAAAGAAGTGGTTGATCATTGACAAAGGTGATATTTGTATGAAAAAAATAATACAACAATTTGAATAATTAAATGGTTTTAACTGTAATTGATTTGATTGTTCTAATTTTGATAGACTTAGATTTCAGACATCATTGAAGTAATTAAAACACCAATTTGACATAATTTAGCATAAAAATCAAATATTTGTCCCAGGTTAGAGCTTGAAAATATTTAAAAGTATTGATCTCAAAATATTCACACAAAAGCATAAGCATTTCAATCTTAATAATTAAATTACACTCAATCACTTACATGATTGCCAAAATTTCATTTAGAAGTCTGTTATAAAATAAAACATAATATAATAATCATTCTAAAGCCTCTAATCCAACAAGCTTATTGATAGGGCATGCAAGAATTGTACTATCAGAACAACCTAATGCCCACGCAGGCAGATTGCGATAAGCCCCCAGGCCTAAAATATCAGAAATCATAATAAAACTAAACGTATTTGTTCGTTTTAAATGCTTTATTTTCCAATCCCTCAATATTTTGTCAAGCCTCTCAAAGCCATCATCACGAGTTTTTACATCATCTAGCCAATGTACTAATAGAATTGGGCCTTGATGGAGTGCCTCTTTCTCTAAATCCAGGATGTGGGCCACATTACCAAATTGAATTTCGTTAATGGATTTTTTGATATAAATAAGATCATTTGGTGAGCTCTTTGACACCTTCAAGCCAAAACGCCAGGTCAGATCATTATGCTCAGTGATGTAATTCTGAAGAACTGGGCCCTCATATGGTAGATTCCAGTAATCTTGTAGTGTTGAAACCTTTTTCTGGAGGTGTTTGAGCAATTCCGTGTATGTCTTTTCATCTAATTCTTTACGATTTGATGTTTTGCTTCTGTTTTCTTGTTTTGATATCATTGCTTTGTACGTATTAGAAGCCGTTTGAAGTCTCTGAATTCCACCAAACTTCTTCATTATTGTTTCCTCTACAGCACCTATTTTTGTAAATTACAAAGCATATCAGAAGCCTGAATTAAAACAATATTTATGACAACTTACCATTTATTGAGTTGTTTTTGAATTTAACCAATGTTCCAATCAGTCTTTCACCGCCAAACTCTGACACCCCCATTAATGGCCCCCATCTCATCAGCTGCTCCGGTATATGCATTGAATAGTGATGATTTGGGGTTATTTTTATATTTCTAAATAGTTGACTCGATGTTGTTTGATAGACCCCATATTCTTGAGCAAACAATTCTGCTTCTTCTTGGTTTATTGATTTAGCTCCCACAATTTCAGTGCATTTAATAAGTGCTGTAGTGTTGACAAGTAAGAGGTGGTTTTGTGGTTCCGTTTCAAATAATGAATCCAGAAATACTAAGGGGATATAAACTGAAAATAAAACGCGCCATTCACTTGCTTTCAACCGTCCGTTTCTAGCAGTGCCAACCTTAGATGTTATTTGGCTCACCCCTTTTGGAACAATGACATCTTTGATTTTGTTTCGTATCGTTTGCTTTAAGTCATTTGAAAGACATTCAACTGCAAACAATTTGCTTTCTTCATTGCTGGTGTCACTAGCATCAAGATCCATTGAATCGGATTCCATCCCAGATTCGCCTGATTCCATTGTTGTTTGCTGAACTACATCTGTGTCAAAGCCCCAGCGGAAGCGAAAATGGTGATGTAATACTCCTTCATACCAATTATGCATTACTCCCAGAGACACACAAAGAACGGGATCCCAATAAGGTAAGCGATTAAGTTGTGACCAACGAATGCCTGTTTTTTTTGATAATTGTTGGCGTGCAGTGATTGTTTTGGTTTCCTTCCATTGCCACGATGATGCAAGTACTTTTCTTTTGTTACGAAGCATTCCAAGTTGTAGTTTGTCTCGCTCATGATCGTTGATTTCACACCAAGAGCAGAATTGTTTTGCGGAATGTGACATAAATCCTGCGACCTTGTGAGTGGCTACAACATCTCCAATTAAACCAACAAGCCTGACAAATATCGTACGTCCATGAGGATATTTTGGGGTGGTGATTTTGATTCCTTTATGCAGATTGAGCAGCTCATGAACAAGGGGCTTCAATACATTGTTTGTAGTAAACATGTCGGGCTGTTTTGGTGAGGGTATAATTCCAGAAAGGCAGGTATAGTATGGCTGAAATCTAAGTCGTGGTGGAAGGTTGAGGCAGTTAAAAGCAATGACACCCATTGAAAGCTGTTTTCCCGAAATTCGATTTCTCCTTGGATTGAACCAATCGACAAAAAGACAGAAGCCTAAGTGAAGACTTGTTTGCGGCTCATTATCACATATGATATTTTTCCAACCTTTGGCCTGCATCACGTCAAACATTATTGTAGAACCCTTTGAAGACAGTGAAGCGGCCCATTGTTCAATCTCGTTCTCAATTCCTGGTATATTTATGAACCATTCAAGCCAAGTAGATAGACCTTGTGAAACAAAATTTGCATAAGGAACACGAAGACGAGGCTGACCTGATAGAAGAATTTGACCATGTTTCCGTGGTGCAGAAAAGACTCAATTATGTTTAGTTTTGAAATTGATGATGGGGAGAGGTTTGAATTTGGACATGCGAAAGAGCTCAGTGCCACATGGAGCACTATTGATAGTGAGCTTGCTGTCACAATCATTCGGAGCTACCTCAATGTCGTAAAGTGCATAACACTTTGGACAACATACGTATCGGTTGAGTTCAAATTGAAGCTTGAAATGTTTCTCAATCGTTTGAAGGTCTGAAGGAATATGTGGTACAATAAGCTCATTAGAAGATTTTACCCTTGCAATCAGTTGAATTATGTAGACGATCATGTCCCGTGCCTTCCTGCAATTTGATCAACTGATTCCACATTCAAGGTGTAGCCAAATAAGCAAATATAGAACAAAAGCTAGAGAAACAATTGATCAGTAAATAATAAAAGAAATATTAAGCTTTATTTGAATTACATATTATGTCCGAGTCCAGTTCACTTGGCTGTTCAGGTTGCTTCTGCAATCCTTCCTTCTTTGCAGTTGGTTTGGGGCTTTGTTTTGAGTTTTGTCTTATCAAAAGATCGGGAAACATTGAAGAAATTGTAGCTTCATCGGACTGAGAGGTGATTTTTTCCCAATGGCGGTTTTGAGTACTGTGATTGACAAAAAGTCCTTCGCGAGTATTTCCGTCTGCATCGGTAATGACGTGCTTCTTGCAGCTGGGGCAGGTACAGAAATCCATAAGGAATACGGTGGTAAGTTAAGATAATATCACAAAAGAGAAAAGGTTGAGAAGAAAACTTAATGAAGTAAGAAGGAAAAAATGATGTGTTGTGAGAGGTACTGTGATTCTTCAAGACAACACACCACTTACATCAGTGTGACACAACTGATTAGGTCAGTTGAATCACACTGCTTACGTCAGTGCGACGCAGAATTGATTAGGTCAGCTAAATCGCGGTGGTGCACTACACCATTTGAAAATATAACAACACTCCTCAAATTGAAACCTCCTTCAACATCACTCATCAATTTGATCACGCTTAAAAAAACAAAAAAAAAAAAAAAAAAAAAAATTTTCAACATAAAAAAAAAAAAATTTTTTTCAACATAAAAAAAAAAAAAAAAAATAATAATTTTTCAACATGGGGAAAAAAAAATTTTTTCAACATAAAAAAAAAAATTTTTTTTCAACATAAAAAAAAAAATTTTTTTTTCAACATAAAAAAAAAAATTTTTTTTTCAACATAAAAAAAAAAAAAAAAAAAAAAAACTTTTTCAAGATAAAAAGAAAATGAAAAAATAATTTTTTTAACATAAAACAAAAAAAAAAAAAAAAAAATATTTTTTCAACAGAAATAATTTTTTTCAAAAAAAAAATCTTTTTTCAACATAAAAAAAATTATACTAACAAAAAATAAATAAAATAAACTGTCATGATTAAAATTAAGGATAAAAGATCATATCAAATAAAGAAGGTAAAAAATTAGTCCTTGTATGACTTTAAACTACAGGGTAGCAACCTGAAGGCTAAAATTAGTCCTTGTATGACTTTAAACTACAGGGTAGCAACCTGAAGGCTAAAATTAGTCCTTGTATGACTTTAAACTACAGGGTAGCAACCTGAAGGCTAAAATAAGTCCTTGTATGACTTTAAACTACAGGGTGGTTCCCAGAAGGCAAAAATTTAGTCTTTGTATGACTCAAACTACAGGGGTAGCACACCAGAGGGCTGAATATGCAAGTAAAATCAAGGAATCAAGAAAATAAAAAAAATGAAGATATCAAAATTAACAACCAAGGTGAATAATGGACTAATGAAGACTTCAAGGTGAAATTAATGAAGAATATTCAATCAAAAGAAAATAACAACTAGAAGAACCATTGGAGGCAAGAACCATACAGATTGTGGCAAAACAAGAAACAAGATTAGCAGCAGCACAGAAATTGAGAGATTCAAGACACAAATCAGTTCAATATTTGGACAAAAAGATGGCACATAGACTGAGAAATCCACTTGAACCAGGGGACTTGGTATTAGTTTATAATAAGCATTGGGTCACAGTGGGGTTTACTCTTCAAGAGCCATTGGAATGCACCTTATAGAGTCATAATTCAATTAATAATGGACCTTATGAGCTTGAAGAATTGGATGGCATCAAGCTTAAAAGAAAATTTGCAGCAAGTCACATCAAGAGGTTTTATCCCAGAGGAAAGAAAGTTGAATCAAGTACAGAGTCAGAAAATGACAGCAGTGAAGAAATTGAAGAAGAAGATTTAATATCAGAGGGAGAAGAAATTGATCAAAATGGATATGATTGATATTGGCAAGCTTTTCAACTGGAATGCTGGGGACAGCATTAAATGGAGAGGGGGATGTGGTATTCCATACCATTAGTACCAGTTTCAAGCTTACCAATAAAACAAAAGAAAAAAATGATAATAAAAAGAATTACACAAAACAGATTTACACATTACAATTACAAATTTCAAAAAGAAATATACAATACACAGCCTCAAGATCTTATCAAAACAGTATAGTATCAAATAATTTATCCACCTTATTGCATCATCAATAGCAAATTACGTCATTAAAGGCAGTTAAATTAAATAAAGGTATATGAAGATGGACCAAAGCATAAGAAGATGTATTTTCCCCACCTTGATTCAATTTAAAGAAGAAATACCTCAAAGCTATGCATAAAATTACAATATATTTTCCAAGAACAAATGCTTCCTTAGTAATAATAACACGCATCAAACTTGATAGAAATGATGAAATCTCCATATGAAATTATACAATACTAAAATAAAACCACCAGTGTAATTCTCTCAGAACATACGTAAAAATAGAAACTAAAAATACTTTCCCCACCTTCAAGAAAACATCACCAGCCATATTATCTCAATGACCTCACATGACTCTGATAAAAAGAAAATCTCACCAGCCATATTATCTCAATTACCTCACATGACTCTGATAAAAAGAAAATCTCACCAGCCAAATTATCTCAAATACATCACATGATTTTGATAAGAAAAAGAAACACCAGAATAATTTTCTCATATATATCATATGACTAGAAGAAATTCAATTGTCAGGAGCTGTATTTTCTCCACTTTCTTGGCAAAAAGAAAATCCCACCAGCCAAATTATCTCAAATACATCACATGATCTTGATAAGAAAAAGCACCACCAGCATAATTCTCTCAGCAAACACACTGCTACACCAAAACTACACGTCTCACTAGCTAAAACCTCTCAACTATGATTTTTTCTAAGTACCCTATTTTGAGAAGCTCTATGGAGGCCCAAAAGCTATAAATAGAGGTCCTCTCTCCCTCATTTTTCCCATCATCATGGAGCAAGTTCCCACTATCCAGGATCACCACCATCCCTGAACTAGTAGGATATCTAGAATAGTAGTAGCGTTTTAGTAGTGAAAAGCTCAGTAGCCTTGCTCAGTAGCTTAGTATTAGTGAAGAATAGTAGTATAACCGTAGTAAAAGCTCAGTAGCCTTGCTCAGTAGCTTAGTATTAGGGAAGAATAGTAGTATAACCATAGTAAAAGCTCAGTAGCCTTGCTCAGTAGCTTAGTATTAGTAAAGAATAGTAGTATAACCGTAGTTAAAGCTTAGTAGCCTTGCTCAAAAGCTTAGTGTTATTAACAAAGAGAAGTAGTAGTGATATAAACTCAGTATTAAAAAAAACCTAAAAGAATCAAATCCAGTAGTCTTATTATTAGTACTCATATCAAAAAAAAATCATTATAATCAACCTAAAACCATAAAAAATATATATATTCTTATCATTCTTATTAAAAAAAACAAAAAAATATCCTTATTAGTTTTATTAAAATAACAGAAACCCAAAACATATATATATATATATATTATCATCACTTTTATTTAAATAAAAAAAATCTTATTGTTTATTTTATCAGAAATTTTAGATCAGAGTTTTATTGTAGTGTTATTGATAGGTCTGATTTAGAGACTGCTGATAAGTCTTCTCTATCTGTTAAAGCCACAAATCTTATTTTATTTTGTGATTCTCTGTAGGCTGACTATTCAGTATTATTTAGAGGGGCAGCTAATACACCTTAGCACCCATGGTTATTGGACAATTCTGAAATTCAAAACAGACTTACCAATAATTTCCCCCTCAAGGTACTGCCTTATTTCATCCCACACCAAAAGGAGTTCCCACACCGTACAAGACCTGTATTGGAAAGACTCAATTCAATCATCCATTTTTCTCATGAAAGTTCTCTGTCTGGACCAGGGCTGGTGATTCTCACATATACAAGCCCCTCTTTCTCCCCCCTGGGGACTTTTCCCCAGTTAATTAATTTAGTTGATTCAATATTTCATGAATATTTTTACTTTTATATTTGGGTATTATATTTATTAATTTTAAATTAGTCTCTGAATTTTCTTTCTTTGCCTGTACAGTATGAGCTGGTTGGCCATATACTTATTAACCCTTCTCTTTCCATTCTGGCAGGTTGAAACAGTGGACTTGGACTTGTTTTTTATTGGCTCTTTCATTGTATTACTCTTATTCTTTTGTTTCTGCTTTCTTATAACTCTTTCATTAGAAATTTCATTTTATTACACTCATAAGTGTATTCCCAATTTACAATATCTCGAGCCCTCCATAAGTAAGTCCTAGTTTACTGAGTTCCAGGCCCTCTTCACTTAGAAGAGCCCCTGTGACATTGAATTAATTAGCTCATATTTGCTTCTTTATTATCATCAATTTATATTCATTTTTCTCATTATTCAATTATTACTCTTTTATGTTCTTATGTTTCTTCATGATTAAGATTTTTCTCTCATCAATTTTCATCTCATTGCTTTCATTCAAATGAAAATTTATTCTTCTCATTTTTAAATCATTGCTGACCATCTCAATTTCATTCTCAATTTTATATCAAATTCAACTTTTCTTTTGTTTGCTTATTCAGGTCTTATTAGGAATTGTTATTGATTCAGAAATTAAGGATTCTGTTTGGATTGAGTTGATTGAATGGATTTGAATTCCTCAAGATAGCTGGCTTATCCTCAAGAATTGATTTTAATTATTGATTGTTTTGATTCATCAAGTTATTGAACTGATTCCTGAAGATATTGATTGACTTATTCATTCCTCAATACATTGATTTTATATTGAAGATATTGATTGATTATTGATTATTGAATTATTCAAGATTTTATTGATATTTGATTGAAATTGAATTTTGAAATTGACTGAATTGATTGATCAATTGATTGAATTTGATTTCACCTCAAGACTTTTGATTGATTCCTGAAGATACATGAAGAATTTTATTTATATTGATTTGGCCAAGGTTTGATTCCTTATTTTCAAGTACCATCAAGTTATTTTCTTCCTCTTTCATAATTCCAGTTCAGCTTAGCCCCCCAGCCAAGAATGCAAGATCCCAAAGACTTAAAGCTTTTTTCACTCCTACAGCAAGGGATCCTCTTGACCACACACCATCAGTTCATCAACTGAGTGAAAATTTGGATAGAGAACCACCAATGGAAGGAGCAGAACCCTTTGAAAGAGGAGGGGTGAAGTCAAGAAGATCAAGATGATTCTTTGGATTTTTGAGTGGTTATCCAAGCATGTCTCAAAGGCCTAGTAGTAGATTGGGTTAAGCTGAAGATGAAGGGGGGAGTCTGAGGAAACTGAAGTGGTAGCTTCCCTGGCCGATGCCACTAAGGCTTCTGAAGCTTCAAATCTAGCCCATTATAATCAACCTCTTGTCTCTCAAGCTGAACCAAATTTCCTCAGGATGATGGAGAAGATGACTCAATTCATGGGGCAACTCACTCAGGAAGTTGCTCCCAGGGACAATACCAAAGCACCTGAATTCAAGGCTCCATCAATGAAAGCACCTGATTCTTTTGATGGTACTCAAGACCATAAATTGAGAGGATCTATCCAATCCTGTCAATTGCTATTCCATAATGATCTAGAAAAACCCTTCTCTGACAGGAAGAAAGTTTTTTACTCAACTTCTTTTCTCACTGGTAGAACTGGCAAATGGATTGAACACTATCTTCCAAATATCTCCAATGAAGACCCTTCCTATCTCCCCAATAATTGGAAATTGTTTGAAACCCAATTATCCACTCTGTTTGGTGACCCCAATGAAGTAAGGAAAGATGAACAAGAGTTGGACAATTTGAGGATGAAGGAAAGCTGTCATGTTTCCTTGTACATTGCTGATTTCAAAAGTTTAATTTCAAGAATTGGAGATTGGGAGGAAAGGGCATATATTCATGTTTACAGAGGAGGATTGGCACCAAGATTATTGGATCAGTTGGCTTCTCACCCTGGAACATTTGACACTCTTCAAGAACTCATAGATATCACCTTGAAATTAGATGCCAGATACCATGAGAGGCAGAGAGAAAAGGGTGGAAATCAAGAAAAGAAGCCTCTTGTCACTGGATCCAATCCCTCAAGGCCTCCTCAATGCTCATCTTCAAAAAGGTCTCACCATAAGAAGAATAAGAAGGGAAAGCAATCTCAAGCTTCAAAGGAAAAGCCTCATGCTTCTCTCCTCAATAAGGACAATAAAGTAATTGGTTCTGAAAAGAAGAGGAGGATTAAAGAAGGCTTATGTACTTATTGTGGTGGAAAATACCCAATTGAAAAATGCTTCAAGAGACCTCAGAAAAAGCCTGGAACATCAAGAGGCTTCCCTAGCAAGCAAGGAAAATCCTGAATGGGGATGATGATGTGCGCAATGGTTCTCACTTGTTTTCTTCAACAGCACAATTGTGCACTCTGAATACTAGTGTCAAGAAATCTTTCAAATATCCTATTTCTTCTTCTGTCTCTAATATCTTTTATAGTATTCTCATTGATTCTGGCACTACAAACTCTTTTATTTCAAAGAATCATTTTCTCAAGTACTCATTAACTGTGTCAGAGCTCCCTAAAAAGATTCCTCTTTTCATTCTGGATTCAAATGAATCCCCTGCCTTGTTCATCACCCATTATATAAAGTGGGTAATTGACTTTCCTTCCTTCCCAAGCTTTGGATGGGACTTCTTTATTGTAGATTCACTCAAGGGAGGAGACCTAATATTGGGCTATGATTTCCTCTACCATTTTAATCACATTATTGATTGAAAAAATGGATTGATCACCTATGATTCTAGTGGTATTAATTCTTCTACTAGTAATGACTTGGCCACTGCTGTCAACAGCATTCCTCTGGTTGGTGAACTTAACACACGTTGCCTTCCTTCTTCTGTCCATATCCCTTCCATAATTCACTCTCAGTCATTACTTCTAATAAGAAATGTAGTCTTCAAAGAGATAAAATATGTTGGAGAAGATGTTGCTATATCTTCACTTCATCTCTTTGAAGGGAATATGGACATTCCTCCTTTATCTTTTCATACCTCCCTGGAGGAGCAGTGGGATGGGGTGGAAGAGCCAGAAGGAATTGAAACTGTGTTGAAGGTAGTCCCTCCTGCATATCACCAATATTTGGATGTATTTTCCAAGGTGAAAGCAGAGAAACTTCCTTCACACTGCGCCTGTGATCATCATATCAAACTGGAGGGTCTTCTACCTCCAGTTGGTGCTATCTACTAATTATAAAATAAAGAGTTAGAGAAACTATGGGCTCAGATTTTAGAGAATTTAGAGAAAGTTTTCATAAGGCCAAGCTCCTCCCCAACAGGAGAGCCTGTCCTTTTTGTTAAGAAAAAGGATGGTGGCCTTTGTTTGTGTGTTGACTACTGCAAAATCAATGCTGTCACTAGGAAGAACAGGTATCCTGCTCCTCCTATGAACCAGCTTCTTACCATATAAAACTGTTCCACTACCTTCTCTAAGATAGATCTGTGTGGTGCATATAATCTCCTGAGAATCAAAGAGGGGGATGAGAACTTAACTGCCTTTAGAGCCAAATATGGTAGTAATGAGTATTTCTTTATGCCATTTGGTCTTACCAATGCTCCTGTTTCTTTCCAAAATCTTGTAAATGATATATTTTCAGATTTCTTGGATATTTTTGTTGTATTTTATATAGATTATATTACGGTATTTTCTAGTTCTGAGGAGGAATATGTCAAACATGTGGCTTCTGTCCTCCAAAGACTGAGGTAAAATAATTTGTTTTTGAAAGCCTCCAAGTGCGTATTCCATTTCTCAAATGTGTAATACTTGGGCTATGTTGTTTCAAGTTATGGCCTCAAGATGGATTACTTAAAAGTTCAGCAAATCCTCAATTGGCCAAAGCCCTTCAATCTTTTCTGGGCTTTGCAAATTTCTAATGTTGTTTCATTAAAAATTATTCTAAGAACATCATTGCTCTCACTTCCCTCCTCAAAAAAGACTCTCCTTTTATCTTCAATGAGGAAGCTCTTAGTCAGTTTCAAATACTCAAAGAAGCTTTCACCACTGCTCCTATCCTTTTTCATTTCAATACCTCTCTACCAGCTTTTATAGAGACTGATGCTTCTGATTTTGCCTTGGGTGCTGTACTGAGTCAGGTGAATGACTCAGGAAAGCATCCCATTTCATTTGATTGTTGCAAGCTTCTCCCAGCTGAGCTGAGCTGTGAAATCCATGACAAGGAACTCCTTGGCACAGTTTGGGCTCTCAAGCGCTGGAGGGCTTTTCTTCTTTCTATTTCCAATTATTTCGAGGTCTTGAAAGACCATTCTTCTCTTCAGTATTTCATTTCTTCCAAAGTTCTTACTTATTGTCAGGCCTTTTGGGCCAAATTGCTTTCTGAGTTTCATTTCACTATCACTTACTGCCCAGGAAGGCTGGTCACTTTAACAGATGCCTTGTCACGTTGGGACACCATGTACCCAGAGAGGGGGGTGGACTTCATCAGCAAGAATCCTCAAAATTTTCATCAATTAATCAAGCAAGATGGAATTAAAGAGTCAAAATTCTCCTCAATCAAGGCCCAAATATTCTCAGATTTAGTTGATCATATTCAAAAAGAAGTGTGGCAAGACAAAGACTACAAGGGAATACTCAAGAAACTAGCAAGAGGTGAATCAGTTTCAGATTATTCTCTTGAACCTCAAGCCAAGTTACTGTTATTCAAAGGTAGAGTGGTAAACCCAAGAAAGGAAGTAATCCAACTAAATATTCTTCAAAAGCATCATGACTCACCATTGTCTGGCCAGGAGAAGACCCTCAAGCCCATCAAGAGGGATTTCTATTGGGCTGGCATGAATCAATTTATTAAGGACTATGTGTCTCTTGTCAGCAATGCTCACTAAACAAGAACATTCATCAGAATAAGCTTGGATTACTCAAGCCTTTTCAGATTCCATCCGTTCCTTGGAATTCATTATCAACAGACTTTATCACTCAATTTCCCTTGTCAATCAACTTTGATTCAATTTTAGTAGTTGTGGAAAGATTTGCAAAAATGACAATATTCATTCTAAATTATAGAACAAGCACTTCCCTGGACTTAGCTAGAACTTTCATTAACCATGTCTTTTCCAAAAATGATCTTCCAGCCAGTATTGTTAGTGATAGAGGATCTTTATTCGTTTCATCATTTTGGACTCAATTATTTCAGAAGCTCCAGATATCAAGAGATCTTTCAACTTCTTTTCATCCTGAAACAGATGGACTCACAGCAAGGGTAAATAAGATTCTAGAACAGTATCTTTGGATCTATGTCAGTTACCATCAAGATGACTGGCACAACTGGCTCACTCTGCCTCAATTTTCCTACAATAATACAGAACACTCATAAACAAAGCAATCACCTTTGTTGACCTTTTATGGAAGAAATACCAGCTTTGACTCAATCCATATTTCTCAAGACTCACCTTCTGGAAAGCTATCAAAATAACTCCAATTAGTACAGCAAGTAGTCAAAGAATAATTAGAGTCAGAAATAAGGAGCTTCAAGAAGTATGCAGATAGAAATAGGACAATTTCACCTGATTTCCAGCGTGGCGACAAAGTATGACTAGCCTCCAAGGATATCAAGACTAAAAGACCCACAAAGAAGCTTTCAGTAAGATGGTTGTGACCCTTTGAAGTCTTGAAGAAGGTTGGAAGCTATGCATATCCCCTCAAGTTGCCTTTGAAATGGAATTCAGTTCACTCTGTATTCCATGTGTCATTCCTAGAACCAGTCAAGAAGTCAAGTATCCCAAATTGAAATAAATTTCCACCACCACCAATTTTAGTGGAGGAGCAAGAAGAATGGGAAGTGGCTCAGGTTCTGGACTCAAAGCTCAAAAGAGGTAAATTATGGTATCTTGTGGGGTGGAAAGGATTCAGTGAAGACCCAGAAAGAACAGCTTGAAAACCAGCCCCCAGCCTTACCAACTCACCAGACCTTGTCAAGGATTTCCATTAATTGTATCCTGACAAGCCTGGCACAAATAGCTCAAGAGTTTGACTTTATGGTGCTTGGTGGGGATTGGATTTTACGAATGTAAGTTCCTCTCCTGGCATGCAACTTTAAGGGGGTCTTCTACCCAAATTTTGTTGTAAGAGTCACCTCAGCCACATTGTGATCACTTTTCAATTATTTGGACAGATCCACAAGTCCTTGAAACAACAATACCATCAAATTTGGACTTTTCATAAAGATATGGCCAAATTCCTTCTTTTCTCTTTTATTATTTCTTTTCCAACTATTCAAGACATTAATTACTTCAAAGTCAATTATGGCAAAGTTATCTTTTATGGTGCTTGGTGGGGAGTGGAAGTTATGAAAGTAAGTTCCATCTCCAGGTATGCATCCTGAGGGTTCTACTTCTTGTAAAAAATCACCTTGGCCACTCTGTGAGCATCAAATGCTTGGTTTTTATCTTTCAGAAAATTCTTGGCCAAAATCAAGCAGCTCACCACAGGAAGTACAAAACTTCAGGAATTCCTTTATTTATATCCTTTACTCTCTTTTTATCTCAATTTAACTTCTTCCTTTAGTTGTATAATTTTATTTCTTTTACTTCCCTAAAGCAGAAGCATCTCCTCCCATATCATGTATTGGGAGGTTCCATTTATTTTTAATTTTTAGTATTTATAAGAGTGGGGATAGAAGTCAAACCAAAAACAAACAAGGACAAAGAAACTAGTCATATCTACCCAAATGATCAAACATTCTCTGAAAATCATTAATAAGTTAATCTTCATACCAAGAAAATGTTTCAGCCATCTCCTCAGAGTAAGTCCCAGGAATAGTTTTATAATTAGCATACTCAATTAACTCCCCACTATTCCTATCCACTCTTCTAACAAATCTAGCCACAGAATCTTGATTTTCACTCACTGTATTTGAGTCTTCTCTGGTAATTTGGATAGGCCAACAATTCCTTAGCTGAAACAGTTGAGCGGTGGGAAAAAGCAAAGGTGAAAGCTCTTCTCTTCTTCTACTGGAGATTTTCACAGGTTGAAGCTGTTGAGAGGTGACTATGGGGTAATTTCTGGACTGATGGATGGGGTGTGGTCTTCTGGAATCAAGGAAGGCCTGGTGGTGGAAGAACTTGGTGAAGCAGGAGGAAGAGAAGTGGGAATGGTAGAAAGGATTGGTTGCAATGTTTTGGAAGTACTGGGACTTATATGATTTGGAATCTCTTTGAAGGAGGCTGAGAAGGGGAAGTACTGGATTGATGGCCAGCAGAATTATGAACCATCTCAACTTCTTCACCATCCAATTCATCACTACCTTCAGCATCAGGATCAGGTGGGGAGTTGGAAATTTGTCTTATCCATTTCACTACACCTTCAGTATTGATCCTGGATATTGGTACTTCTGAGCTGGAATAGATTGGCCTACCACCAACTGGCATGGGCCCTCCAACATTAGTCCACCTGGCCACATCCCTCTTCCTAGAACCAGTCACTATTGCACAATATCAGGATTCAATTGAATCAAGAAGTTTACCATACTCACAATTTGAATATCCTGAGGTACCATCAGGGGTAGGGGCCTCCGAAACTGGGACTCACTCTTTCCCAAAAGGCCCATCTGTCTTACTCCATAAATACCTTCTGAAGTTGGAAGCTGGAGGTCCAGTATGACAATATGGCTTCTTCCCAACAAAGCAAAAGTGACACTGTGAAGACCTTGGATTTTAATATTGAAAAAAATTCTTTCCTTTTGCCAAACGCTTGGTAAAAGCAGGATCAAGGACCTCAACTGCTTTATAACCATCATAAGTTTGGGCAGGATCAAAGTGGCCAGAAGAAGCCAATTGACTGAAGATGCCAGAACCACAAAGCACAGATGGTGGCAGTGTAGAAGGGGAAGATTCAGTGAGTTAAGTCAGTTTGGAACTCATGAATAAAGATTATGCAAGTAGAAGAATTCAAGATTTCAGAATAATGCACTTCAAGCCTGAAAATTCCATCAAGGAAGTGGGGCCATAGCTCAACTATGCCCCCCCTCAAAGCCCTGAAGTTGAAGATCCAATGTCCTCTTGGGTTCAAATCACCACCCAGAACCTCCCCTTCAACTTTGGGGAGGTCAGGTTCTTGATGGTCCTGGACCCTGTCAATGGGCCCAGGCCATGTGGAGGAATCTTGGTCCCATGGACCCCCTGGAGCCCCAGAATATTTGGGCCCAGGGGACTCAAATAACCCCCTTGGACCATGGACCACAGCATACAGTCTATGGATCACCAACCATGGACAGTAAGGCACCAAAACTTGAAAAGAACCCCAATAGGCCAAAAATGGGCCCAGACCCAATTTTTTCAGAATTTGCCATGGTGATGGCTCGGATGCAAATTCACCAGAATGGTCAAAAATGGACTCAAGGCCATTTTACAAGGAAAATGGGGACAGGACCCCTCCTTATGATTCTTAAAAATTTTTAATCAAGGAAAGAAGGGCCCAAAACACCAATTTGGCCAATTCATAATGAGGTATATGTTCATATACTCATTTTTCATCATTTTTTAAGAAGAAGGGCTCTATGGCCCTCTTTTTGGGATAAAATACAAGGGCCATTCATTTAAAAGAAGTTACTGATTGAACTCAAAGAAAAAGCATATGTCAAAAGTTGAAAAGGACTTACTCAATTAAAAAAGAAGGGGGAATATAAGCTAATCAAATATGACAGTGAAGAAGAGGAATGGAATTTCAGGATAATGGCCAAGAGGAAAGGAAATGTGGGGATATTGGTATTCCACGCAATAGTGGAAGGGTATTATGGTGTTCAGTAGCCCACCAGTTTCAAGAGGGGTATACTGTAACAACAACTAGTAAGGGGTAAGGGTATTCATGCTTACACCCACTCAAACACCTCAAACCAGAAAATTCATTGAGTTTATCAGCATTTGGTTTTAGCAATCTTCCTTGCTGAAACATGTATACAGTCTGGTTCATCAATACAGCCTGTAAACCTCTGGACAGATTGGAATTACCAATACAGTTTTGATACACCATCCTGAAAATGTATGATAACCCAATACCACCACACCTCTTGTAAAGATCCTGGACAGAGGTACAGGACCTGTATTGGCCTGACTCAATTCAATCATCAATTCTTCTCACGAAAATTCTGTCTGGACCGGGGCTGGTGATTCTCACATATACCAGCCTCTCTTTCTTCCCCCTGGGGACTTTTCCTCAGTTAATGAATTTAGTTTATGTAATACTTTATGAATATTATTACTCTGATATTTGGGTATTATATGTATTAATTTTAAGTTAGTCTTTGCATTTTCTTTCTTTGCCTGTATAGTATGAGCTGGGTGGCCATATCCTTATTAGCCCTTCTCTTTGAATTCTGACAGGTTGAAACAGTGGACTTGGACTTGTTTGTGGTTGGCTCTTTTTTTTTTGCTTTCTTATAGCTCTTTCATTAGCAATTTCATCTTATTACACTCTTTAGTGTATTCCCAATTTACCACATATTGAGCCCTCCATAAGTAAGTCCCAGTTTACCAAGTGCCAAACCTTCTTCACTTAGAAGAGCCCCTGTGAAAGATCATTGAAAAGTAGTGTAAGGTGTGGATATGAATCTTTGATTAAAAAGAAAGTACTTTTAATGTAATTAAGATCTGTAAAAGGTAAATTTCAAGAGTTTTAAGAGGAAAAACACCAAAAATTATTGTTTTGAGCTTTGTTAGTTTGGAAATGAATCTTTTAAAGATTTATTGTTTTACCAACAATAGAAGTTTATTCCAATATACTCTGCATGAGATATTTCTTCAAGAGAAAATTCAATTGCGATTAATTAAGAAAAGAACTGAAGAAAATGAATATGAGACCAGCGGCTCTGAAAGGATTATTAAAGAGAAAACACACAAAAAAGTGAGCAGCTTGAATTTGGAAACAAAGTGAAAGGTTAATAGTGAAGGAATATGCTTTTATTCACTTTTGGTGTTAACATGGGTAAAGATGATTATAAGAGTTAAATACAATGATTATAATTATTTTTCCAAATTGTTAAAAAGTTAAAAATGATTCCCAAGTAATGGTTAGAATCCTTTATTGATTTGGTTAGCAATGTTTAAACCAAATATAAAAGGAAAAGATTATGACATGAAGAGAAAAGTAGGGAAAATAAGACACAATTTAATAGCCACCCATTTTGTTACTACAAAAGTAAGATTTACCCTAGTCAGTTGTGACAAATAGACTGAAAAAAGAACAGCCAATTATGGCATCATTGAACCCTGTTTTGGACCAAAAAAGGTGTGAGCCTTAGAGGTATTTTCATATACCCAAAAGACCACAAATAATAAAAAATGACACAATTATAAATAAAACAAATTTAATAATATTATAAAGTATGAAGGCTATATATAAATATAAAATTTAGATAAGAAATTTATATTTTAATTATAATTTAAAATTAAAATTACTTCAAAATTCAGAATTTTGAAAATACATTTGTACTTGAGAAAATTAAGTAAAAATAGATGTTTAACAAAAAAAATGAAATTAAAATGTTTTTGGAAAAAAATAAAATAAAAATTATTATAGCTCTTTATCCAATAAGTAAAAATATGAAAACAATTTCACCATTGGATTCCACATAAAAAAATAAGGTGGGGTCACCTCTGGGTAAGAATTCTATAAATCAACTCTAAATAAGCTTAAATTGAGTTTTGACTATTTTCTGTACAAAGATTGAAAATACTCAAAACCTGAATTTAATTCACATCACATGGTGTGTGTAGATTAGAATTTATGAGGAATTGAAGTATTTTCAATTGAAATGTCAAAATGTGCGTGTGTATTACACAAGTGAACTTTAATTTACATATGAGGTATCAATTATTACAGTTGTGTACTGTAAAAACTCAATTGAATTACATATGTAAAATACAAGTATAATACATAATGAGGAATTCAAGGAAAAAATAAATTGGAAAGAGCAATTCTGGGGGGAAGGAATCTTGGATCTAAGGTTGAGCCAGACCCCCAAATTCCTTTCTGACAGGCATGAGATGTCAAAATAAATGCAAATGTTCATCACTTTTGGCCTGGAAATGAGTCACAGGGTCTGTGTCTTGATTGATGATGAGGTTCTGATACCAACCAGGGAATTTTTAACTGTTTCTAAGAGGGTAAAATTACCCTCAAGTTGGAAAAATCATAGTGAAAGGAGTTTTAACTGGTTTTGGGTCTTTTAAACACATTATGACATGTTTTGAAGGCTTACAACCAGGTATTACCATAGAAATGTGTGATTTAAGGGTCCAAAATGGATAAAACCAGCCCTTTTTTGGTCTAAAACAGGGTTCAATGATGCCATAATTGGGTTTTCAGTTGTCACCATGTCAGCCTGTTACTCAAAACCAGAGCACAATCATGACAGCCAAAATACCATAAACCAATGGTATAGCCAAAATACCACCAAAACATGGAGCTGAGCCAAATCAGCTCAAAAAGTATCAAAAGACAGAGGAAACTCACCTCTTTCTGAAAATATAAGTCCCATCACCATAGGACAAGAAATAACAAAGTTATTCCTGCTCAAAGTTATTGCTGAGCATAAACCTTAATTTTCACCTCTCATCTAAAATCTACAAGGAGAGGCTTAACCCCATCAAATGGGTATTCAAAATGAAGCTCTAAGCTAGGGATATCTAATGGTGCTAGCCAAACTGAGCTAGCACCAGTATTACTTGAGTTATGGTCAAATTCAGACCAAATAAGGGTGAACAAAACATTCACCTCTCATCTAACTTTTACAGTTTTCGTGTGAGATACCTAAAGTGGGGTCTTTTTGGAAAGAGCACAATCGGGGCTATCTGATGGTGCCATCCATTTCCTCATAGCTCAACTACAACAGAAGTTATTGGCCAAACAAGCTTAATACAGCTTTTGCCCAGACCACGCCAATGTACAAAAATACTTGTACATGGGATAACTTTGTCATATTTAATGATAACCATGTCAAGTTGGGTACCATTGTGTAGACCTCATACAGAGCTATTCAATGAACCAACTTTGAGCTTGATATCTCAAAAACTGACAGAGGTATGACCATTTTAAGGTCAAAATCCCACCTGCTGTCAGATACAGCCTTACCATGGGATAATATCCCATAACCATGAATATGAGGTGTCAAATAGACGAAGAAGCATGTTTTTACTTCAATACCTCATATGTCAGTCAATACTGGGGTCCCATACAGGTTCTGTACAGCATTCTACGCGTCATACACGTCAGAATCAGGCTGTGAGGTCCCCAGATGAAAATTTTCACCCTGTATTGGTGAAAACCGCCCAGATGTGGTTTCAAAACCACATCTGAGCCCAATACAGGGTATACAGGCTGTTTGCAAACCACAAGCCTGTCATAGAGAGTGAAAAATCTTCACTTCCTCTACGTGGAAAGGTCTAGCAGCCTTTCCACCTCAATTGCAGGATAAAAGGAGGGCTTTTCACAGGCAAAAGCCTTTCCTCATCCTGCTCTTGAATACCCTACGTAGTAAACTGTCAAAAACAGTTTTACTCTTGGGTAATAAACAGGTATAATTATATATTTAATTATTGTAACTCTTATTATAGTAACCCAACTGGTAAGATTGCACCCTGGGTTCTCAATAGCGCTCACCACCAGTATTCTTCAATAGTAGAACCCTTTAAATATATTCTAAATCATCTTTTAAATCAAAAAACCTTTTTTTTAATCAATTTTCTACGTGTCACAGTCATAATTCTAGTTGTGAATACTCTTATTACCACTTCAATATAGACTCAGCCTTACATTTTGGGGGCCTGGCCGTGTTTTAAATCTTTTTTTGGACCTTATAAGTAAGTCTTTTCTCTCTTTATGACCTATTAACCAGTGTTTCATCTTTTTTAGGCGTAATTTCTCTATTTAAATATATATTTTTTATATGTTTATCCTTTTTTACATATATACTCATATTATAAGAGTATTTTTCACGTGGCTAATACCCACTGAATATAACTATTTTTGGGGTGTTTAGTATATAAAAGCACATAAGCCATCAATAAGTCCTGTATTCTTGACTGAATAAGGACACCTCTGACTGAAAAACCATCTGTTGAGGCGTGGATTAAGTGTATTGTTAACTCAATAACACTTATACAAAACCACTTGTACAGAATACACTTGAAAACCACAAGTGTAGCTGTGGGATACTGGCACACAAACAGTGTGACAGGGTACCAAAAGCTGTAATTCTGACGTGGAATTGTTGATTCAATTACACTGTCATTATACAGGGCACATTGTAGTAACGTACAAGCCCAGAGGCCAATCTTAGACATGCAAAACCAGCATTTTTAAGAAGTCTTAACTGACATAAGTCCTCCCTTTTCTGCCTTGATTTCAGTGGAAGAAAATTACATCCCACTTGAGACCCAGTCACAGGCCAACACACCAGTGACACCCTCAGAACCAGAGGGCAGCAAGGGCAAAGGAAAGAGGCACAGTGAAGGTCTCATCACAGCCAAGAAGTGGACACCAATAGCCAATCAGAGAAGTAGAAAACCACGAAACTCTGCATCCATACAAGGTAAACAAACCTTAACCACTTGTACAGGAAAGATTACAATTATTAACCCAGTTGTAACTTCCAAAGGCAAACTGCCCAAGTCAGCAGACAGTAAATTTGTACAAGGCACAGTCAAAGGTAAAAACCCTAAGAACATAAAGTTTTTGACTGCTTGCAAACACTGATATGTCCCCTGTATACCTCAGAGACCTTGGCTTCCAAAGGAACCAGCCAGAGGATAGAGGAGGATTGTCCAGAACCAGAAGACCTGAAAGAGGACACCCTGGACACAGTGGTGGATGGCAAAACAATGAGGGAGATAATATCAACCTTGCCATTCACACTCCAATTCAACAGAAAACTCAAACCAGAGGGCAGGAAGGATATGGATCAAGTTCTTCAGATCCACCAACTCCTCAAAGATTTATTTCAATGGAGCATGGACAACAAGAGGTTCAACCTAGCAACTCACTGGGCAGAACTGGGATCAAGTTGCCAGAAGATCTGTCTCAAAGAGATAGACTTCAAAGACCTTATGGTAATCACCAAAGGTTGGAATCCTACCAGGCAGCACAGACTCCTGGAGGCAAGGGCACAGAGGATAAGGGAGAATCAAGCCACTATCCTAGCTATAGAAGAACAGTTGACCCAGACAGGGCCTACTCAGATTCCTTCAGGTTCACAAGGAGCAGGCCAAATCAACTCTCCAGTGGCTTCACACCATTCAGACACCAGCAGATCAGTGGCCAAGAGTCACCATTCTTCACAATTCCAGGAAGTTTCCAGGAGAAGACAAGGCAACAAGGGCAAGAACAAAACCTCCTTCAACCAGAGGAGGAAAGAGTCAGAACCCATGATCCAGAAGCTGTTGGATTTGGTAAAGGAAGTACACAAGAAGCAGAAGTAGTTGTAAACCACTCTAGAATCAGTAGTCCTAGTAATAGAAACATTACCCCCACTCAGACTGAAAATAACATTGTCACATCTGAGAGTAACATCAACAGTGATACACTGTGGTTACAAGTGTCCCAATATTCTGAACAATCTGCAAAGCAATTTGCAGAAATTAAAGCTACCCAAGAGAGGATGAGACAAACTCAAGCCTCCTTGGAAAAAATAGTTAAGAATCTTCAAGAAGGATATGCTCAACTGAGCAAAGCCTCTGAAGAATCCAACAAAAGACTGAACCAAGTCTTTGAGGAACAACACCACAGCACAAGGGACAGGGAGTGTCTGGATCAAGACATTAACAAATTGTTTAATGCCTAACATAGCTTGAAGCCCCAACCACAAGGCCAAGCTATGCAGAATCCATATCAACCAGATGACATCAAGCCAGATGCCATGTTGTTAAATAAGGCAAGATCTCCATCACAATACCAGGATTGAGATGGCATGTCTTATTCAGAGAAGGAAGCCTTGAAACAGCTTCCTGAGGCCTCAAACTGGCCCAAATTCTCTGGATCAGGAGAATATGATCATATGGAACTCATAGATTATATTGATGGACTCTTCATTGATGTACCAAGCATACCAGACTACTGGATTACTGCTAGATTGAATACTGCATTTCAAGGTCATGCAAGTATATGGTATACAGAAATGAAAGAAATCCATGGCAGAAGAAACTGGCCATGGTGGAAGAGTCAGATAATCCAAAAGTACAGTAATAGAACTTGGATATGGCAAAAGACCATGTCATTTGAAAATGACAAATACTCTGTGGACAAAGATCCATATGAGTGGTGTCTCAGACAGTCTAAAAGACTTAAAGCCATTGATCCTCAGATGAACATCCAGATGAGGAATCACAAAATTCTGAAACAACTTCCAGGAGAATTAGAGCATTCAGTGAAATGCAGATGAAACCAAAATTGCACTCTAGATGACATAGCCAATACCTTACAAGACATAAGGAAGAGGACAAATATAGGAAAATTCACCCCATATAGAAGCAGTAGTTTCAAGGAGAAACAACCTTTCAGGGTGGAGTTTAAAGACAAACCCAGAGAAAGAGTGGCAGAAGTGGCAAAGAAGAAGAATTCTTGTCACAATTGTGGTTCAACAGACCACTATGCCAACAACTGTCCAAAAGCAAAGAAAAAAGTCTATGCTATAGAAAAAGTCCCTGAAGAAGAACCTCCAACAGAGGATTCTGAATCAGACTCTATGGGAGATGCCATCAGAGAACCATCTGATGATGATCAAGACCCAAGAGAAGAATTTCTAGTGGAATACCAAGAGGAAACCCCATTGGAAATCCAGGATATACAGTTGGAGGCAGGCATGCCACAGGACACTGCCAACAAGAACTTGTGCAAACACACACAAGATGCAGAAACATTCCTGGTTACACCAACCAAAGGAATGGCATATATACATGGAACAGCCACAAAAATGACTGTATGTATTGACAATGCTCAGCACCCACTGATCATTGACAGTGGAGCACATTGCTCCATAGTTGTCAGCCTGTGACTCAAAACCAGAGCACAAGCATGACAGCCAAAATACCATAAACCAATGGTATAGCCAAAATACCACCAAAACATGGAGCTGAGCCAAATTGGCTCAAAAGGTATCAAAAGAAAGAGGAAACTCACCTCTTTCTGAAAATATAAGTCCCATTACCATAGGACAAGAAATAACAAAGTTATTCCTGCTCAGAGTTATTGCTGAGCATAAACCTTAATTTTCACCTCTCATCTAAAATCTAGAAGGAGAGGCTTAACCCCATCAAATGGGTATTCAAAATGAAGCTCTAAGCCAGGGCTATCCAATGGTACCAGCCAAACTGAGCTAGCACCAGTATTACTTGAGTTATGGTCAAATTCAGACCAAATAAGGGTGAACAAAACATTCACCTCTCATCTAACTTTTACAGTTTTAGTGTGAGATACCTAAAGTGGGATCTTTTTGGAAAGAGCACAATCAGGGCTATCTGATGGTGCCATCCATTTCCTCATAACTCAACTACAACAGAAGTTATCGGCCAAAGAAGCTTAATACAGCTTTTGACCAGACCACGCCAATGTACAAAAATACTTGTACATGGGATAACTTTGTCATATTTAATGATAACCATGTCAAGTTGGGTACCATTGTGTAGAGCTCTTACAGAGCTATTCAATGAACCAACTTTGAGCTTGATATCTCAAAAACTGACAGAGTTATGACCATTTTAAGGTCAAAATCCCACCTGCTGTCAGATACAGCCTTACCATGGGATAATATCCCATAACCATGAATATGAGGTGTCAAATAGACGAAGAAGCATGTTTTTACTTCAATACTGGGGTCCCATACAGTTTCTGTACAGCATTCTACGCGTCATACATGTCGGAATCAGGCTGTGAGGTCCCCAGATGAAAACTTTCACCCTGTATTGGTGAAAACTGCCCAGATGTGGTTTCAAAACCACATCTGAGCCCAATACAGGGTATACAGGCTGTTTGCAAACCACAAGCCTGTCATAGAGAGTGAAAAATCTTTACTTCCTCTACGTGGAAAGGTCTAGCAGCCTTTCCACCTCAATTTTAGGATAAAAGGAGGGCTTTTCACAGCCAAAAGCCTTTCCTCATCCTGCTCTTGAATAACCTACGTAGTAAACTGTCAAAAACAGTTTTACTCTTGGTTAAATAATCAGGTACAATTATAATCTTAATTATTGTAATCCAACAGATAAAGCCTGCACCCAGGGTTCTCAATAGCGCTCACCACCACTATTTCTTAATAGTAGAACCCTTTTATTTTATTATAACATCTTTATGAAACTTTTTAAATCATTTTTTGCCGTGTCACATACACGGTTAAAGTTGTAATTAGCCTAGTTATACCTTTATCATAGTATCAACCTGACATTTTGGGGGCCTGGCCGTGTTTTTTGACCTTTTTTGGACCTTACAAGTAAGTCTTTTCTCTGTTTTATGACTTATTAACCAGTGTTTTGTCTTTTTTTAGGCATAATTTCTTTATTTAAATATATATATTATATATATTTGTCCTTTTTATATACATACTCATATTATAAGAGTATTATTCACGTGGCTAATACCCACTGAATTTAATTATTTTTGGCGTGTTTTGTATATAAAAACACATAAGCCATCAATAAAGTCCTGTATTCTTGACTGAATAAGGACACCTCTGACTGAAAAACCATCAGTTAAGGCGTGGATTAAGTGTATTGTTAACTCAATAACACTTATACAGAACCACTTGTACAGAATACGCTTGAAAACCACAAGTGTATCTGAGGGATACTGACACACAAACAGTGTGATTGGACACCATAAGCTGTATTTTTGACGTGAAATTGTTAATTCAATTACACTGTCATTATACAAGGGCATACTGTAATAATATACAAGCCCAGAGGGCATTCTTAGACATGCAAAACCAGCCTTTTAAGAAGTCTTAACTGACATAAGCCCTCTTTTTCCTGTTTTGATTCAGTGGAAGAAAACTACATCCCACTTGAAACCCAGTCACAGGCCAACACACCAGTGACACCCTCAGAACCAGAGGGCAGCAAGGGTAAAGGAAAAAGGCTTAGTGAAGGTCCCATTACAGCCAAGAAGTGGACACCAATAGCCACCCAGAGGAGTAGAAAACCACGAAACTCTGCTTCAATACAAGGTAAACCAATCTTAACCACTTGTACAGGGAAGATTACAATTATTAACCCAGTTGTAACCTCCAAAGGCAAACTGCCCAAATAAGCAGATAACAAATTTGTACAAGGCACAGTCAAAGGTAAATACCCTAAGAACATAAAGTTTTTGACTGCTTTCAAACACTGATATGTCCCCTGCATACCTCAGAGACCTTGGCTTCCAAAGGAACCAGCCAGAGGATAGAGCAGGAATGTCTAGAACCAGAAGACGTGAAAGAAGACACATTTGACACAGTGGTGGATGGCAAAACAATGACGGAGATAATATTAACCTTGCCATTCAAACTCCAATTCAACAGAAACCTCAAACCAGAGGACTGGAAGGATATGGATCAAGTTCTTCAAATCCACCAACTCCTCAAAGATTTGTTTCAATGGAGCATGGACAACAAGAGGTTCAACCTAGCAACTCACTGGGCAGAACTGGGATCAAGTTGCCAGAAGATCTGTCTCAAAGAGATAGACTTCAAGGACCTTATGGTAATCACCAAGGGTTGGAACCCTACCAGGCAGCACAGACTCCTGGAGGCAAGGGCACAGAGGATAAGGGAGAATCAAGCCACTATCCAAGCTATAGAAGAACAGTTAACCCAGACAGGGCCTACTCAGATTCCTTCAGGTTAACAAGGAGCAGGCCAAATCAGCTCTCCAGTGGCTTCACACCATTCAGAAACCAGCAGATCAGTGGCCAAGAGTCACCATTCTTCACAATTCCAGGAGGTTTCCAGGAGAAGACAAGGCAACAAGGGCAAGAACAAAGCCTCCTTCGACCAGAGGAGGAAAGAGTCAGACCCCATGATCCAGAATCTGTTAGATTTGGTAAAAGAAGTACACAAGAACCAGAAGTAGTTGCAAACCACTCTAGAATCAGTAGTCCTAGTAATAGAAACATTACCCCCACTCAGACTGAAAATAACATTATCACATCTGAGAGCAACATCAACAGTGACACACTGTGGTTGCAAATGTCCCAATATGCTGAGCAATCTGCAAAGCAGGCTTCCGAATTTGCAACTGCCCAAGAGAGGATGAGAAAAACTCAAGCCTCATTGGAGCAGATAGTTAAAAACCTTCAGGAAGGATATGCTCAACTGAGCAAAGCCTCTGAAGAAACCAACAAGAGACTGAATCAAGTCTCTGAAGAACAACACCATAGCAGCAGGGACAGGGAGTGTCTGAACCAAGACATCAACAAATTGTTTGATGCCTACCATAGCTTAAAGCCCCAACCACAAGGCCAAGCTATGGAGAATCCATATCAACCAGATGACATCAAACCAGATGCCATATTGTTGAATAAGGCAAGATCTCCATCACAATACCAGGATGGAGATGGCATGTCTTATTCAGAGAAGGAAGCCTTGAAACAGCTTCCTGAGGCCTCAAACTGGCCCAAATTCTCTGGATCAGGAGAATATGATCATATGGAACTCATAGATTATATTGATGGACTCTTCATTGATGTACCAAGCATACCAGATTACTGGATTATTGCTAGACTGAATACTGCATTTAAAGGTCATGCAAGTATATGGTACACTGAAATGAAAGAAATCCATGGCAGAAGAAACTGGCCATGGTGGAAGAGTCAAATAATCCAAAAGTACAGTAATAGAACTTGGATATGGCAAAAGACCATGTCATTTGAAAATGACAAATACTCTGTGGACAAAGAACCATATGAGTGGTGTCTCAGACAGTCTAAAAGACTTAAAGCCATTGATCCTCAAATGAACATTCAAATGAGGAATCATAAACTTCTGACACAACTGCCAGGAGAACTAGAGCATGCAGTAAAGTGCAGATGCAACCAAAATTGCACTCTAGATGATATAGCCAATACCTTACAAGACATAAGGAAAAGGACAAATATAGGGAAATTCACCCCATATAGAAGCAATAGTTTCAAGGAGAAACAACCTTTCAGGGTGGAGTTTAAAGACAAACCCAGAGAAAGAGTGGAAGAAGTGGCAAAGAAGAAGAATTCTTGTCACAATTGTGGCTCAACAGACCACTATGCCAACAACTGTCCAAAAGCAAAGAAGAAAGTCTATTCTATAGAAAAAGTCCCTGAAGAAGAACCTCCAACAGAGGATTCTGAATCAGCCTCTATGGGAGATGCCATCAGAGAACTATCTGATGATGATCAAGACCCAAGAGAGGAACTTCTAGTGGAATACCAAGAGGAAACCCCATTGGAAATCCAGGATATACAGTTGGAAGCAGGCATGCCACAAGACACTGCCAACAAGAACTTGTGTAAACATACACAAGATGCACAAACATTCCTGGTTACACCAACCAAAGGACTGGCATATATACATGGAACAGCCACAAAAATGACTGTATGTATTGACAATTCTCAGTACACACTGATCATTGACAGTGGAGCACACTGCTCCATAGTGGCCAGAAATTATCTGGATAACCACTTCCCAAACTGGGAAAAAGAACTCTTGCCCACCAGGGCAAAGAACTTTAAGAGTGCATCTGGAAAGATGACCTCTATTGGGACAATTATCAAAGAGATAATTATACCCCACAGAAAAGGTAATATCAGACTCAACCCAGAGTTTGTAGTGCTTGAAGATGCCCACATCCAAGGGTTTTTACTGGGAACAGATTACCAGAGGATGTATGGCATAGATATTTAAAACAGTAAAAATAGGCATATTACCATTGGTACTAGCAAGGAAAAGAAATTTTCTCTTGATATATACCAGATATCTTCTCAGGACCCACTGGAAGAACTTCTGAAAGAATTCAGAGAGGGACAGTTTAGCACTACCCTCACCAGTAAACAAAAGCTAAGTTTACTGAAGATGCTGAGGAAGAATAGACCAGCATTTGCCATTGGTGAAGAACCATTAGGCAAGATCAAAGGCCATGATATAGAACTGTATCTGGATGTAGAAAGGCCTTATCCACCCATGTTAAGGAGACCCCCTTACCCAGCAAGTCTGGAGACCAGGAAAGAGATTGAGAAACATATCAATGAACTCCTGGACATGGATGTCATTAGGAAGATTGGACATAATGAAATAGTGGAAATCACCACTCCTGTCCTAATCACCTGGCATGATGGCAAGTCTAGATTGTGTGGAGATTTCAGAGCCCTGAATAACTACACAAAAGCAGACATGTACCCTATACCAAGGATACCTCATGCCTTGGATAAGCTAGCCAAAGCCAAATACATTGTGGGAACTCCTCTTGTGTGGGATTAAAATGAGGCAGTACCTGGAGGGGGAAATCACAGGTAACTAGTTTTGAATTGCTAATAACTCCTGTAACCAAGGGTGGCAAGGGTGTATTGCCTGCCCCTCCTAAAATACTGAACAAAATCTTCCTTGGAGCTCACAAACCAAAATAAAATTAGTAAGTGGCTTTACAACTGCAGAAGACAAAATTCAGCAGTCTCAGATCAGACCTATTCAATAAATAATATGAAAAATAATGTCAGTAATTTGGTTAATTTTTAGATTTTAATGAAATACTTGTCTGTTTAATTTTAATTTCTTTTTTTTGGTTAAATTGAGGTGAGTTGTTTCTTCTTGGTGATAAATCCTTGGTAGGGTGGGTTATTTAAGGTTTTCTAGAAAATTTGATTCGTGTTGATAAAGGTAAAGTTGTTAAGGTATAGTTATAATAGGTAAAATAATTTTTGAAAGGTTTGTTATTCTTTTTTTTTTTCAAGAGTGTTTAATAATAAGTTAAAATTGTATTTGTTAAATTTAAGAGGTAAGGTTCTTTGATATTGAATTTTTAAAGGGGTAAGTTATTTTTTTAAGTCTTGATAAATGGTGTTAATTTTACTGGATAAAATATTTTAATAGAGTAGTAACCCTGATCTTGGGTACTGGGTAATTTTTAATTTTATTTTAATAATAATAAGATTCCACTGAGCTTGGCTACTGGGTAATCTTCAATACTATACTTCCACTGAGCTTAGCTACTGGGTAAGTAAATTTACTATAATATTCTGGACTACCTCCCAGGTGAGGGATGACTTATTCCTGTGCTTGTAATGTGCAGAGGATATATTGTGCATGGGGGGGATTTTGAAATTTGGGGGGAGAGAGCCCCTCTATTTATACCTTTTGGGAGCCCAGAGGGCCCTCCATGGGAGCTGTCTTTTTCCACTTTAATTCCTCTTGATTTCATCATGTGACTCCATTTTTTGGTGAGGACCTTTCTTGCATGGGTCAGGTGATTTAAGGTTTGGTGATAATTTTCTTTCTGCACAGCCTCCATTTATCACATGATTGTCTTTTGGTGAACTAATTATGATGTGATATTCTTGAATTTTCCTTGCATACATGAGGTGATTCAATTTTGGCTGGGGATTTTTGTTGTGCACAGCCTCTTTTCTGTCACATGATATGCTGTTGGTGGATGCAGTATCACATGATGACCTTGTAATTCCTTTGCATATGTCCTAATTTAGGTTGAGTAGAAATGGCTGTGTAATTTATGCAGGTGTCATGTTTGTTTTTCTTCTTTTTGAACTTTAAAATGAAGTCAGGTGATAACTTCTTGCATTGGTGAATTTACTGTTTTTTATGAGATGATGTGATTTTTGATTTTGACACATGCTGTGCATAGTCATGTGGTTGAGATTTAATTGGAATTGTGTACCGCATGCAGCCTGTTGTAACTAGCTTTGGTTGCATGAGGTGATGAGTGGTATAAATAATTATGTTTTAAGGTTTTAAGTGGGGCTACTGTAGATATAAGATAAGATACTCCTGGGGCTGTGTTGTAAATGAATTGCAGGAATTCCATGGAGTTGAGCTTTGCATAATGTGACTTTGAATGCAAGTTGGCTGTATAACTAATGCATGTGTCATTTTCTTGCTGCATGAGTCCTGTGGCTATAAGGGGGTGTAAAGCTGGGTGGGGTGTAATTTAAAGGGTGGTACCTTATTTGTTGTAACTAGTGTACTATATGTAACTTGATTTTTTACATATGCATAATGAAATTGAATAATTTATTTAAACACATACACTTCCTTTTGGTGCCTGTGCCATGGTTTTATGAGTTAAACCCAGCTTCTTGCTGTAAAATTGACCTTTTGGTGTAAAATTTGAGTGTAAGTCTGCCTGTAGGCTGGATTTCCTGCTGTTATAGGGTACTATGAGCTTGAGCCTGGTGAAAAAAATGGTATGGAATACCACAACATAACCAAGATGGATTGTATGAAAGGCTTCCACCAAAATGGAGTTAAACCAAACTCCATGAAATTACTCAGAATAATATGCCATATGGGCATATATGAGTACACCAGGATGCCATTTGGCATCAAGAATGCACCAGCCCACTTCCAAAGGATGATGGACACCATATTTCAAGAAGAAATAATGGAAGGCTGGATGGTAGTGTATATTGATGATATCATTATATACTCAGAGACATGGGAAGACCATGTACAATACATAGACAGAGTGCTAAGTAAATGTACACTCATCAACCTGAAAATTTCACTTAAAAAGTGTAATTTTGGCCAACAAGAGCTACTAGCTCTAGGACACAAAGTCTCAGGCCTTAGTCTGGCAATTGACCAGAACAAAGTAGCAGCAGTACTGCAAAAGCCAGTACCAAAGAACATCAAAGAGATGCAATCTTTCCTTGGATTTGCTAGCTACTATAGAAACCACATCAAAAACTTTGCCCACATAACTAGTAGTTTATACAAGTTATGCTCAAAGGATGTAGTTTTTGAAATAACCAAGGAAGGGAGGGATGCATATGAGAGGATCAAATATGAACTCACAAATGCACCTGTGCTCATCTTGCCTGACTTTGAACTACCATTCAAGCTATATATAGATGCAGCATGCAGCCAAGGCTTGGGAGCAGCCCTTCACCAAAGACAAATTGTGGATGGTGAACCAAGAGAAGGTGTGATATGTTACATCTCCAGGCAGCTGAAAGATTCAGAAGCTAGGTATGGGGCCACCCAGACAGAATGTCTATGTCTAGTCTGGGCTCTAGAAAAACTCCATTATTGTTTGGAGGGTGCAGTCTTTGAAGTCTACACAGACTGCACAGCCTTGAAGTCTTTACTAAACATGAAGACTACTAATAGACACATGCTGAGATGGCAAATAGCCATCCAGGAGTATAGAGGGAACATGACCATCATATACAAAGAAGGTAAAAGCCATACCAATGCAGATGGCCTTAGCAGATGGCCACTGGACAATGTCAAAAGCAATCCAGCTTATGACCCTGAAGTTTCTGCAAAAAATTCCTATCCATTTTATGGAAATAAATAGGAAGAAGAACTTCAGATTCTCTGAATGGGCACCAGGGAGTGGTACCCTTGACAATGGAAACACTGATTCAGAAGGGACAGAAACCCCCATACTGGGAATAAGTTCCTCAGAACTGCACAATGAATTTTTCAATGCAGTGCTGAAATCATATGCTAAACACAAACAGTGTAGCATACTACTCCAACTCCTTCAACAAAAATACAGGAGCCCAGAACTGGAAACCCAGCTGGAGGAACCCTGGTTGAGGGCCTATAAGGACAATAGATTCTTCCTTATAGATGGCCTGATTTATCACAGAGATAAGCACACCAGTGCACTCACAGTGATAGACAGAGACCACATCTCTTTAATCCTGCAGGAATGCCATGACTGCCCCTACATGGGACACATGAGTGAAGACAGGAATAAAGAGAGGGTAGCAAGCACAGCTTGGTGGCCCAAGTGGGAGCAAGAGTTGAGTGAATACATCAACACTTGTGAAAGATGCCAAAAGGCAAATAGAAAGCATGGGAAGAAATATGGGTTGCTTCAACACATAGAAGAACCCAAACACCCATGGGAAACCATCAACATGGACTGGGTCACAGGACTTGTCCCAGGAGGCAAAGAAAACTACAATGCCTGCTTAATCATAGTTGATAGGTTCAGCAAGAGCATGAGATGTCTACCATGCCATAAAGAGGACACAGCCATGGACACTGCTCTGTTATTTTGGAATAACATCATATCCACCTGTGGAGTCCCTAAGATCATAATTAGTGACAGGGACCCAAAATTCACATCTGAATTTTGGACCAATTTATATGACACGCTTGGCACCAAGCTTGCTTTTTCCACAGCTTACCATCCACAAACAGATGGCCTAGCTGAGAGGATGATCCAAAAAATGGAGGACATCCTCAGGAGGTTCTGTGCCTATGGCATGGAATACAAGGACCATGAGGGATATACCCATGATTGGGTCACCCTCTTACCAGCAGTCCAACTGGCCTAAAATACAAGCCAGCACTCTACCACAGGAAGAACACCTGCACTGGTAGAGAAAGGGTGGAATCCCCTTTTACCTGTGGATCACTTGAAGAAAAATCTTCTGACCATCCACCCCACAGCCAAAGACTTCCATGATATGTGGAAGAAAGCCTGTGATACTTCTGCCAAATGCATAGCTGAGGCCAAAGAGTATAATAAGCAGAGGTGGGACAAATCACATATGGAACCTGACTTCAAGGAAGGGGACCAGGTGTTAGTGTCTACACTAAACTTTAACAATCTCAAAGGACCCAAGAAAATGAGAGACTCATTTGTAGGGCCCTTCACTATCATTAAGTTGATAGGGAAGAATGCAGTAGAGGTCAAGCTCACTGAGGAGCTTTCTAGGAAACACCCAGTCTTTCCAGTAAGCCTGGTCAAACCATACCTCAAACAGAGGAGGATAAATTCCCCTCCAGGAAGAAAAACATCACTCCACCAGAAATAGTGGAAGTAGAAGACTCTCCTGGACCTGTGAGTAAAATCATTGGGGCCAGAAAAATCAGACTCAATGAGAAGGATCAGAGACAATATCTAGTCAGATTCAAGAACCAGACAGCTGACAAAGACAAATGGTTGGCAGAAGATGCCATACCAGATGGGAACCTTCATCTAAGGAGATTCAGAGCCTCTAGGAGGACTGAACAGTCTCATCAATGATGAGCCTTTTTTAGAGGGAGGGTATGTCAGCCTGTGACTCAAAACCAGAGCACAAGCATGACAGCCAAAATACACAAACCATAGGTATAGACAAAATACCACCAAAACATGGAGCTGAGCCAAATTAGCTCAAAAGGTATCAAAAGAAAGAGGAAACTCACCTCTTTCTGAAAATATAAGTCCCATTACCATAGGACAAGAAATAACAAAGTTATTCCTGCTCAAAGTTATTGCTGAGCATAAACCTTAATTTTCACCTCTCATCTAAAATCTAGAAGGAGAGGCTTAACCCCATCAAATGGGTATTCAAAATGAAGCTCTAAGCCAGGGCTATCCAATGGTACCAGCCAAACTGAGCTAGCACCAGTATTACTTGAGTTATGGTCAAATTCAGACCAAATAAGGGTGAACAAAACATTCACCTCTCATCTAACTTTTACAGTTTTAGTGTGAGATACCTAAAGTGGGGTCTTTTTGGAAAGACCACAATCAGGGCTATCTGATGGTGCCATCCATTTCCTCATAACTCAACTACAACAGAAGTTATTGGCCAAACAAGCTTAATACAGCTTTTGACCAGACCACGCCAATGTACAAAAATACTTGTACATGGGATAACTTTGTCATATTTAATGATAACTATGTCAAGTTGGGTACCATTGTGTAGACCTCATACAGAGCTATTCAATGAACCAACTTTGAGCTTGATATCTCAAAAACCGACAGAGTTATGACCATTTTAAGGTCAAAATCCCACCTGCTGTCAGATACAGCCTTACCATGGGATAATATCCCATAACCATGAATATGAGGTGTCAAATAGACGAAGAAGCATGTTTTTACTTCAATACCTCATATGTCAGTCAATACTGGGGTCCCATACAGTTTCTGTACAGCATTCTACGCGTCATACACGTCGGAATCGGGCTGTGAGGTCCCCAGATGAAAATTTTCACCCTGTATTGGTGAAAACCGCCCAGATGTGGTTTCAAAACCACATCTGAGCCCAATACAGGGTATACAGGCTGTTTGCAAACCACAAGCCTGTCATAGAGAGTGAAAAATGTTCACTTCCTCTACGTGGAAAGGTCTAGCAGCCTTTCCACCTCAATTTTAGGATAAAAGGAGGGCTTTTCACAGCCAAAAGCCTTTCCTCATCCTGCTCTTGAATAACCTACGTAGTAAACTGTCAAAAACAGTTTTACTCTTGGTTAAATAATCAGGAATAATTATAATCTTCATTATTGTAGACTTTATTATTGTAATCCAACAGATAAAGCCTGCACCCAGGGTTCTCAATAGCGCTCATGTCACAACCACGTATTTTGACCCTCCTCCTTGATGGCGGCGGCAATCCAACCTGGAGCCAAGTTGGGGCCAATTGGCCATGTCATATCATTTATGGCCAATTGACCCCTTTTGGGTGTTCCATGGCTCTTATGCCATAACCCATTCCATTGGCCACTTATGGCCCCCATCATCCTTTATGGCCTCAGGCCATATCCTGCGTCATTGGCCCTCTTGGCCAATTTCCACCTCACCAACCCCCAGGCCTCCATCACTGTTTTTGGGCCTGGGGGGTCCCTTTGTCTTCCAGGGGCTTCCAGGCCCCATGGCCACCTTCATTGGTTTCCTGGCCACCCCTTTCATTATGGGGGTTTTGGCCTAAATGGCCTTTTTTTGGGCCATTTAGGCCCCCCACGGCTTCTACGGTCCGCGGGCCGTAATATGCGGTCCGCGGTCCGTGGTCCGTAGGCGGATTAGGCCCCTTTTGGCCTAATCCAATGAGGCCAAAAGGGGCCAAAGGGGGCAGCCACCTAGCCCCCAAGGCCAGGTGGGTCCCAAACCACAATTGGGCCCACCTGAGCCATTTTTGGCCACCAATCCCTTGGACCCAAATTGGACCAAAAACACCTTGGACCCATTTTGGCCATAAATCCCGTAGGACCCACTTTTGGCCCTGGACCACCATGGACCAACTTCACCGTCATGGCCTCTGGCAACCACCAGAGGCCACCAAATCATCTCAACAAGCATTTCCCTCAACTTAAGGGGAATTCTTTCCTTTCCTTCATGCACTCCGTACTCAAGATTGCAGGTGTGGTGCATATATGGTATTATATACCATTATGCACCATTTTTACTCAGCAATCCAATGGTGACGTTTTCAGGACCCAATTCCACCTTTCCATTTCAAGGTCCATAATTCCAACGCCCATTTCGAAGGAGGACTTTTCAGCTTATCAGTCTGGCAATCCATGGCGGCAATTCAGAAGATCATTCACGGATCCCAACCACCTGTATCTGCAGGAGTTGGGTTGGTACAATTCATTCAGGATTATTCTAAGGTCAATTCTCAAGAGGTATTACAAAATTCAATCAGTTGTCAAGACATCAAGTATTCAATACTCTTTGGACAACCCAATTCATCCGTACAGGCCTTATTCAATCAACCTGTATGGCCTTGGCCCAATTGGGCCACTTCTTATTCCACTGTGGGAATCCCATCACACAGTTCAAATTTCAAGATGGCCAGAACTGTATTTCCCGATTCGGACAATACAGTCATTGATCCACCTTCCAGGATCAACTTTTCAGCTTTTCACATATACTGGCCACCTTTCAGCACCTGGGGACTTTTTCCCCAGTTAATTAATATAGTGGATTTATTTTTATCCTTATTTTCTTTTACCTTATTAAAGTTAATACTGATAATCTTAAGTCAGGCATTCAGCACCCTTCTCTTTTATTTCCTCGCCTGTCCAGTGGATATTGGTGGTCATATCCTTATACTAATTCCATTTCCTTTTCTGGCAGGTTGAAACAGTGAATTGAGGATTCACTTGGTTGGCTTCTTGGCTGTTGGCTTCTTTATTATCTTTGGCCATTGGCTTCATCTTTTTCTTATCTCATCTTTTGGCATACTTGTTTTCCCCCTTATTCTTTCTTAAAGAAATTCATTCTTATTATTCTTTATCTTTGGAGCCCTCCAAGTGAGTTCTTGATTCCTGAGTGCCAGGCCCTCTTCTTCCAAGAGCCCCTGTGACATTATATTAATTAACTGATAATTCTTCTTCATTCATTCATTCTTTTATTCTTATATTTTAAATTCATTCATTCATTTCATCAAAATTATGATTCTTTGACGTTTTATGATCTTATGATTCTTCGTCACCTCTCAATTTTCCCTCATTCATTCTTCATTCTGAAAATTGAAAGCTGACCCATTTTTTAATTTCTGTTATCTTTTCAATCTCATTCTCAATCTTAATCAATCTATTTTTATCCATAATTCAGGCATTTTTATCTTTGGTTCTCAAGTTATTCATCAGGTTATTCAGACACGTTCTTCATATCAGGATTCACTTTGATTTATTCCTCAAGAATTTTTGATTTTTTGGAAGAATTCACTTGAAAATTGATTTGATTGACTAATTTGACATAATTGAAATTGACCTCAAGATAATTGATTGACCTGAAGACTTTATTGATTTTGCTGATTATTCACATCAAGATTATTGACATAAACTGATTTTGACTCAAGAATTCATTTTGATTGATTGATTTTTTCTGCAAGATTTTGATTTGATTTGATTTTGATTGTTTGATTGATTGTTTTTATTGACTTCAAGATTCTCATTGATATTGATTTTTACTTCAAGACTCATTTGATTTGATTGATTGACGTATTTGGAGAATTTTGATTCATTGATTATCCAATTTCCTCAAGATTTGATTGTTGATTTTGTACTTCAAGAAAATTCTGATTTTTTTTCATTTATTTGGTTGATTATTCCTGAAATCATGCCAGTTCAACATTCACCTCCAGCAAGACAGACTAGATCTCAGGCCAGAGCTCAAGCTGTTCTGACTCCAACTCCAAGGGCTCCTCTTGATGGTACCCCAGCAGTTTCTCAACTGAGGGCCAGATTGGACAGAGGACCCATTATGGAAGGAGCAGCACCATCCAGGAAGGAAGGAAGAGGGCCAAGAAGGTCAATGTCTTTATCAGGGGTGGTTGGCGGATTCCCAGGATTTTCAAGAACCAGTCCCAAGGTTCAAGGTGAAGATGGTGAAGAGGAGGAGGAGAATTCTGTGGAAGAGGAAGAGTCTAATGGCACTGAGGCTGCTCCTGCTCCTGTGGGAGCATCTGAGGGCACCAGAGGACCAACTCTAGCCCAGTCTGATCAGCCTGCCTCTCATCAGCCTGAACTGTCTTTATTGGCCATTATGCAACAAATGACTCAGATTATGGCCAATCTGCAAGCAGCTTCTTCTTCTGAATTATCAAGACTCCCTCTATGAAGGCTCCAGAATGCTTTGATGGGACTCAGCCCTTCAAAGTCAGAAGCTTTATTCAGTCTTGCCAACTCATCTTTCATAATGACCCGGCAAACGTCTCTCAAGACAGAAAGAAGGTTCTTTATGCCACTTCATTCTTAGTTGGCAGGGCTGCAAAATGGATTGAGCCTTATTTATCCAACCTCAATAATCAAGACTCAAATTATCTCCTCAATTCCTGGCCATTATTTGAATCCCAATTGTTCACTTTATTTGGAGACCCAAATGAAGTTAGAAAAGCAGAAGCTGAATTGGATGGCCTTAGGATGAAAGAAGGTGGGCATGTTGCTTTGTACATTGCCGATTTCAGGAGTTTGGTTTCAAGAATTGGGGATTGGGGTGAAAGGGCTCTTATTCATCATTTCAGGAAGGGTTTGGCCTCCAGGATTCTGGATCAATTGGCCTCCCATCCTTCAAACATTGATTCTCTTCAAGACTTAATGGACGTCAGCCTGGAACTTGATACCAGGTACCATGAGAGGCAGAAGGAAAAGAATCATCATCAAGAGAAGAAGCCTGAAGCCTCAAAGTCTCACTCTTCTCATCATCAAGTTTCTTCAAGTTCAAGACCAAAGAAGAAATTTCATTCTCAAAAGCGGGACAAGCCCCATTCTTCACTGTTGAATAAGGACTTCAAGTTGAAAGGTTCTGAAAAGGAAAGAAGAATCAAGGAGGGGTTGTGTACCTATTGTGGCGGGAAGCATAGTTTTGAGTCCTGTGTCAAAAGGCCTCAAAACAAGCTTACCCAACCGTCAGGCAGTTTTCCCAGCCAGGGAAAAGCCTGAGTGAAGACCATGTTGTGTTCAATGGTCTTCACAGTTTTCCTTCCAGAGCACAATTGTGCATTCTGAATACTGGTGTCAAGAATTCTCTTAAATTTTTTGTTTTCTCTTCTCTTTCTGATGTTTTTTACAGTATTCTCATTGATTCTGGTGCTACACACTCATTCATTGCAAAGCAGTTTGTTCACCAGTACTCATTGACTACGTCAGAACTTCCAGAGAAGATTCCTCTTATCATTTTGGACTCCTCTGAGTCCCCTTCCTTATTTGTGACTCACCATACTAAATATATGGTTGAGCTCCCTTCCTTCCCAAGCTTTGAATGGGATTTTTTAGTCATTGATACTCCCAAGGGAGAAGACCTCATATTGGGCTTTGACTTTCTCAATCATTTTAATCCTTCTATTGATTGGAGGCAAGGGCTGATCACCTTTAATACTGATCAAAAGGACTATTCTGATCCTTCCAATTCCTTCCGTAATGACTCTTCCTCTGCCAAATCATGTGCAGCTCTGGTTGGTGATTCTAGAACACCATCAGTTCCATCTTCTGTCCATATTCCTTCCCTTAATTCCCATCTGTCATTACCATCATCTGGAGATGAAGTCTTCAAAGAGATTCAAGATGTTGGGGAAGATAATTCTGTATCTTCACTTCATCTCTTCTTTGGGAATATGGACCTTCCTCCTTCATCTTATCATGACTCCCTGGAGGAGTTGTGGGATGAAGAGGAAGAGCCAGAAGAAGTAGAAACCGTGATGAAGGTTGTTCCCTCTGTTTATCACCAATACTTGGATGTATTCTCCAAGGTGAAAGCAGAGAAACTTCCTCCTCACCGTGCCTGTGATCATCATATCGAACTGGAGGGGTCTCTACCTCCAGTTGGGGTGATCTACTCTTTATCCAAACAAGAGTCAGATACACTCAGGGCCTACATTTCAGAGAATGTAGAGAAAGGTTTCATCCGGCCAAGCTCCTCCTCAACAGGAGCACCTGTCCTCTTTGTTAAAAAGAAAGATGGTGGCCTCCGTTTGTGTGTTGATTACCGCAAACTCAATGCTGTCACTAGGAAGAACAAATATCCTGTTTCTCCTATGAACCAGCTTCTTAATGTCTTTAATGGTTCTTCTATCTTCTCCAAGATTGATTTGCGTGGTGCATATAACCTGCTCAGAATCAAGGAGGGTGATGAACATTTGACATGCTTCAGAACTAAATATGGCAGTTTTGAGTACTTGGTTATGCCATTTGGGCTCACCAATGCTCCTGCCTCTTTTCAGAATCTTGTCAATGATATATTCCAAGATCTTCTTGATGTTTTTGTTGTGGTTTATTTGGATGACATTATGGTCTTTTCCAAATCTGAGGAAGAACATGTCACCCATGTGTCCACTGTTCTTTCCAGACTCAGAGCCAATAACCTTTTTGCCAAGGCTTCTAAATGCCTTTTTCATGTTTCTAGTGTAGAATATCTTGGTTATGTTGTTTCTTCTGAAGGCCTCAAGATGGACCAAGCAAAAGTCCAGCAGATCCTTAATTGGCCTCCTCCAAGAAACCTCAAGGCTCTTCAATCCTTCCTTGGCTTTGCCAACTTCTACCGCCGTTTCATCAAGAATTATTCAAAGAAAATCAGTTCACTCACCAGTTTCCTCAAGAAAGATTCCTGTTTCCCCCTCAATGAGGAAGCTCTTAGCCAGTTTCATCAACTCAAAGAGGCCTTCACTACCGCTCCAATCCTTTCCCACTTCAATCCTTCTCTACCGACCATTGTAGAGACCGATGCATCCGATTATGCTTTGGGTGCTGTACTGAGTCAGGTCTCTGACTCAGGAAAACATCCCATTGCCTTTGACAGCCGCAAGCTTATTCCAGCAGAACTCAACTATGAAATTCATGACAAGGAACTCCTTGGTATAGTCTGGGCTCTCAAGCGCTGGAGGGCTTTTCTTCTTTCTCTGTCCTCTCCTTTTGAAGTTCTCACTGATCATTCTTCTCTTCAGGACTTTATGTCATCAAAGATCCTTAATTGCCGTCAAGCCCGTTGGGCCGAATTCTTATCTGAATTTCATTTTTCAATCACTTACCGCCCTGGCCGCCTAGCAACTCTTCCAGATGCCTTATCACGTCGGGACGACGTCTATCCGGAGAGGGGGGAGGATTTCATCAGCAAGAATCCAATGAATTTTCAACAACTAATTAAGCAAGATGAAGTTCAACCCTCAAAGTTTTTTGCAGTCAAGGTGGATTCTTTTTCAAATTTGATTGATTCAATTCAGAAGAAATTATGGCAAGATCCTCAGTACAGAAGTATCCTTCAAGATTTGGGTAAAGGTAAATCTGCCCAAGATTATTCTCTTGATTCCTCCTCCCAACTCCTTCTCTTCAAAGATCGGGTGGTAGTCCCAAGTGACTCCACAATTCAACTCAGCATTCTTCAAAAGCGTCACGATTCTCCTCTAGCTGGACACCCTGGCCAAGAGAAGACTCTCAAACTTGTCAAGCGGGACTTCCACTGGTCCGGCATGACTCAATTCATTAAGGATTATGTATCATCCTGTCAACAGTGCTCAAGAAACAAGAATATCCACCATAAGAAGTTTGGACTCCTCAAACCTCTTCCAATTCCAACTGGTCCTTGGATTTGTCTTTCAATGGATTTCATCACTCAACTGCCCCTGTCCAATTCTTTTGACTCAATTCTTGTCATAGTGGACAGATTCTCAAAAATGGCGGTTTTTATTCCAACAATGTCTTCAATAACTTCTTTGGATTTGGCCCATTTATTCATCAAGAATATCTTCTCAAAGCATGGCCTTCCATCAAGCATTGTCAGTGATAGAGGTTCACTCTTTGTTTCTTCCTTCTGGACCAATCTTTGCCAGCAGCTCAAGATTTCAAGAGACTTGTCAACTGCTTATCACCCAGAAACTGATGGACAGACAGAGAGGGTAAATCAGATACTAGAACAGTATCTTCGGATGTATGTCAGTTATCATCAAGATGATTGGAACACCTGGCTCCCTCTGGCTGAATTTGCCTACAATAATTCTGACCACTCTTCAACCAAGCAATCACCGTTTTTTACTGTTTATGGAAGAGATCCACAATTTGATTCAGTTCACATCACTCAAGATACTCCTGCTGGAAAGTTATCAACAAAAATCCAATCAGTACAGCAAGATGTCAAGAGAGAACTTGAAATCGCCATAAACCGGTTTAAGAGGTATGCAGATAAAAGTAGAGCAAGTCCACCTGTTTTCAATCCTGGTGACATGGTATGGCTTTCTTCCAAGAATATCAAATCAACTAGACCCACCAAGAAACTGTCTGAAAGATGGTTGGGTCCCTTTCCAATCTTGAAGAAAGTCAGTACTCATGCTTACCACCTCAAGCTTCCATCTCAATGGAAATCCATCCACCCAGTCTTCCATATCTCACTCTTGGAACCAGTCAAGACATCAACAATCCCAAATCGGCATCAAGAGCCTCCTCCTCCAATCATTATTGAAGAAGAAGAGGAATGGGAAGTCTCTCAAGTACTGGATTCAAAGCTCAAGAGAAGAAAATTATGGTATCTGGTGGAATGGAAAGGTTTCAGTCAAGATTCAGAAAGATCCGCATGGGAACCAGCTGAAAACCTCAAGAATTGTCCTGAACTTGTCAAAGATTTTCATTCGTTATATCCTGACAAGCCAGGACCCAATTCTTCAATGGCTTGAATTTTTATGGTGCTTGGTGGGGAGAGGAATTACCAAAAGTAAGTCCCACTCCTGGTATGCACCTTTAGGGGTATTCTACTCTTCCTTGTTGTAAGCATCACCTTGGCCACTCTGTGAGCACTTTTCAATTTGGACACAGACCTTTTGGCCCGGCTTTCAACATCCGAATTCCAAATTTATGGCCATTCACACTTGGGCAAATGGACCATTCCTTTTCACTCTCCTTCCCAAGACTTTATTCTTTCAACACATTCATTTATCAAGAGTTTTCTTATTTATGGCACTGGCGGGAGTGGCAACTACTAAAAGTAAGTTCCTCTCCTGGTGTGCACTTCCCTGAGGGGTCTACAATCTGTCAAAACATCACCTTGGCCACTCTGTGAGCACCTGGCATCAAATTCTTTTATTCAGGTCCTTGGTCACTTTCAAAATCAATTGTCGTAATCCGTGATGAAGATTGGATTCCTCCTCAAATTTCATTTTCTTTATTTTTTCTGTTCCTCTCTTTATATCTGTTTCCTTTTCTCTTCTACTCTTTATATTCTTTCAAAATTTCTTTTCTTATAACTCTTTAACGCCAAAATCTTTACGTCAAATCATGTCTTCAACTTTGTCAAAGCCAAATGTCAAGAGAAGATCAAGTCAACCTCAATTCATATGCCAACAAGCTTATCAGTCCAATTCTTCTTTTCAAGATTCAATACCTCTGGAATCCTTACGTCAAACCCGTCTCATTAGCCTCAACAGGCCTCTACCTTATCTTGGTGCTCAGGAGCTCACCATTCAAGGTAGGGGGGTACTGTCACAACCACGTATTTTGACCCTCCTCCTTGATGGCGGCGGCAATCCAACCTGGAGCCAAGTTGGGGCCAATTGGCCATGTCATATCATTTATGGCCAATTGACCCCTTTTGGGTGTTCCATGGCTCTTATGCCATAACCCATTCCATTGGCCACTTATGGCCCCCATCATCCTTTATGGCCTCAGGCCATATCCTGCGTCATTGGCCCTCTTGGCCAATTTCCACCTCACCAACCCCCAGGCCTCCATCACTGTTTTTGGGCCTGGGGGGTCCCTTTGTCTTCCAGGGGCTTCCAGGCCCCATGGCCACCTTCATTGGTTTCCTGGCCACCCCTTTCATTATGGGGGTTTTGGCCTAAATGGCCTTTTTTTGGGCCATTTAGGCCCCCCACGGCTTCTACGGTCCGCGGGCCGTAATACGCGGTCCGCGGTCCGTACGGTCCGTAGGCCGATTAGGCCCCTTTTGGCCTAATCCAATGAGGCCAAAAGGGGCCAAAGGGGGCAGCCACCTAGCCCCCAAGGCCAGGTGGGTCCCAAACCACAATTGGGCCCACCTGAGCCATTTTTGGCCACCAATCCCTTGGACCCAAATTGGACCAAAAACACCTTGGACCCATTTTGGCCATAAATCCCGTAGGACCCACTTTTGGCCCTGGACCACCATGGACCAACTTCACCGTCATGGCCTCTGGCAACCACCAGAGGCCACCAAATCATCTCAACAAGCATTTCCCTCAACTTAAGGGGAATTCTTTCCTTTCCTTCATGCACTCCGTACTCAAGATTGCAGGTGTGGTGCATATATGGTATTATATACCATTATGCACCATTTTTACTCAGCAATCCAATGGTGACGTTTTCAGGACCCAATTCCACCTTTCCATTTCAAGGTCCATAATTCCAACGCCCATTTTGAAGGAGGACTTTTCAGCTTATCAGTCTGGCAATCCATGGCGGCAATTCAGAAGATCATTCACGGATCCCAACCACCTGTATCTGCAGGAGTTGGGTTGGTACAATTCATTCAGGATTATTCTAAGGTCAATTCTCAAGAGGTATTACAAAATTCAATCAGTTGTCAAGACATCAAGTATTCAATACTCTTTGGACAACCCAATTCATCCGTACAGGCCTTATTCAATCAACCTGTATGGCCTTGGCCCAATTGGGCCACTTCTTATTCCACTGTGGGAATCCCATCACACAGTTCAAATTTCAAGATGGCCAGAACTGTATTTCCCGATTCGGACAATACAGTCATTGATCCACCTTCCAGGATCAACTTTTCAGCTTTTCACATATACTGGCCACCTTTCAGCACCTGGGGACTTTTTCCCCAGTTAATTAATATAGTGGATTTATTTTTATCCTTATTTTCTTTTACCTTATTAAAGTTAATACTGATAATCTTAAGTCAGGCATTCAGCACCCTTCTCTTTTATTTCCTCGCCTGTCCAGTGGATATTGGTGGTCATATCCTTATACTAATTCCATTTCCTTTTCTGGCAGGTTGAAACAGTGAATTGAGGATTCACTTGGTTGGCTTCTTGGCTGTTGGCTTCTTTATTATCTTTGGCCATTGGCTTCATCTTTTTCTTATCTCATCTTTTGGCATACTTGTTTTCCCCCTTATTCTTTTTTAAAGAAATTCATTCTTATTATTCTTTATCTTTGGAGCCCTCTAAGTGAGTTCTTGATTCCTGAGTGCCAGGCCCTCTTCTTCCAAGAGCCCCTGTGACAGCTCACCACCACTATTTCTCAATAGTAGAACCCTTTCATTTTACTATAACATCTTTATAAAACTTTTTAAATCATTTTTTGCCGTGTCACATACACAGTTAAAGTTGTAATTAGCCTAGTTATACCTTTATCATAGTATCAACCTGACAATAGTGGCCAGAAATTATCTGGATAACCACTTCCCAAACTGGGAAAAGCAGCTCTTGCCCACTAAGGCAGGGAACTTCAAAAGTGCATCAGGGAAGATGACTTCCATTGGGACCATTATCAAACAGATAATTATACCCCACAGGAAGGGTAATATCAGACTCAACCCAGAGTTTGTAGTGCTTGAAGATGCCCACATCCAAGGGTTTTTACTGGGAACAGATTAACAGAGGATGTATGGCATAGATATTTACAACAGTAAAAACAGGCACATTACCATTGGTACCAACAAGGAAAAGAAATTTTCACTTGACATATACCACATATCTTCACAGGATCCACTAGAAGAACTCTTGAAGGAATTCAAGGAGGGACAGTTTAGCACTACCCTCATCAGTAAACAAAGACTAAGTTTCCTGAAGATGCTGAGGAAGAACAGACCAGCATTTGCCATTGGTGAAGAGCCACTAGGCAAGATTAAAGGCCATGATATAGAACTATATCTGGATGTGGAAAGACCTTATCCACCCATGCTGAGGAGACCTACTTATCCAGCAAGTGTGGAAACCAGGAAAGAAATTGAAAAACACATCAATGAACTCCTGGAAATGGATGTCATCAGGAAGATTGGACATAATGAAATAGTGGAAATCACCAGTCCTGTCCTGATCACCTGGCATGATGGCAAGTCTAGATTGTGTGGAGACTTCAGAGCCCTGAATAACTACACAAAAGCAGACAGGTACCCTATACCAAGGATACCTCATGCCTTGGATAAGCTGGCCAAAGCCAAATACATAACCAAGATGGATTGTATGAAAGGTTTCCACCAAAATGGAGTTAAACCAAATTCCATGAAGTTGCTCAGAATAATATGCCATATGGGCATATATGAGTACACCAGGATGCCATTTGGCATCAAGAATGCACCAGCCCACTTCCAAAGGATGATGGACACCATATTTCAAGAAGAAATAATGGAAGGCTGGATGGTAGTATATATTGATGATATCATTATATACTCAGAGACATGGGAAGACCATGTACAATACATAGACAGAGTGCTAAGTAAATGTACACCCATCAATCTGAAAATTTCACTTAAAAAGTGTAATTTTGGCCAACAAGAGCTACTAGCTCTAGGACACAAAGTCTCAGGCGTTAGTCTGGCAATTGACCAGAAAAAAGTAGCAGCAGTACTGCAAAAGCCAGTACCAAAGAACATCAAAGAGATGCAATCTTTCCTTGGATTTGCTAGCTACTATAGAAACCACATCAAAACCTTTTCCCACATAACTAGTAGTTTATACAAGTTATGCTCAAAGGATGTAGTTTTTTAAATAACCAAGGAAAGGAGGGATGCATATGAGAGGATCAAATATGAACTCACAAATGCACCTGTGCTCATCTTTCCTGACTTTGAACTACCATTCAAGTTATATATAGATGCAGCATGCAGCCAAGGCTTGGGAGCAGCCCTTCACAAAAGACAAATTGTGGATGGTGAACCAAGAGAAGGTGTAATATGTTACATCTCCAGGCAACTGAAAGATTCAGAAGCCAGGTATGGGGCCACCCAGACAGAATGTCTATGTCTAGTCTGGGCTCTAGAAAAACTCCATTATTATTTGGAGGGTGCAGTCTTTGAAGTCTACACAGACTGCACAGCCTTGAAGTCTTTACTAAACTGTGACTCAAAACCAGAGCACAAGCATGACAGCCAAAATACCATAAACCAATGGTATAGCCAAAATACCACCAAAACGTGGAGCTGAGCCAAATCAGCTTAAAAGGTATCAAACGACAGAGGAAACTCACCCCTGTCTGAAAATATAAGTCCCATCACCATAGGACAAGAAATGACAAAGTTATTCCTGCTCAAAGTTATTGCTGAGCATAAACCTTAATTTTCACCTCTCATCTAAAATCTAGAAGGAGAGGCTTTACCCCATCAAATGGGTATTCAAAATGAAGCACTAAGCTAGGGCTATCTAATGGTGCTAGCCAAACTGAGCTAGCACCAGTATTACTTGAGTTATGGTCAAATTCAGACCAAATAAGGGTGAACAGAACATTCACCTCTCATCTAACTTTTACAGTTTTAGTGTGAGATACCTGAAGTGGGGTCTTTTTGGAAAGAGCACAATCAGGGCTATCTGATGGTGCCATCCATTTCCTCATAGCTCAACTACAACAGAAGTTATTGGCCAAACAAGCTTAATACAGCTTTTGCCCAGACCACGCCAATGTACAAAAATACTTGTACATGGGATAACTTTGTCATATTTAATGATAACCATGTCAAGTTTGGTACCCTTGTGTAGACCTCATACAGAGCTATTCAATGAACCAACTTTGAGCTTGATATCTCAAAAACCGACGGAGTTATGACCATTTTAAGGTCAATATCCCACCTGCTGTCAGATACAGCCTTACCATGGGATAATATCCCATAACCATGAATATGAGGTGTCAAATAGACGAAGAAGCATGTTTTTACTTCAATACCTCATATGTCAGTCAATACTGGGGTCCCATACAGGTTCTGTACAGCATTCTACGCGTCATACACGTCAGAATCAGGCTGTGAGGTCCCCAGATGAAAATTTTCACCCTGTATTGGTGAAAACCGCCCAGATGTGGTTTCAAAACCACATCTGAGCCCAATACAGGGTATACAGGCTGTTTGCAAACCACAAGCCTGTCATAGAGAGTGAAAAATCTTCACTTCCTCTATGTGGAAAGGTCTAGCAGCCTTTCCACCTCAATTTCAGGATAAAAGGAGGGCTTTTCACAGCCAAAAGCCTTTCCTAATCCTGCTCTTGAATACCCTACGTAGTAAACTGTCAAAAACAGTATTACTGTTGTGTAATAAACAGGTATAATTATATATTTAATTATTGTAACTCTTATTATAGTAACCCAACTGGTAAGATTGCACCCTGGGTTCTCAATAGCGCTCACCACCACTATTCTTCAATAGTAGAACCCTTTAAATATATTATAAATCATCTTTTAAATCAAAAACCCTTACTTTTAATCAATTTTCTACGTGGCACAGTCATAATTCTAGTTGTAAATACTCTTATTACCACTTCAATATAGACTCAGCCTGACACACCATGTTTTTCATGACTGGAAAGAGTAAATTTTAATTTTGGAGTAAGAAAATTGGTGGCCATAGAAGAACATCTTCTTTGCCCTGCTTTTCTCTTCATGTTGGAATCTTTTAATTTTAGAACTAGTTTAAACACTGTTAAAAATATCAATAAAAGCTTCTAACCACCCTTTTTAGATCATTTTAAATATCTCAACCATGTGAAAAAATTATTATAATCATTTTACCCTTGAACCATACCATAAGTGAATTAAAGTATCTTTCATTACTGTTAACTTTGTCACTTTATTTCCAAATTCATTCTGGTGACTTTTGGGCGTGTTCTCTCTTTAATTCTATTTTCAAAGACTTTGTTCCTATATAAATTACCTTCCGCTCTTTCAAAATTAATTCCAATTGAAATTTCTCTTGAACAAATTTCTTTTGTAGCCTTAAATATCTCTTGTAGAGTATTTTTGGATAAATTTTTATTGTTGGTAAAACAAGAATCTTTATATTATTATGGTTTTTATACTCATAATGTTAAAAAAGAAAATTGGTGTCTTTTCTCTTAAAAATATTAGATATCAACATTTTTAATCATACTTTACCTTATACAAATTTTGAGGACAGGAAGAGTACTTGATTTATAATCAAAGTTTCATAACCACACCTTAGAAAAGGGCTTGGTTTAGCCATTGCTATAGTAGTACTTGGTTTGAAGCCTTCAAAAAATTCCAGAATGTGTGTAAGAGACCTTCAAACCAGTCAAATATGTTTTTACTAAGTTTTTATAACTTTATGGTAGTTTTACCCTCTTGCAAACAGTTATAATTCACCTGGTTAGTATCAAATCCTTATCATCAATTGAGTCACAGACCCTGTGACTCAATTCCATGCCAAAATTAATGAAATCTTGCATGAACTTTGACCTATCATGAATTTCAGAAAGAAGTTTTGGGGAGCCATGATTCCTTTCCTAATCCAAAATGAATCATTCCAATTTATTTGTTCTTTAATTCTTCATCATATACTACAATAAAGTTTGGTACATAAAATTAAATTGAAAACCTCAAGTAAACAACTTTAATTTTTTCTTCCTCATATTTAAATGTAAGTTTGCTTATGAAATACATATGCACATTTCAACATTTCAATTGAAAACACTTCAAAAACATAGTGTCTAACCTACAAACCACAACTACACTTTAACACAATAATTGATGGTTAAAACCACATGTGGTGTGAGTTAAATTAAGGTTTTGAGGATTTTCAGATTTTCATACAGCAAATCCTGAAAACCTAATTTAAACTTATTTAAAGTTGAGTTACATAATTTTTGTGCAGAGGTGACCCCACCTTATTTGTTGTGAGGAATCCAATGGTGAATAATTTCAATAAGTTTATTTATTGGAAAAAAGCTGTAATAACTTCCATTAAGTTTTTTCCAAAAAAATATATTCATTTTAATATTTTTCTTAAAAATTTATTTTTACATTTTAAGCTTTAATATGAATTTATTGTTAAATTTTCTTTATAATTTTTTATATTTGAATTTTATTTTTCTATTCAAAATACTTCTTTTATTTTCAATTATAACTTGAGTTTATTCTTCATGGTCTTTTGAGTATATGTAAATTCCTCTAAGGCTCATATTCCCTCCCCCTAAAAAAAGAATGCTAATTTGTAATATTTTTATTTCTAGTGTGTCTGAACCTTCTCAAACGTTTGGTAGCTTCAGGTATGTCTTTTTCTGCTAACCATTCATATTCAAAACCTGGATCACTGTATCTGACAGGGTATTCCACTACTTTATTAGTTTTCAATTTCCTTTCTTTGAGAGCTTTGGTAATTTTCTTAAGAAAAGATGTTTCAACAACAGGTATATGCTAGATAAATTCATTAATTAAGGGGAATGTTTCAGCATAACTAGCTTTCTAAGGTTCCATTAAGCGTACTGAAAATTTAGGATTCTCATTACTAAGCTCTTCAGATAATTCTACTCCAACAGCATTCTAACAATGAAGGGCTTTAATGAAAAAAGCTCCTTAAAATTAGTATTTAAGCTTTTTTCATACTTTTATGTAATTGAATTTGGTAGTGGATACAAGCACCAGGTCCCCTACCTTGAATTATGGAGTAGCATGTGACTTATCCCATTTGTCTTTGGAATATTGAAATGAGTTCTCCTTGAATCTTACTGCATTCTTCCTAGCTTTTTCTAGAATTCCTTTGAAGCTAGAAGCTGTTGGATTTTTTTCCACCAAATATTTCCTCAAAAAATATTGGGATAGTCTAGGATTAGATCCTTCCTCCAGAATAGCAGGTGTCTGATTGGTATTGGCATAAATAGATGTTTTATATGTTAGTTCCTAGTACAAGTAGAAGGGTACACCAATTGTGTTTGACTAAATCACAATATTTGAGCTCTAAGCCATATGCACAAAATATTCCTACCATGTCTTCTAATATCTGGATTATTCTTTGAGCTAGGCCATCAGCTTTTGGGTGGTAAGCTGTAGAGAAGGATAATATGGTCCCAAATGATTGATGAATAGTTCTCTATGGTGCTGAGGTAAATTTGGGATTTCTTTCACTAAGAATGTTTGTGAATGTTCTAGTCCATGATAATAATCTATTACATAATAGAAGAGCTGTATCCATGGCTGTATCATCTTTTCAACATGGTAAAAATATTGGAGTTTTTCAAAACCTGTCAAAAATCACTATTAAGGCATTATAGCTTCTATCAACTCTTGGTGGTAGACCAGTTATACAATCCATATGTAAAATTTCTCAAGGTCTACTCCATTCTTGGATATTTTTAATATTTCCACGTCATTTTCAGGTGGATTTATTTACCTCCTGACCTCTGTCACCAGCTTTGAAGTATTCTGAAACATCTTTTTCCCACTTTGGCCAACATATGAAGGTTTTAATTTTCTCTCTTGTTCTATGCTCAGATAGTTGTCCTGAGAATGAGATCTCATAGAATTCTTTTCATAAAAGATTGATCAAGAATCTGTCCACAACTGTCATTACACATGTGTGTTTTTTACCATGGTAAATTATGCCATCAAGTAAATGAGACTTACTTTATCATATGAATATTCCCATATTTCATCCAGGAAATCTGTCAAGGAGTTATATTTATAGTATTTAGCAATTAATTGTCCTATAATGCTACAATTGTTTTATTTAGTGCAACAGTTCCTTAATTCTTCAAAGAAGGTAGTGTTTATGTCTGTAACACTGATTACTTCTATTAGGATTTGTAGAGAAGATTATTCTGAACATAAGAAGTATTTAAATATAGTTTGGTAATGGCCATTAGCATAGTCAATCTGAATTCCTGTGAATATTAACATTTTATAAAATTGTCATATTTCCTCTACATTCCGGTATGGCTATTTGCCATATGAGCATATGTCTATTGTGTGTTTTCATGTTTAGAAGTTATTTCACAGTGGTACAATCTTTTATAGCTTCAAAACCAAATACTTGAAGAAAGTAATTGAGTTTTTCTGAGGCTCAACCTGTAAGGTTTGTCTATGAAACTCTTGATAATAGTAACAGAATCAAGAGTACTGTGACTGTCCTCAGTAAAAATATATAATATGAAAAAATATTATAACCACAAATTTAAATATAATTATTAAAAATAATTATATGAAAAAAATAAATTTAATTATTATTATAAAAATATAATAATAAAAAATAATAATAATCATAATAAATTATAATTATTCTATTATTGTTATAGTCACTGACAGTTATAACAATAAGAAGTGTAAAGCTCTTAATGAGACAATTACACGTGGAAAATATGAATATTAACCACTTATAAATAATATGAATATTATTTATAAAAATAATTAAACACACACTGTGCAGAATTAATTCTTATAGAATAAAAATTCTATATAAAAAACTAATACTAGATAAAAAAGATATAGAGCTTTTAGAGAAAACTTACTTATAATATTTATTTAATACAACAAGTCAAACAGAAACAGTTATTATATTGAATGATAATTATAAGTTAAAAACACGCCAAAAATCAAAAATTTTAAAGATACAACAACTTTTTATAATAAAAATTAAGATCGAAGAGTTTTTAAGAGGAATTTGTGGATTTTAAAAGATATTTAAGATGACTTAATTTTATATAATAAAATATATTATTGGTGATTACAACAATAATCTAAATTCTATTATTTCAATTCTTTAATTTTAATTAATAAAGAATAAAATAACTCAAGAATTATTTTAATAATAAGATTTTATATTTAATAAAACTTTACCTGTTTAAATTTCTAATATGACTGGATTGATAATGAATGATGGACAAAACAGTGATGAAAAGACTCTTTTTATGTCTTCAGAGAAGCTCTCATGTTTCATAGTGGATATAGAGGGCGTGCTCAGGTCAAAACTGAAAAACCATGCTTAAAAATAAAGTTCTTAACTTAAGGTAACTTAATTTTAATTCCAATTTAAAGTTAACAGGATTATTCTTAACTCCATGTAGCTTTAATCCTCATTTAAACTAATTATTTTAGGTTTTTAATATAAATAAGCTTATTTATATTCAATTTCATCACATGAACAACTTAAAAATAGAGTTTCAAGCAGAAATATCTTAAACTCAATTTTTAATTAGTTTTTAAAGAAATTATAATTTTCTTTGAGCTTTAATTAAAAGAGTAAGTTTCCAAGCTAATTACCCAAGAAATTTATTTATGAAAGATACTTAAAATTTAATTTATATGTAGATGATATGAAATTGAAAGCTGTGTGAAGCTTTCAAGCAAATCCATCAAGAATTGGATCTTGAATGAATTTTTGAAGTTATTGCTATTTTTCCACATAAAATAGCAATACATACCAAACCTTAAGTTTTGATAAGGTTTTAATGCTTGTAACCTTAAAGTTTTAAGCTTATTTAAGCTTTTTAAGCTTAATTATGCTTTGAAAGTTCTTAAAACCTTGAATTCAAGCCTGCATATTGGGATTTACCCTCTGGCAGCTTGAAATTCCTGTCTAATTTGGGATAAAACCAGTTTAAACTTTAATGTTGGATCAAAGTCTAATCTTAAAGTTCAAATAAGGTTGAAAATCCTCCAATACAGGTGGACAACCTTAATTGAATTCTTGCAGATCCAAAAAGCTGGGTACCCCAGCTCTATTTGGTCTTTTTCCTTTGTCCCACCTTTTTGTGTGATTTTGCCCTTTAATTTATTTAAAGCCATACTATGGCCTTAAAACCTTTTGAATTGAGCTCACGCAGGATTTACATTCTGTATGGCAAATACTTAGCCAATTCAGTAAATATACACCACACCTCAATTTTAACTAAAATTTTGGTAAGTTTGCATAAACCTTATGCCACTTTAAATTTAAGCTTATTTAAGCTTAAATTTAACAATTTTAAAAAAATGTTAAAAAAAATTACATTAGTACTGTGAGATTCTTAAATCTTCTAATAACATAAGAAATAAGTGTTTTTGGGTATAACACCTTATGGATGTACCCTAGGTTATTTTTGGTGTAGAATCTAAAAATGACATAATATTTATAACTTTGTTTATCCAAAAAAATTTATACTTAATTTTTGTTATTTTTTATTTCAAATTCAATTAAAAAGTCCGTTGAAGACAATTTTAACTGTGTATAAAGGTATTTTTGGCCTTATGGGTATGTTATACATACTTCACAGGCTCACATTCCCTACCACCAAAAAAAATTGTACCACAGTTTTTCTTTTGTAGTATACCCCCAAGTTATTTGGGGGGGTATAATCCACTGTCCAACCTCTCTGCCTATAGTTTTCTAAGTATGTAAAGCTAACAACTCAAACTTTATTGAGCAATTGGTCTTCTCTCATGTCTGAATCTTCTGAGGAACTTTTGGGAATCAGGTATTTCGCTTTCTAAAGTCCATTCATCTTCATGTTGTGGATTTTTATACCTGACTAAGTATTCTCTTTCATTTTCTCCCCTAAGTCTTCTTTATTTCAAGACTTTTAGTACCTTTTTCTCCTCACTCTGATCTAGTGGGGGTACCTCTAAGGGGGTTTCATTTCTCAAAGGAAATAATTCCTTATCACTTGAAGTGTAATGCTTTACTAAACTGACAGGGAAAGTTGGATGTTTGTTTTCCAGTTCTCCTGACAGTTCTACCTTTACTGCATTTGTCCCATGAAGGGCTTTAATAATAAATGGTCCTGCAAAGGAATCTTTTAATTTCTTTGGGCCTTTAATGTTATTAAAGTTCAAGGTTGAAACTAGTATTAAGTCCCCTACTTTGTATTCTGGGGTCTTATGACTTTTATCCCATTTCTGTTTAGCATATTCAAAGGCATCATTCATGCTTTGATTTGCATGATGTCTTATTTTATCAAGCAATAACTTAAAGCTTGAGGCAGTTGGATGAATATCAATCAGATCTTTTCTCAAAGTATCAATTGGGAGTTTGGGTTTCCATCCTTTTTCCAACATTGCAGGAGTCTTTCCTGTTGAAGCATGGATGGAAGTCTTGTAGGCTAATTCCAATGCTGGTATAAGAGTACACCAATCATGGGTAAAGCCATCAGAATCTTTAAGCTCAAGGCCATAAGCACAAAATCTTCTGATCATGTCCTCAAGGGTTTGAATCATTCTTTCTGCCAGTCCATCTGTTTGCGGATGGTAGGCTGTTGAGAATGATAGTCTTGTACCCAAAAGCTTATGTAAATTAGTCCATAAGGCTGATGTAAATTTTGGGTCTCTGTCACTAATAATGTTTTAAAGAGACGAGTATGGGATATTACTCTATTCCAGATCAAAAGAGCTGTATCCATAGCTGTGTCATCCTTGTGACATGGTAAAAAGATTGTTGTTTTGCTATATCTGTCCACAATAACAAGACATGCATTGTAACGTTTATCACCCCCAGGTGGTAAGGCAGTTGTGCAATCCATGTGAGCCACTTCCCATGGGGTACTTGGTTCTTGAATATGGATCATTAGACCAAAGATTTTACCAGTAGCATTATTGCATTTCTGGCATCTATCACAACTGTGACAGTACTCAATGACATCTTTTTTCCAAGATGGCCACCAGGGACATGTCTTAATTCTTTCCATAGTTCTGTCTTCAGACAGATGTCCAGAATATATGTTATCATGGCATTCTAGTAGTATGGTGTTAATTAAAATTCTACTACATAGGACCATGACACATGTGTGTTTAGATCTATGATATAGTATACCATCAAACAAATGGAATCTCCCATTATCATAAGATGTTTTCCAAATATCATCCAGAGAATTAGCCAAGGCTACATCCTTGAAATCTTTGTCAAGTAGAGCAGTAAGAATATGACAATTCCTATCTTGCTTATAGCTTTCTCTAACTTCTTCAAGGAATTCTGTTCCAACATCCATGATATTAATTCCTTCAATTGGAATTTGAGGTTATGCACTTGTAGGAACATAGGCAGGGTTATCAGGTGTATTTGGTAATGCCCATCTACTTAAGCCATCAGCATTCTTATGAATATTTCCAGCTTTATGTACTATGGTCATATTGCCTCTATACTCCTGTATAGCAATCTGCCATCTTAAAATGTGTCTATTAGGAGTTTTCATGTTAAGAAGTGATTTTACTGCATTACAATTAGTAATTACTTCAAACACACTACCATCAAGATAGTAATGAAGTTTTTCCAAAGCCCAAACAAGGCAAAGGCACTCCATTTGGCTAGCTCCATATTTGGCCTCAGTAGGTTTAATTTGTCTTGAAATAAAACAAATTGGACCTTCATAAGGTTTGTTATTGACAATTTGAACCTTATGAAGAGCAGCTCCTAAGCCTTCACCACATGCATCAATATTCAGCTTGAAAGGAAGTTTCCAGTCTGGCATCAATGATAATGGTGCATTGGTCAAGGCATAGTTGATTTCCTCGTATGCTTGAATCCTCTCCTGTTTCATTTAAAAAACAGTTTGTTGATCACAAATTCTGTATAATGATCTGGAATGGATAGCAAAATCTTTAAGGTGCTGTCTGTAATAGCTGGCAAACCCTAAAAAAGACATCATTTGTTTTTTGTTCTGGGGCATTTGCTTCAGTAAAACTGCAGCCACTTTGTTTTTGTCAACACCAAGGCTCAGTCCTGAGACTACATGTCCTAGAGCTTTTAACTCATGAAACCCAAAATTACATTTTTTAAGAGATATTTTCATGTTCACTTGAAGAATTTTCTTATGTACTAATGAAAGTCTCTCTAAATGTAATTGCCAGGTTTCTGGACAAATGATAATGTCATCAATATAAATGATTAACCATCCTTCTGACAATTCATGTGGGAAGATGGTATTCATTATTCTCTGATAATGAGAGGGTGCATCTTTAATACCACAAGGCATTCTCAAATACTCATAAATCCCACAATGAGCAATTATTCTCAATAATTTCCTAGCATGAGGTGTCAAAACATTCTGGTGAAAGCCTTTCAGAGCATCCATGTAAGTAATGAATCTTGCTTTGGATAATTGAGTCAAAGTTTCATGAATTCTAGGGATTGGATACCTGTCTGGGATAGTATAGGTATTAAGTGCTCTAAAATCACCAACCATCCTTGACTTATCATTATGCCAAGTAATGATTACTGGAGTTGTAACTTCTACCTCCTCATTGTGTCCTACTTTTCTAAGAACTCCCAGTTTCATTAGTTCATTAATATGATTTTCTAATGCTTCTCTAGCCTTAGGGCTAGCTGGGTAAGCTGGTCTTCTTAATAGTGGCGGATAAGGCCTTTCCACATTAAGCATAATATCCACTTCATGGCCTTTTATAGCCCCAAGTGGTTCATTATCTGAAGCAAAGGCTTCCCTGTATTGAAATAAAGTTTCAATAAGCTCTTCCTTCATTTCCAGTGTTAATTCAGGACTAATTTGTGCTTCAATTAATTGACTTGACACAAATTTTTCCTTATTAACATTTTTTACTTGTTTAATGACAGTAATTTCTCTTTTTTCTAGAGGAAAAGAAAATTTTTGTCTTTTATTTTCCCCTATAGTGAGATACCTGTCTTTATGATTATTAATATCAATACCATAAATATTGAGATAATCATTCCCAAGTATAAAGTGTTGTGAAGTACAATTATTCATAACAACAATTTCAACTTTCAATCTTATACTTCCTGTAGGATGAGGAAATATGATTGCTGCTTCAAATATACCCAAGGGGTGCATATTTTGGCTAGCACTGCTGAATGTTATACCTTCAAATGACATTAATTTGTCTTTCCAATTGGTATAAACCTTGTCAAGATAATCCTTTCCAAAACAAGTGCAAAAAGAACCTGAGTCAAGGTGTACCTTGGCTTCTGTGTTGTTTATCACAATATTAGTGATACAAGATGAACCAGCTGTATAACCTTTACCTCTGGCAGGTTTGGCTTTTTGCATTTTAGCATCTTGCACATGTATGAGATCCATACATTCATCACTATACTGTGGTAAATGAGTGTGTACCTCAGTGACTTCAAAAGAAACATTAATGTTTTCTATACTAAGCTCCTCTGGTACTTCTTCTTCTTCTGAAGGCTCAGAATCACTTTCATGTAAAGATACATCAGTTGTTTCTTTTGTGTCTTCCACTTTTTCAGCATTTATCTCATTGATTCTTGTCTTTTTTGGGCAAGTGTTTGCTAAATGAGATGTTCTTCCACATTGGTGACATTTCAAAGGAAGTCTGTCTTGTGGCTTATTTGGTTTTGAAATTGGCTTCCCATTAGTCTTGTTGTCTATTGGGGATTTGTATCAATTTCTTCCAATTTTTGTTCTAGTAGTGATGTCCTCCATAGCATTGATATAATCTTCTGTAGAGCAAGGCTCAATACATCTGCTTCTTATAGTATGCTCAAGGTCACCACCACACTTTCTTAATATCCTTTTATGTACCATTGTTTCAGACATATCAGGATGAAGGGCAGTTAATCTGTCCTTCTGTTTAAGAAACCAAGACATGGGCCTGTCCCTCTCAATATTAAAAATTGCTTCTTCAAAGAATTTTCCATTCTAAATCTCCAGGAATCATTAGCCCATTTGGAAATAATTTGCTCTTTCCACCAAGGCCAAGAATGTTTACCATGGTCTTGTCTCATTTTGTAATACCATTTCTTTGCTGATCTGGTAAATAATGAGTGTAGTCTGGCACTTATGTATTCATCTGGTATGTTAAAGTCTTCTTTGAAAAAATAAATTTTTTTCATAAATTCCATATGATTCTATTCTCCTTCACCATTGAAGGTTGGCCATTCCTCTAATTTTGGAATGTCTTTTAAATTGCAAGCAGTTTCCACCTCATTACTTGGAATGGTATGATGTAAATCATTAAGCACATTTCTGTCAAGAATTGGTGTGGATTGCCTTGGAAATTCATTTTTGAGTGATATATTATTAATACTTGATTGAATGTCTTCTTTCAATTCAAGTCTTGCTTTATCACTTTTTTCCAATTGTTCTTGGAAAAGAGCTGCATTGTGACCAGTTGAATTTTCCAAGTTTTGAACTTGTAATTTCAATTCTCTTAACTGTCCAGTTATAAAAGAAATTGAATTGTCATCTGGTTTATTGAGCAAAGTAACTTTAGACTCAATTATTGCACAAATTTGTGTCAAAGACACAATATTGTCTTTATTAACATTTTCAAGGCCAATAATGGTCTTTTGTTGCTCTTTCACTTGTAATATCTCATTACCCAACTTTTGTTGGATATACTCAAATGTTTTGAACTTTGTTATAATTTCTTTATTACAAGATTCAAATTGAGTTACAAGTTTAACAAGATCTATTTCTTTGGGAAAGATTGGCTCAATCTTTCCTCCTCCTTGTTTTTGAATTCCATCAGAGTTCTTGCCATGTTGAACACATTGTCCATGGCTGTCTTTTCTTTCTTTGGGATTCTGTAATTCTGCAGGTAAGGCTTGTTCCATTTGGGCTTTGCCTTTCCCTTTGACTTTTGCTTGCCCTTCTGATTGGTCTTTGGGGCTTGCTTGGGCTTGTTTGGCACTTGTTGAGGCGGATTTTTGCTGGTGGATGCTTGGGGAGCTTCCACTGGGCTGTTTTCCTTGCCTTTGGCCAACTTCTTCTTCTGATCTTCTGATAACATGCTTTGGTTTTTCAACCAAGCTTTTATCTGTTGGACTTGTCCTTTGCAAGACATTGGTGTCCAACCCTTCAGAAGATCCTCTGTCTTTTCTGGCACCATGAATTTATTCACCTGAAGATAAGAGTTCATGGTGCCTATCCAAAGACTTGGGAGAAGCTCCCACTCTTGCTGTTTGGCAGCCATAAACCAGTTCTTTTACTGAGACTGGTAAATCTCCACTGCTGCCTGTTGGAAATGATTCAGGTCTAACAGCAATCACAGTTATGTCAGCTTCTGGACTCTCAATAAGAGGTTCAAAGGTGCTGGCTAACCTTTGGGAACTGGTGGAAGTTCTGGAATCCTCCATTTGTGCCTCTCCTCTGGGCTGACACTCTTGTCTTTTTGATTTGTGACTGGAATATCCTGGTCTAGATCCATTTTATTGGATGGAGTAGTAACTTCCACTTCTAGTAGGAGTCATTGCATGTCAATTTTAAGAAAAAATAGACTAAGAGTGGATTGAATTCACCTGCTGGACCTTTAAAGGGTTCTTTGGTTATTAAACCCCTTGGTGCTGGGCTGGTTTGAATCTCAATACTAGACTCTGAGGCTTCACAGTCTGAAGAGCTGTCTCTAATTGATGACACTAGAGAAAAATAAAAATATAAGTTATTTTATCAAACAATAAAAATAACTTATAAACTCAACTTATTGAATAAAGTTGTTTTAATATAATTTATGGCAAATTACGTCAAAAATAAAGAAAAAATGTCCCAGATAAAAGAAAAATGTTTTTAGTAAAGAGTTTTAATAATTTTTTTAATTTTTTATTTGATTTCTTATTTTCTTTAAAGAAATAATAATTATGCAATTAACAAGTTTATTAATCAAAATTGTATTATTATTCACTTTATACTAGAATAACTCAAAGAATAAATTTCAAGTCTGTGATGTGAAAAAGCCACTAGTTAGACAAAAGAAATTTATTCCAAGTCACTCAATAGTGGATTGTTTCAAACAATATTCTTAAGAAAAAATAACTTTATTAATATTATAAAGATTATTTATAAGGGATAAGTCCCAAAAAAGCCAATATGAAGATAAATATGGCAATTTTACGTCAAAAAACAGTAAAATAAGGTCTAGAATATGATTTATGTCCCAAAAATTGGTTAAAATCATGGCCAGGCCCCCAAATGTAAGGTTTGTCTATGAAACTCTTAATAATAGTAACAGAATCAAGAGTACTATGACTGTCCTCAGTAACAATATATAATATGAAAAATATTATAACCACAAATTTAAATATAATTATTAAAAATAATTATATGAAAAAATAAATTTAATTATTATTATACAAATATAATAATAAGGAATAATAATAATTATAATAAATTATAATTATTCTATTATTGTTATAGTCACTGACAGTTATAACAATAAGAAGTGTAAAGCTCTTAATGAGACAATTACACGTGGAATATTATTTATAGAAGGAATTAAACACACACTGTGCAGAATCAATTCTTATAGAATAAAAATTCTATATAAAAAAACTAATACTAGATAAAAAGGATATAGAACTTTTAGAGAAAGCTTACTTATAATATTTATTTAATACAACAAATCAAACAACAACAGTTATTATATTAAATAATAATTATAAGTTAAAAACACGCAAAAAATCAAAAATTTTAAAGATAAAACAACTTTTTATAATAAAAATTAAGATTAAAGAGTTTTTAAGAGGAATTTGTGGATTTTAAAAGATATTTAAGATGACTTAATTTTATATAATAAAATATATTATTGGTGATTACAACAATAATCTACATTCTATTATTTCAATTCTTTAATTTTAATTAATAAAGAATAAAATAACTCAAGAATTATTTTAATAATAAGATTTTATATTTAATAAAACTTTACCTGTTTAAATTTCTAATATGATTGGATTGATAATGAATGATGGACAAAAGCAGTGATGAAAAGACTCTTTTTATGTCTTCAGAGCAGCTCTCATGATTCATAATGGATATAGAGGGCGTGCTCAGGTTAAAACTGAAAAACCATGCTTAAAAATAAAGTTCTTAACTTAAGGTAACTTAATTTTAATTCCAATTTAAAGTTAACAGGGTTATCCTTAACTCCATGTACCTTTAATTCTCATTTAAACTAATTCTTTTAAGTTTCTAATATAATTAAGCTTCTTTCTATTAAGGTTCATCACATGAACAACTCGAAAAGAGATTTTAAAGCAGAAATATCTTAAGCTCAATTTTTAATTGATTTCTAAAGAAATTATAATTTTCTTTGAGCTTTAATTAAAAGAGTAAATTTCCAAGCTAATTACCCAGGAAATGTATTTATAAAAGATACTTAAAATTTAATTTATATGTAGATAATATTAAATTGTAAGCTGTGTGAAGCTTTCAAGCAAATCCATTAAGAATTGGAACTTTAATGAATTTTTGAAGTTATTGCTATTTTTCCACATAAAATAGCAATACATACCAACCCTTAAGTTTTGATAAGGTTTTAATGATTGTAACCTTAAAGGTTAAACTTATTTAAGCTTGTTAAGCTTAATTATGCTTTGAAAGTTCTTAAAACCTTGAATTCAAGCCTGCATACTGGGATTTACCCTCTGGCAGCTTGAAATTCCTGTCTAATTTGGGATAAAACCAGTTTAAACTTTAATGTTGGATCAAAGTCTAATCTTAAAGTTCAAATAAGGTTGAAAATCCTCCAATACAGGTGGACAACCTTAATTGAATTCTTGCAGATCCAAAAAGCTGGGTACCCCAGCTCTATTTGGTCTTTTTCCTGTGTCCCACCTTTTTGTGTGATTTTGCCCTTTAATTTATTTAAAGCCATACTATGGCCTTAAAACCTTTTAAATTGAGCTCACGCAGGATTTACATTCTGTATGGCAAATCCTTAGCCAATTCAGTAAATATACACCACACCTCAATTTTAGCTAAAATTTTGGTAAGTTTGCATAAACCTTATGCCACTTTAAATTTAAGCTTATTTAAGCTTAAATTTAACAATTTTAAAAAAATGTTAAAAAAAATTACATTAGTACTGTGAGATTCTTAAATCTTCTAATAACATAAGAAATAAGTGTTTTTGGGTATAACACCTTATGGATGTACCCTAGGTTACTTTTGGTGTAGAATCCAAAAATGACATAATATTTATAACTTTGTTTATCCAAAAAAAGTTATACTTAATTTTTGTTATTTTTTATTTTAAATTCAATTAAAAGGTCTGTTGAAGACAATTTTAACTGTGTATAAAGTTATTTGTGGCCTTATTGGTATGTTATACATACCTCACAGGCTCACACAAACGATACATAAAAATTACATTTGAAATGCTCCATATCTGGATTCATTTGGTTTGATTTGCCTAGATATAAAGAATATGAGTACTTCCACGGTTTTTAATTAATAATTTGGACTTGATGAAGTGCAGCTCATAGCTCATCTCCTGATGAATCAATGTGAATTTTCAAGGGAAGTTTAAAATCTGAAATCAGTAAACGTGGAGCAGTAGCTAATGCTTTACTCAAGGATTAAAAGGATTCAACTCTATCAACATTCATTTAAACTACTTTATCTTTGTCACACAGCTTATAGATTCATCTTGCTATGAATTAGAAATCTTTAATATGCTTCCTGTAGAGTCCTGAAAGCCGTAGAAATGAATGTATTTCCTTTTTGTTTGAGGCACAGGCTTTATTTGGAATGCTTAAATTCTATTTTTGTCTATTCCAAGGGATAGACCAGATAACACATATCCTAGGGCTTTGAGTTCTTTGAACCCAAAATGATATTTCTTTAAAGAAATATTCATATTCACTGATTAAACTTTGTCCAAGAATCTATATAATCTATATATATGTTCTCCCAAAGTCATAGAGTAAAAAATAATATCATCAATATAAAGGATTAACCATCCTTCTGAAAGGTTGTCAGGAAAGATTTCAATTATCATACTTTGGAAGTGTAAAAGTGAATTTTTGATACCAAAAGGAATCCAACATTATCTGTACACTCCACAAGGGACAATAACTCTTGAATGTTTCCTTGCTCTTGGTGCTACCACCTTCTGGTGGAAAGCCTTCAGGAAATCCATAGTTCTGATGTAAACTGCTTAAGATATTTTAGTAAAGGCAATTTGTATTTTTGGTATGGGTAATATGTTAGGAACAGTGTAAGTATTCAAAGCTCTGAAATCCTTGACAATTCTGTATTTTTCATTATGCAATGACACTATGAAAGGTGGAGGTGTTTCTACTTCTTCATTGTGGCTGATTTTTGTTATTACAACAAGGTCCAAGAGTTGTTTAATTTAAGGCTCCAGGGCTTGGTGGGTACACATGAGTTCTTAAGAGTGGTGGAGAAGGTCTTTCAATGTTTAAAATAATTTCAGCTTAATAACCAATAATGGTCCCCAATGGTTCTTTATCTGATTCAAAGGCTTCTTTGTGGTAATATAAAAGGGTAGAGAGTTCATTTTCTTGTATTTAAGTAAGATGAAGACTGCGTTCCACCCCATTAATTCGTTCTGATTTAAGAATTTCTAACTATAAGCTGACTGATGATACTTCATTTACTGTAGTTTGTCTTTTAAAATGTAAAATGGAAAGCTTCTGACACTTATTTTTACCAATAGTAAAGTACCTGCATTTTTTTTATGTAGATCTATGCCATAAATGATTGAATAATAATCTCTCAATATAAAATTGGCACTAGAGCAGTTTTCTATAACAACAAATTCAACAATCATCCTCAAATTGCAATTGATATGTGGAAAATATTGCATTTCCTTCAAATATTTCAAATGGATTCATTGGATTGCTTGCACTGTTGAGTTTTATTTCATTAATTGGTAATAATTTATCTTTGAAATTTGACACACAATTCTTAAGAAAAGACTTTCTGACACAAGAGAAGAAAAATCCTGGGTCAAGTAAAAGATTAGTGGGTTTTTTTATCAATAACCCCTTCTGTTATACGGGAATTTCCAGCTATATAACCTTCCTCCTGTTTGGTTTTGTTCTCATAAGTTGTGCATCTTGAATTTTTGATAAAGCAAGTTGACTATTATTCAGCTATGGTAAGTGGGAGTAATATTGCATGATGTCAAATGTGAAATTGGTATTATCTATATTTTTTGAATATCTAGAAAATATGGATGATTAATCATCTGAATTTTCTTTATTCACATCATCTTTTTCATCATCAGGTTATTCTTCAATTTTAATGTCATTGATTTTCCCTCTTTATGGACATATATTGGTCAAATGTGTGGTAATTTGGAAATATAGAACTTTCTGATAGTTTTTTTCAGATTTATATTTCATATTAATAGAATTTTCTTTGGGGATTTTTGTCCACAGAAGCCTTCAAAGAGATATTCAGCCTTGTTTTGAGATTCATCCTACTAGAACCAGTTTTTGTTATGGTGGTTACTTCTTCTAATATATTCATAATATCTTCTGCTGAAGGTTGTTCAGTAGTCCTGCTTTTCACAGAATACTCCAAATAACCTCCACATTGTCCCAGAATAATAAAATTCTGTCTTGCTAAGCAGCGAATTTTGAATATTCAAAGGCTATCTCAATTTTCAATCTCCAAGAATCATTGGCCCACTTGTTGATGATTTGGGTTTTCCACCAAGTCCAGCTTTGGTGTTTATGTGCTTTTCTAAACTTGATATACCATATATGAGCTGTTTTGGTAGAAAAAGTTTTAAATATTGCTGTCACCAATTTTTCTGGTAACTAAAATTCTTCTTTGATCATGTCAATGGCTCTGGTAGATTTCATATGGTCAAATTCTCCTTCACCACTGAAGTGAGGCCATTATTTAAGCTTTGGTACTTCTTTCAAAGGGGCTTGGCCCACTGATAGTTCCAGGTTAGGGCAAGAAGTGGAAAATTCATTTTTTATTTGTAGATTTCCAAATGCAATACTTGTGGTTGGGAATTTCATATACCTCAATTTGATTTAGAAATGTAGAAGTTCTTGAAAAAGTGTTTAGTAATTGTTCAATTGAATAAATTCTACTGGTAGTGCACCTTGTGAAATTTTTGACTTCAGTCTGAAAGCATTATATTAAATTGAGTAACTCAGTTTTATAAATTTCCTATTGAATTGTCCTTTGTTGCCATAATTCTGTTTTTCTAATATTATAAGATATAATTGTATCCAATATCCTTGTTAATTTTTATACTTCTTCTTATGAGGTATCAAAAAACCTTTTTAGGGTAATTGTATTTGCCTTTAATTCAGTAAATGAGTTTTTAATTTCATTAAGGATCTTATTTTTATCTTCTTTGATAATAATTACGGCTTTGTTTAATCTTGTTTCAACCATGTCAGTGAGATTCAATTCAGAATATTTAGCTGTTAATTTTTTCATAATTATAGATTGTTCACTTATATTATTTTGATATTAAGTTTCATGATTTGGTCTTTTGATTTTTCTTCAACTGTTCTCAAAAAACATAAGTGTTTGATTCATTCTTCAGCTTATTGGTCTTAAGAGTGTTACAAATATTTGAATAATTATCAGAAATATGACTTTTCACATAGGTTATGGCTATATATAAAGGTGGAGCTACATCCAAAGTCTCAGGAATAATTTACAATATTTTAATATGTATTCCTCTCTTTTTTGAATTTCCATCATGGCTCTGGCCATCTGAAACACATTTTTAATGGCATCTTGTTAGATATTTGGTATCCTTTAGCCCTGTCTGTATGCTTTTGTGGCTGGTGATTTGCCTTTTCCCTTGTTATGAGCTTGTGGCTGCTTTTTTATGTTGTAAACACTTCTTCTGGCCACTGGGGTTGGTTTTGGAGCCTGTTTGGGTGTTAAAGGGTCTTTCTTTCTCCATTCTTCAGTTAAAAGCATCATGTTCTTCTTTTCCATCAATGGATGGCATCCATTCAGTAAATTGTAATTAATGGGATGGTTCAGAAACTTTCTCACAGTCAGGTAAGAGTTCATGCAGCTATTCCAAATGTTTTCTAGTATATAATACTCTGTGTTTAAGTTCAGTTTGATATTCCTTTTGGCTGGCTTTATAAATTTCCACTGAGGCTTCCTGTGTGTCACAAAGGCTCTGGAGGAAAAAAAGAGTGGCCTGGCACTCAGGAATCAAGAAATCACTTGGAGTGCTTCAAAAGGATAAAGAAATAAATTTAAGATATAATTCTTTAAGGAAAATGAGAGAAAGTTCAAATATCCCACAGAAAAGAAAGGAAGCCACAGGCCAAAGCGACAACCAAATGAATCCTCAACTCAATGTTTAAACCTTCCAGAAAGAAAAATGTAATTAGTAAAGGATATGACCACCAATATCCACTTACAGGAAAAGGGGAAGTTGAAAATGACTGAATTATGAATATCAGTATCAACTTCCATTAATGAAAAGGAAATAATAATGAAAATATATCCAGTATATTAATTAACTGGGGAAAAGTCCCCCAGGGGAAAGGGTGGCCAGTATTTGTGAAAAGCTTAAAGACTGATCCTGGAGGATTTTTAACCCAGCTTTATTGACTGTTTTGAAAAAAATACAGGTTTGGACATCTTGCAAATTGAACTGTGTTTCTCAAATTTCCACAGTGGAATACAAATTGACCCAAAAGGGTCAATTTCATACAGGTTACCTGAATACAGCCTGTATCGACTAATTGAGTTGTCCAAGGGGTTCTGGAGCTCTTGAAACCTTGGAAATGTATTTGATAATTAACAACCTCTTGAAACTGCCCTTGGAGAATCCTGGGCTATTATCCCCTTGGGGGAATACTGTTAAATTAAAAATACCAATAACTGAAGGGCCAGGTGATTGGTGTCCTTGAATGGTCTTCTAGATACCACTATGGATTGCAAGATTGAGTGACTGGAGCATTCCTTTGAGATGGAATGATGGACTGGTGAGTTGACATAAAATAATGGGCTGGAGTCCTGAAAGTGTCACCATTGGATTGCTGAGGAAAAATGGTGCATAAGGGTATATAATACCACATATGCCCCATTCCTGGTTCCATGGCTGGGCAAGGGTTTCCCTTATCTTGCGGAGAAACCCTTCTGAAGGTGACTATCAGAGGCTATGGCTTGCATACTGGGATTCCCTGTCCATTTTAATTTTTTGGGCATTTTGGTCCTTTTGGATTGATGGACAAAAATTGGGGCCAGGAAGGCCAATTTGTGGTTTGGACCCAGTGATACTCCACCTTGGCCCCTTTGGGCTTCATTAGATTTGGGAAAAAAGGGGCCTAAAGTGTCCCATGGTCGGTGGGCTGTAGAGGCTGTAGGGGGCCTCAATGGCCCAAAAAGACCATATAGGCCAGAAACCACCTAATCAAAGGGGATGGGTCAGAGGCCCTGGACATGGCTGAAGGGGCCAAAGTCCCCCCAGGCCTAAAATCAGTTGGATTAGCCTGTGGTTTGATGAGGTGGAGAATTTTCCAAAGAGGCCAAGGGTTCAGAATTTGGCCAGAAAAGGTGGGTGTAGCCAAAAGGCCAATTGGACATAATTTGATAATATGGCCAATTGGAAATAAATAATTTCAGGCTATATTTGCATCAGACACCAATTGGGGGGGGTTCTTTCCCTTGGTTGTGACACTGTGGTGGTTTCAGCTCTGCTCAAAGGAAAAATATTATTACCAGCTTGAGAAGGGCAGAATTTGTCAGTTTGGGCTTCATTTACTGATACTTGTCCTTCTTTAACTGATTGGCTTCTGCCATAATCATGTCTATAACCTTTTTGAGAGCTGCTTTAGGGGTTATAGCTTGCTCCCGATCTGGTTGAAGACATAATTATGATTAAGAAAAAAAGCTTAAAATAGTGATTTTATGTCAAAAAACTTACTATTGGCCAAATTGTTTTCTTTTTTGAGAGTATTAATAATATCCAAATTGATCAATTCAGAAGAAATTGGTTTTGGTTGATTATTATGAGTTATAATAACTCTATAATTATGGTCAGAATTGAAAGTACTGGCTGGAATAACGAAGTTACTGTTAAATCTGTTTCAATGTTTTGTTGTATTTCCACTTTCCACTCAATTTAATGAAGAAAACAAAAATAGACGTAAAAAAAGGTATTTTAAAAATAACAATGTAAAATAAAGCCTGAGGATAATATGCAAAACAGAATATTTTTATAGATTTTTAAGATTATAATAATTTTTTATGGAGTTTTGAGTTTCTACATATAATAAAAAAAGCTTGAAAAAATGTAAAGAAATACATTACAGGTAAATTATCATGGCTGGGACCCAAAATGTAAGATGTGGATATGAAACTTTGATTAAAAATCAGGTACTTTTCCTGTCCTCAAAGCCTTTATAAGGTAAATTTCAAGAGTTTTAAGAGGAAAAATGCCAAGAATATTGTTTTTATATTTGTTGGTATAAGATAATCATATTTCAAAGATTTATTGTTTAACTGCCAATAGGAATCATCCCAAAATAATCTAAAAGAAATATTTATGACTACAAAAGAAATTTCTTCAAGAGAAATTGCACCTGGAATTAATATGAGAAAAGTGTCTCTAAAAGTATTATTAAAGAGAAAACCAGCCCAAAAGTTAACAAATTGACAAAGCTAACAGTGATGGAAGATGCTTGAGCTCACTTTTGGGGTGGTTTGAGGTTAAAAATGATTATAAGAGCTACAAACAATGATTATAATGAATTTTTAATTTGATTAAAAATTTTGAAATTATATAAAAGTGTGTTTTGAATATTTTATTGATTGGTTTAACAGTGTTTAAACTAATTATATAAGTAAAAGATTCCAACATGAAGAGAAAAGTGGGGAAAAGAAGATATTCTTTTATAGACACCAATTTTCTTACTCCAAAAGTAAATTTTACTCTAAAAAGTCATGAGAAACACACTTACAACAGAAAATCTAATCATGGAATAATTGAACCCTTGTTTGGACCAAAAAGGGCCGGTTTCAGCAATTTTCGTCCCTTAAACCAGTCATTTCTATAGTAATACTTGATTTAAATCGTTAAAAATATTGCAGAATGTGTTTAGGAGATTTTAAAACCAGTTAAACCAGCTCTTTATTAAGTTTTTTTAATTAAAGGGTCGTTTTAGCCTTTTGGAAACAGTTAAACCTGCCCCGGATGGCATCAAAACCTCATCCTCAATTGGGTCACAGACCATGTGACTCACTCCCAGGCCAAAATCAATGACCCTTTGAATGAAGTTTGACATCTCAGACCTGTCAGAAACAAATTTTGGGGAGTCTGGAACCCTTGAAGCCAAGAGTCCAATCTATATTTTCTTTAATTACTCATCATGTACTATAATCAAATTTTAGACATTCCATTCAATTGAAAGATTACAGTATACAGCTGTGAATATCAATTAATCATATATAAATTTACTTTTACTTATTTAATACATGTGCACATTTTGATGTTTCAATTGAAAATTCTTCAATTTGTCATAACTTCTAAGCTAAAAACCATACCTCAATTTTAACACAAAAAATTGATGGCTAACACTACATGTGGTGAGAATTAAATTTAACGTTATGAGAATTTCATATTTTAATACAGAAAAGACTGAACACCTAATTTAAGCTATTTCAAGTTAAGTTACAGAATTTTCCCTCAGAGGTGACCCCACCCAATTTCTCAGGAGTAATCCAATGGTGCAATAATTTTCATACCTTTATTTAGGGTTTTTTAAGCACATGTAAGGCCTCATGCGTTTTTACCAATTTATGGCCAAAACAAATAAGTGGCCTAATTTTTAAAAACAATTCCTAAGGCTTAGTTTTGAGGGGTTTTTTCTATTTTTTGCCATATTTTTCTTAACATTGGATATCAAGATCCCCAAATTATTCAGAGTTTTTTTGGCCAAATTTGTCCACCTTTTAATTTCCAAGTTTGTTTTCAAATAAAGGGGATAATCTTGAGAACCAATAACCGGAACCTCACAGTTTTGGGAATTCTTTTGGGTTGCACAAGTGAAGGCCCAAAAAGTTGTATTCTTTTGCATTATTTACTTTCATGTTTTTAATATGACTATTTGTGTGTAAAAAAAGCACAATATCTTTGATGAAAAGAAGAAACTGAGGTGGTATTTCAGCAGTAAATAGGACTGAGGAGGGGGATAATTGACATAAATATTATATAAAAAAATTCAATCTGAATCAACCTCTAAAATAGTGGGTTTTTTAATATGGGTGCAGGAAGATTGGAAAAATATGATGTTATTCATTCCTTAAATTTATCTTCCCACCCAAGGGCTTGTGGTTGGGAATGGAATTCCAAACTCACAGTAATTGGGGGACAGAGTAAACTTTAGAAATGATGATATCCAATGAAACAAAATAAGAAAAGCTTCCCAAGAAACAGATGAAAATGGGTGGATTGTCATTTGAAGTACAGAAATAAGAGAAAAGAGAGAAATATTGGACTGTGGAATAAAAAACCTGTTCTGAGACTTGTTTGAAATTAGACTGCCCATATCGGCCATAGACATCCAATTGCTCTTTAGAGCCTGGCCACCATCTTCATACCACTAAATTCTGTCCAAATAAGAGGATACTGAAGGCACAATATTGTTTATGGCTTCCTAAATGTCTTGAGGATTTTTGAATTTCTTCAGCCAAGTCACCTCTGACATCAGCCCATTTATCTCAAGTCTTATAAATGTAATTGAATACTGTTCCGTAGCCACAGTTTCCATCACCCTGAAAATTGATGGACTTGAAGATGTATTTCAAAATAAATTTTGGAAAGTCTTCTGAGCCAGGTGGCTAATAGAAAGGGGTGAAGAAAATCAATAAATATTGAAAAATCCCAAAGAAATTCCACATTAAAATGAATAAAAAACTCAGAAAGAGCTGGGGAAATTCATCACTTTTGTGATCACTTCTTTGAAAATGCTCACAGGTTAAGTCAATTGAATCATATATCTTCAAAGTTGTTTCAGTATTGTGGGATATTTTTGTGAGGTTATGATACTATTTTCCAATCTTCTGGACCTTCCAAGGGTGACTCCTTTTTTCCATATTAATTAAATTAAGTTGCTGAAAGTAGTTAGTCTGATGAAGTGATTTATTTGGATCTTGAGGCCTCAGAATCTTCAGATCAATCCACTTCCATAATTTGAGGGGGGGAAATTGACTGTGATCTTGAAATTGTTTTGCTGGTAACTTTTGATGGGTGTCTTCCTCTTCTCTTGGATTTACCTTAAATGATTTCAAATCTTAAGGGATTTAGCTCATCTTTATTTCTATTTTTGGCTCCTTGAGGTCTTCCATGGTTTTCTTTTTATTCTAGTGGGGCATAATATTCTTGATCCTCTTGAATCCTGGAGATTTGAACAAAACCAACTTTTCCAGTCAAAACATCATGAACATTATGAAGAATTGGGGTGATTTCTTCCATTGGTCTTTGAAAAAGGTCTTCCCCAATATCTTTAAATATTATTTTTCCTTTTCTATTTATTTCTCTCTCAATAATTTGATCATCACCTTGATAGCCATTCTGAGAATAATATGACAAAGAAAATCAGTTAATATGAAGAAAAGCTAAGAAACTGAAGATGAAAATATCCTCACAGGAAAACAAAAATAGGACTGAGTATTTGATTCTGATAGCTGAAACCTTTGGCCCTTGGAAAATTAATGTTGGGTCTTGTGCTTGCAAGGTATACCTTGATAATGTTTGTATTTGTTGGTGAATTTCTCATTTGGGGGGAGTTATTTTTGAAATTTTCAAAGGCTATCCCAAGGGGATAATGAGGTACCTTACAATTGAGATCACATATGTGTGGAAGTGAATTTGTGATATGGAAAAGAATTTCCTTGGAGATTCTGTTGATCATTTTGAAAAAATACTTATGGAAAGGCATGAAAAGGGGCCTAACAGCCTCCAGGCAAGTACCAGTGGATTTTTTGAGCCAATGTTTGACCATGGCATGGTCACATTTGACTCTTGAGGTGGAGCCCACACCCAGGTAAGAATGATATCTGATTCAGGATGGCATATATTACTCCTTCAGAGGAAGCTTAATTTTATCAAAATATTTCAACACTTCACCATTTTTGTAAAGTGTGGATATGAAACTTTGATTTCAAATCAAGTACTTTTCCTGTCCTCAAAATTTGTATAAGGTAAAAATTGAATAAAAATAGTATGAAATAAGATTTTTAAGGGGAAACATGCAAATCTTATTGTTTTTATCTTTATGAGTATGAAACAATGATATTACAAATTTTTTTGTTTTACCAACAATAAACATTTATCCAAAAATACTCTACAAGAGATATTTAAGGCTAGAAAAGAAATTTCTTAAACAGCTATTTAAATTGGAATTAATTGAGCAAAGAACTGCAGGAAATTAATAGAAGAAAAAATTCTTCAAAAGGCTTATTAAAGAGAAAAACGCTCAAAAGTGACAAGAGCAAATTTTGAAACAAAGTGATAAAGTTAACAGGGTTGAAAGATGCTTTGATTCACTTATGGGGTGGTTCAAGGGTAAAAAGGATTATAATGATTTTTCACGTGGTTGAAATATTTAAAATGATAGGAAAAGGGTTGTTGGAATATTTTATTGATTGGTTTAACATTGCTTTAAGCTAATTATAAAAGTAAAATATTCTAACATGAAGAGAAAAGTGGGGCAAAGAAGACATTCTTTTATAACCACCAATTTTCTTACTCCAAAAGTAAAATTTACTCTTGTCAGTCATGGAAAACAATCTGACAACAGAAAAGCCAATTATGGCATCATTGAACCCTGGTCGAGACCAACAAAGGGCTGGTTTAAACCATTTTTGCTATTTTCAGCCATTTTAGACCCTCAAATCAGCCATTGCTATAGTAATACCTTGTTCATAGCATTCAAAAAATGTCAGAATTTGTGTAAGAGACGTAAAAACCAGTTAGAACTGTTTTTGCTATGATTTTTTTATATTAAGGGTAGTTTTACACTCTTGGCAACAGTTAAAAACTGCCCTGGTTGGTATCAAAACATCATCATCAATTGAGTCACAGACCCTGTGACTCAATTCCAGGCCAAAAGTGACTAACATTTGCATGATTTTGACAACCCACACCTTTCAGCAAGGAATTCAGGGAAGTGTGGCACCCTTGGGGCCAAGATTCCTTTCCCCCCAGAATCAATCATTCTAATTTATTTTTTCTCTTATTCCTCATCATGTATTATACTTATAATTTACATGTGTAATTGAATTGAGTTCTTACAGTACAAAACTGTAATAATTGATACCTCATATGTAAATTGAAGTTCACTCATGTAATACACATGCACATCTTGACATTTCAATTGAAAATACTTCAATTCCTTGTAGCTTCTAAACTACACACAACACCTCAATTTCAACACAAAAATTGATGGTTAACACCAAATTTGATGTGACTTAAATTGAGGTTTTGAGGATTTTCAACTTTTGTACAGAAAATAATGAAAACTTAATTTAAGCTTATTTAGAGTTTAGTTAAAAACATTTTACCCACAGGTGACCTTACCTTAGTTTTTATGAGGAGTCCAATGGTGAAATAATTTTCATATGTTTATTTTTTTGATAAAAATTTATAATAACTTTTATTTAATTTTTTTCCAAAAATATTTTAATTTCAGTAATTTTGTTCAAAATTCATTTTTACTTAATTTTTCCAAGTAAAAATGTGTTTTCACAATTTTAAATTTCAATGCAGTTTTATTTTCAAATTACAATTAAATTTTCATTTTTGTGTATAAATTTATATTTATATTTATTGTTTCATAAAATAAATAAATTATTTTATTTCTAATTTTATCTTGTTTTATTATTTGTGGTCTTTTGGGTATCTGAAAATACTTGTAAGGCTCACAAGTTTGCCTTTATTTTGAAGCTCGTTCCAGTTATCTTGGAAAAACTTTTTGCTGGATAAATAAATAAACTCAGAAATGAATCTCAAAGTAATTAATAAACACAATAATAAGTGTGAGCCTTAGAGGTATTTTCATATACCCAAAAGACCACAAACAATAAATTAAGATACAAATATAAATAAAATAAATTTATTTATATTATAAAAATAAAAATTGAAATAAAAATACAAATTTATATTTGAAAATCAAAATTTAATTATAATTCAAAAATAAAATTACAATAAAATCTAAAATTATGAAATTACATTTTTTACTTGTAAAGATTAAGTAAAAATGAATTTTTAATAAAAATTGAAAAATTAAAGTATTTTGGTAAAAGGTTATGTAAAATATATTATAAATTTTTATCCAATAAATAAAAATGAAGAAATTATCACACCATTGGATTCCTCATAAAAAATAAAGTGGGGTCACCTCTGGATGAAATTTCTGTAGCTCAACTCTAAATAAGCTTAAATTAAGCTTTTAGTATTTTTTGCACAAACATATGAGAATCCTCAGAACCTTAATTTAATTCACAACACATGTGGTGTTAACCATCAATTTTTGTGTTAAAATTGAGACGTTGTGTTTAGCTTAGAAGCTATGAGGAATTGAAGTATTTTCAATTGAATTCAATTGAAATGTCAAAGTGTGCGTGTGTATTACATAAGTGAACTTTAATTTACATATGAAGTATCAATTATTACAGATTTTTAATTAAAAACTCAATTGAATTACATGTGTAAATTATAATTGTATTACATGATGAGGAGTTAAAGAAAAAATAAATGGGAAAGATCAATTCTGGGGGGGAAAAGACACCCTAGCTCTAAGGGGGAGCTAGACCCCCAAACTCCTTGCTGACTGGTGTGAGATGTCAAAATCCACACAAAAAATCATTAATTTTGGCCTGGAATTGAGTCACAGGGTCTGTGACTCAATTGGTGATGAGGTTTTGATACCAACCGGGATAGTTTTAACTGCTGCCAAGAGGGTAAAACTACCCTTAAGTTAAAACAATGTTAGTAAAAACAGTTTTAACTGGTTTCTACGCCTCTTACACACATTCTTACGTGTTTTGAAGGCTCTAGACCAGGTACTTCTATAGTAATGGCTGATTTAAGGGTCTAAAATTGTCAAAAATAGCAAAAAATGGCTTAAACCAGCCCTTTTTTAGTCTAAACCAGGGTTCAATGATGCCATAATTGGCTTTTCTGTTGTAAGACTGTTCTTCACGAGTGGCAAGAGTAAATTTTACTTTTGGAGTAAGAAAATTGATGGCTATAAAAGAATGTCTTCTTTGCCCCACTTTTCTCTTCATGTTGAAATCTTTTCCTTGTATAATTAGTTTAAACACTGTTAAACCAATCAATAAAAGATTCCAACCACATTGCTTAAATCATTTTAAACCTTTCAAACATGCAAAAAAATAATTATAATCATTGTTTGTAACTCTTATAATCATTTTTACCCCTGAACCACCCCAAAAGTGAATTAAAGCATCTTTCATCACTGTTAGCTTTGTCACTTTGTTTCCAAATTCAATCTAGTCACTTTTGGGTGTGTTTTCTCTTCAAATATATTTTTAAAAGACTTTTTTTTTAATTAATTGCTTTCAGTCCTTTTCTCAATGAATTCCAATTGAAATTGCTCGTGAAGAAATTTCTTTTGTAGGCTTAAATATCTCTTGTAGAGTATTTTTAGATAATCTTTATTGTTGGTAAAAAAATAAATTTTTATTATATTATTGTTTTATACTTATAAAGTTCAAAAAAATAAAATTGGTGTGTTTTCTTTTTAAATATAGTATTTCTTACTATTATTAAAGAATTCTACGTTATACAAATTTTGAGGACAGGAAAGGTACTTGATATTTTATCAAAGCTTCATATACACACCTTAAAATAAGAGTAAACATGAAAGATGAAAATAAATTACCTGACTCCAAAGGCCCGTAAAATTTTCAAAATCACTGCCATGACCAATTTTCTTCACCAATGGGCAGATAAATCTTTATTTATGTGCCCAATGCATAACATGAATTTTAAGTCTAGGAGGAGCTTCTTAAGTGAATTTTTCAAGCCCAAATTCCTTTTAATAACAATAACTGCAGGTGCAACAATATTGGTGCTTTGGAGATATTTTTATATGTATTTATTTAATTCCAAAATACATCCGGGTTCAGTTTCATCCTTAATCAAATGAAAAACCCAGAAAAGCTCCTATTTGCTAAGCTGAAGCAAAAAATATGAGAAAGTGGAATTTTGTATTTATTTTTTTCATAATTAGAATTAGTAAGAAAAACATGAGCAAAGACATGAAGGAGTGTTATAGAAAGGGGGTGAGGGGAAAACAAGGAGGTAATGTGTCCCTCAGTATCCCTTTCAGAGTACCAAACAAACCTTTCTTATTTGAGGGTGTCAATAAGAACATCAATGAGCCTTCTTCCTTGAAGTTTTTCTTTCTTGATTTTCATGAGTTTGTTGGGAATGTTTTGAAGGATTACAGGCCTGTCAGTCTCCCTCTGACTGCATAATTGGGGCTTAATTTTCCTTGGAATGAGGAGTGATTCAGGGATTGGAGAAATTTGAGATGTTTCTTGCTCATTGAATTTTCTGAAATCAGGATGTGCCATTATATTTTCAGTGGCATCATGGCTGTGTTTAGGATCTTTGACTTTAAGATTTGAAGCTGTACTTTTGGCATATTTTCTTGCATAAAGTCTAAATAGACAGTCAATGTTTCTTTGAGTGACTGTTTTGGAGGAGGTCTTGTGAAGATTTGGGGTCCCAGACCTGTCACAACCCATCTCAATTTGGTTGTGGGTGATATTGGACCTCAAAGATGATACAGAATACCCCTGTGCCCTGACAACATTACACACATTCTTCCAAAGAAGCTCAAGGGTCTGAAATTGACCTTCAGTGGGGGTTGAACAATTATTTAGTGAAAAAGGTGTATGAAGCTAAAAAAAGGGGAATTTGGGGATATGGAATGAGGAAAGAAACTTTTGAAATATAAAAAAGAGGGTATAAAAGGTGTGGAAAGTCAAAAAAAGTGGGTAAAGGTGAAACAAGTTGGTTGAAATGTGGGATTAATAGATGAGGGAGGGTAAAAAATATCAATTTTGGAGGCTTTGAAGCAGGTTGTTTTGGAGTAAAATGCAGTCTTTGGGGAAAAAGAAAAAAGAGTCTGGAAATTTGTAGAAGATTTGGTTTGTAACTCTGTTTTTCCAAAAAGAAACTATTTTTGGGTGGATAATATGGATTATTGGGGTTTCTGGTCCTTTGCTGTTAGGGGGAATGTGAAAGAAATGTGAAACAAATGAGTGAGGGGGCTTTGGAAGGCTTTTTCCCAATACAGGTTTTTTGTTTCATTTTAATCTCAAATGGGCCCAGGGAACCCCTTACAAGTTTTTACCAAAGGCCTTTACTTATTGGAGAAAAAGGTATATGAATGTTTATTAATTTTGTTCCAAAAATATTTCAATTTTGCTACTCTTGATAAAAATTTATTTTTACTTTATTTTCAAGTTTTTAAATTTTAATATAAATTTATTTTTAAGTTTTCTTTCTATCTAAATTTTATTTTTATATTGAAAATACATTTGATATTTTTAATTATAACTTAATTTTAGTTTTTTTTGTCTTTTGGGTGTATTAACATACCTCTAAGGCTCAAAAATAGAGGGAAAAAAATTAATACATTCAAGAACAGAAAAGATGAGGAATATTGCTATCAGGGAGAATGAATTGGTATGAAAACGGGTGATTTTTCTTAATTTAAATTCTATATGGCAAATTAGTAAAAAAATAGAAGATAAATAATAAGTATGAGCAGACTTAGTTTTCATTACCAATCAGAAAGTAAAAGCATTCCTTTCAATTTAAGGTTTCTCTAATAATAATGACTTTAAGTTCTTTCTATTCATGTTTAAGCTCTTTTTTTAACTTTATCAGAGAATAATTCCTAAAATTCACCAATTTTACCTTCTTTGAAGAAATAAATACACAGATCATCTATTTGTAAGTTTCCCTCATTAAGTGGATCAAGGATCTGTGAGTTTTAAAAAGTCTATCGGATTGAACATTACAAAAAAAGCTTTAGAAGAATATATTGATGGATTTTTGGCTTAACCCTGGTCAAGAAAAAATAAGATATATGAGATTTTAAAATTTAATGGAAATTTTTAAATTTTAATTTGAGAAAGGAGTTATTTTTGGATAAAAATTTGAAAAAGGACATTGAAAATGTTTCCAGAAAGAATCTAAAAGCTATTGGTTTTTGATAGAGAGCTTTGAATTGAATACTAAAAGATAAATAATTAAATTCCTCTCAAAATTTCCAAGAAATAGCTTCATGTGATGGTTATTGATTGAGCTTGGGGGACTCAAATGTCACAGTATAGTGATTATAAATGGTTTTTGAGATTGAGGGTTGGGCTTTCCAGGTTTCCTGAGATTCCAGAAATTAGTCTAGTGATGAAAAGGCCAAAAAACACTTTGTAATTTTTTAAAAAAACATAAACTCTAACATGAATTGAACCAATAACCATAATGAAATTAGTAAGGGTGTTGGTAAAAAAACATATGAAATTTGGTAAAAACATGTAAGCCCTTAAATCTTTTTGCCAGAAATTGGTAAAAACACATAAGGGGTGTTTTTTAAATGAAACATAGCTATTTATGGCATTTCTGATGCCATCAATGAAATTTGTGGCATTTTCAAGGCCATTTATGGCATTGTTAATGCCACTTATAGCATTAGCAATCCCATTTATGGAGCTAACAATTCCATAAATAACCTTAACAATGCCATAAATGAAATTAAAAATTCTATTTATGGAATTTTTAAGGCCAGTTATGGCATTTTTAAGGCCATAAATGAGATTGTTAAGGCCACTTATGGCATTGTTAAGGCCATTCATTCAATTTTTAATGCTTTTTATGGCAAAGCTGTAATGCAATTTATGCCAATTTTATGGCCATAAATGGAGTCTATATGTCATTCTTGATGCCATTTGTGATTCCATTAATGGCACTGTTAATACCACAAATACAATTTTCAACTTCAACTAATGTCATAAATTACATTTTCAATTAAATTGATGTAATAAATGTCATTTTCAATTTACTTGCAAACATTAACAAAAAAGATAAAAGGTTTTTCATTCTCAAGCTTTTTCCCTTCATTTTGAAAATTATGGAAACTCATAAGTGGGAACATTTTTAATGAGTATTTTTAAAAAATAGGCCATTCTTCCAAATTGGGCCCAAAAAAACTTTTTGAAAAAATTTGGGGACCTTCACATCCCATGTTGGAAAAAATCATAAAAATGCTCAAAACTGAGCCTGAATTTTTTTTCAAAAAAAATAAGTCACTTATGTGTTTTGGCAATAAATTTGTAAAAATACATAAGAGATTATGTGTTTTTACTAAATTCTTACATGTGCTTAACAACCCCCTTTAGTAAGTCAAAAAGGCAAAAACTCAATCGTTTTCAATTATATATTAAAAAATAAGAGTGATGTATATCCTGGTAGACAAAAAACCAAAATATCCCAATATCTACACAAAAGTTTATTCTTCATAGAGACTTGAACATTGATAATTTTTTTGTTAGAAAATCTTTGTGAAAATCTCATGGTAAGATAGATAGTATTTCTTATCCATATTGTCTGATAATACCTAGTTTCTATATTCCTTGAAAAAAAGATATTATTTGATGAGTCTTTTCTAATTACTAGGAGTCTATAATTTTCAAATAAGCAATCATAAAATATATCTGAGCCTTATCTCCTTATCCAGAAAATGATAGGTTTTATCCATTAATTCAATATATATATTTATTATTTCAGTCATTTACTGCTATTAATCTGCAGATTTGCATATGAGTAATATACATTTCTAAATACATATTATATCTTTGGAAACATTTGTAGCTGTACTCTCAAAATGAAGCTGTGATATTACAAACATATTTCTTTGAGATGAAAGCCTACCTGATTGATGAATTAAGATAATGAAAACACCAATATCAAAATCTGATATAAAAATAGTTAAATTCCCAAAGAGCTTCCCTCGTGAACGTCTATTCATTCATTACTCATAATGATTGCATTTTTTCAGGAATTAATTCAAGGGAAAAGTTACTTCAAGATGATAGCATTGCAGAAAAGACTTTTCATAACATATATTACAATAAAACAGACTGGCCACTGTGATTTTATAGATCTAAATCAAAAAAGAGCTTAAATTCAAATTGAAACATTATTAGTATTTTATATTAAATCTGTCCCTGCCGAAGACTCTAAATGCACAAATCAAAACTTAAAGTCTGAGAATATCACACAAAAAGGAAAAGTAAATTGAAGATTCACTCAAAAAATAACTTCACAGACTCAGCTTTGTATATGAAATACCAGAAAGAATTCCCTGATTACTCAAAACTAATTTTAAACGAAACGTTAAGTTGAACAAAATTAAAAAAACCAAATCATACTCCGAATCCATAAGAAAATATCTATAATTACACAGAAAAGATTAACTTAATAAGCATTCACTCACCGCTGAAAGGAATTTGATTCAAAATTCCGATACACAGACTCAGCCTACTCGGCTTCAACAAGTTAACTAGATTCAGTATTTACATTCACAGCCTCATAATCGTATCCCAGAAAGAAAATTCTAGCATAGTACTCAAATAAAATCTAATGAGAGAAGTACAAATAAAGGTCTTGAGGTACAAGCACCTGTATACAAGATTAACTGTAAAATTTCCATTCCAGAATAGCCTTTTGAAATCATCGACCACCAAAAATAAAAAGTAGATTATCATGTGACAACTAAAAGAGGCGTTTTACATGAAAAGTCTCACTAGAAGTCATAATACAAGGATGTTTAAGTTTATACAGGGAAGTGAAATCTCTTAGCCATGTGACAGCGGGAAGACAAATATTAGGCAAAAAATCTTATGAGGCTGTAAAAATAATTAATATGACTTGGGATGTAAACCCGCGCCAGAACAATAAACTCAAAGGTAAATTTTTAATTTCAAAGGGGAAACAAATATTCCCTTGAAGACAAAGAAATAACCCAAGATATATAAGGCGATCTCCTCCCCATTTTCACATTTTCCTTTCACATGGTAGAGAAATATATCAAAGGATTTATCAGAAAAAATGGAGGAGATTGAACAAGCTCTTTTCTATAAGGTGACTAGTATTTAGAAACTGATATAAGCATAAATAGCTAGAATTTAATCTAATTTTTCAATCATTCTAATTATCACTATTAGTACTTGGATATCAGTAACAATCATCAAGTTGCTATTGAAGTTCATACTTTACATAAATACTAAATCTTACTCCTTTTTATAGTATCATAGTCAGCTATAATACGCCCTGACTCACAAAGAATCAAAAAGATAGAACAAAAATATTTGGAAAATATCCCCTCATAATTACAAAAATACAAAAATTGAGCATTAACATGAACATAATATACCATATCTCATTCAAGTAACACACAATATACCCAGTCTCCCAAGCCCAATTTTAGACATTCTAATGAATTCCTCACCACTAAAGATAATTTCATTATATCTTTTACTATATATAATTATTTTGATTGAAAAATACTATCAGATAGAATATTAATTACTATATTAAAGCTTAAATCAAAGATATAAATATCTCAGTTTGCTTAATTTATTATCCTCTATTGAGAATTCACCTGTGAGTTATTATTCATTATCCCTGATAAAAATATAAAAGCTATTCTTCCCTATTTGTAAAGCTAATATCTTTATCAAAGAGCCATTTGTTAGCTCATGAGGAGGAGGGATTTTATGATTAGGGGCACATAAAACAATATTAGAGCTGTTTGACACAATATTATTCCATAAATTAAAATGTGTTTCACTTGAATCCCCCTCAAGAGTATCCTTACAGAAAACTTCACATGAAGGGGTGCAAAAACACATAAAATAATATCCAAGTATATGTAATCTTTGATATTCTTGAAATCATATAATTAATTGAGAAAAATCCTAGAGTGATTCAATGATTGGAATTCAGTATTTAGAGATGAGACCAATCAGAAAAATATCAATCTAAAAAAAAGGAAATTATGAGATGTCAGCCTGTGACTCAAAACAGAGCACTAGCATGACATCCAACATACCATGAATAATGGTATGACAAGTATTGAACAAACATAGTCAATACAGGTAATAAATAAGAGAAAAAAAAACTCCTCTTAAATTAAACATCAACCTTATCCAAACAGAATAAGGAAACCTAGAGGAGAATAAACAAGTCAAAACCCTTATTTTCACCTCTCATCTAGCTTATTCATATTTAAGTTATTCTATACCAAAATGGTATTTTTCTTAAAGCTCATATAGAGAGCTACACAATGGTATTATCCATGTTGCTGTAACACCACTACAACTGGAGATACCATATGACCTTTATTTGAAACCAAGACTCCCCTGAAAATCAAAGAGGGCTTGTACAAAACTGTACAAAAGTATAACCAAATTAAAGATCTAAACAAGAGCTTCAATTTGAGACACCTTAGACCTCTGTATCTCTTAAATTGACTGAGGGATCTTGGTTCAAAGGCTTAACAACCAAAATACAGATATTCTGAAAACAACAAGGTAAACAAACCCCTGTATCTTTGGAATACACTCATACAACTGTACAGTGTAATATACCAAACTGTAGAACTAACCAAGCCCTACAAGACTGTATCATCAGAATACAGATATCTTCCAAATTGAAGAAGATATCTGGCATGGAAGTTTTTGAAGCCTCATACTGATATACAAAAATACATCCAAAAACTTAAAACCCTTATAACTTTTGCTATTTTAAAGAAGGGTAAACATTAAGCATACCAGATTGAAGAGCGCATTAAGCCCTTCAATTCTGTGCTCTTGGTTTCTTGATATCTTAAGAACTGGCTGAGATATCTTGATTGGAAGGTTTTTCTAGCAATACATGACTGTATCAACTTGTATCAAACAGTATTGCTCCCATACTTAAAATAATATACTTATGAAGATATAACCTCCCCAAAATCATCCTTATTGATCATACAGACACCAGAACAACGTCATCCAAGTGCTGACGTGGCAGGTGAAAAGGTTTTTCACCCTGTATTGATCCAGAATGATCATTTGTGGTTCCAAAACCACAATTCTGCCTCTATTGACGTCAGAATTGATCATCCGGAACCACAGGCTGGTCATTAGAGTAAATATTTTCACTCCTCTGACGTGTGAAGAGTTAATAACTCTTGACAGTCTTGAAAGATATAGAAGGAAGGGTTTTTTCCTTGCAAACCCATCATCTTATCTTATTTACCCATATTCTTACGTGACAAAACTGTTAACCATCAGTAGTGTCCTTAGAATTATTAAAGATATAATTAGAGCATAATTATTGTAGTACTTTTTTACAGTCAAAGATATCAGAGTATTTCAACCCAGGTCCTCAACAGACTCATCACCACTGTTACCACGTAGCAGTAGGACCTGAAGAATTAAATTTATTTGTTTTTAGACGTGTCACAGTCATAATACTAGCTTGTATTTACATTTTATAGCTACTATATAGACTCACCCTGACATGAGATCTCTGTATGAATAGAGCCTTTGTGGCTTTGTGTTATTAGTTGACTTATAGAAGGTTGTATATTGAAGATTTAAAAATGAAAATTTGTTGAGAGCCAGGATCTAAAACAAGACTATGGGTTTCTTCATTGGTTTGTTTCTTCTTATTGAAAAAAAGATTAATTTAATACCTCTGGGATCAACCCTCAAATGATTCAAAAGTTTCCTGAGGATGGTTGTTTAACTAGATAAATTGAAGCCAAAATTAAGCTTCAGGAAAAAATAAAAAAATGATGCTGGTTTCAAAAAATGTAATTGGTATTTGTGTATCCTTTGGTAATTTATTATGCCTTTTATTCATATTATGGAGCTTTAAATTACCATTAAATTGATATGAGAGGAACTTGAAGATTGTAAGAGGCTTCAATATAAATTTTAATACACAAAAAATCAGTATAAGCCTTTTCTTTTATTGCATGAAAATCCTTATTCTTACCATTAATACAATTAGAGCTGCATATTTTTGATTAACTCCAGTTTATCTTATGCAAGTTTGCCACAGTTTTATTTTCACATAATTTCAATAAGCTAAAATGAGACAGTTTCCTAGCACTTAAAATATAATTTTAACAATCTCTATCTACTTTTCAATCACTTAAATTGAATATTGAGAACATATCTTCTTATAGACACCGCTAGATACTCTGTCCCATATTAGTTAGGGGAGTTAGTATCTTTCAGTAATTAGGCTTAACAGAGATTTTTATAACTATTTAATATCCTTTATTATCATTAAATTAAGAATATTACTAGTCCCAACCCAAGGATCCCTATCCCTATTGATCAAGTAGCCTTCCTAGTTCCTCAAAGTGCAGATGTTTAGGGTTGATTATGGCATTAACTTTATACATAATATTATCTTTTCCTCATAGCCATAGCTTCCACATATAAAATAAAAATGAAATTCCTATTTTTTAGCTCTACATATGGACTTTAATTGGGAGTAAATACTACTTTTAGATCACCAATTTTAAATAGGACACTGAATCCTAGGTCTCATATAATTGGGAAATTTATTATTAGACTTTTCCCCTATGCTGTTTCTATCCAAGAGACAATATTGATTCCTTTTTTAAAAGAAAGGATTATTCATTCTGGTTTGAAGTAAGCTGATTTTTGTGTATCTTATGCTCAGACAATTTTGGACTTTGTATTCACCCTATCTTTAGGTTTGGGTGTCTCAGCCACTATCAGGGGTAAGGGTACTCAAACTCAAAGCCACTCAAACTCACCAAACTCACATATCATTGTGTGTATGAGGATTAAGCTTTAGAGAATCTTCCTTTGAAGCCCCCAACAAAGTTTGGTTCATCAATACAGCCTGTCACCACTTGTACAGGCTTAATTTCCCAAATCCAGTTTTGGATACACTGGTCTGAAACTGTATGATCACTCAATTCCACCACAACTCTTGTACAGACCCTGTACATCCAAACAGGGTCTGTATTATCCAAATCAATTCAATCAATGAGTCCTCTCAAAAAAAACTCACTCTTTGGATAAGGGCTGGTGGGTACTCACATATAAAGGCCTTTCTTTCTCCCCCTGGGGATTTCTCCCCAGTTAATTGATATATTTGATTTAATATTTCATGAATATTCTTATTCTTGAAGGTTGGGATATCTTTTTTATTGATATCAATTTTTTCTTTGCATTTCCTCACCTTTTCAGTAGATTTGTGGTGACCATATTGTTATCAACCCCTCTCTTTCTTTGTGAAAGGTTGAAACATTGGACTTGGACTTGCTTTTGGCTGGAGCTTTTATTCTTTACTATTATTCTTTTTTTTTTCTTACTTTCTTATATTTCTTTTATTATAAAACTTGTTCCTATTAAAATATTAAGGGTACTCTCTATCTTATCCTACTTGAGCCCACCATAAGTAAGTCACAGTTTACTGAGTGTCAGGCCCTTTTAACTTAGAAGAGCCCCTGTGGCATTGTATTAATTAAATCATAATTGCTTCTTTTATTGTTCATTATTTTCATTAAATCATCCAATAATTCATAAAATATGACCTTTTTATAATTCTCATGATTTTTTATGATTTCTTGAATCACTCATCAATTTCCATCTCATTAATTTCACTCCTATCGAAATTGGTTCATTTCTTGTTTCTTACCAATTTCTGACCATTTTATTTTAGTCTCAATTATCAAGAAATTCTCAGCTTTCTTCTTTCTGTCTAAATCCTGGTGTTTATCAGGGCTTAACTGATTGGTTAACTTGTGATTGGGATATTGTCAGGAAAATTAATTTCTGTTTCAGGAATTGAGTTTGATTTGTTTGACTATTGAAATCTTCAAGATAACCAATTTACCCTCAAGAATTTATTTAATTTTTTGATTTGATTTTGACCCATAAAGATATTGAACTTATTACTGAAGATATTTATTTGATTATGGAATACCATAAGACCTTAATTTCAATTTTGAAGACATTTATTTATCCATTTATTGCATTATTCAATAAATTATTGATATTGTATTTTGAACTTACTTGATTGACTGATTGACTGAAATTTACTTTCCACTCTTCAAGAAATTTTATTCATTACTAGGATTTTGACTTTGTGATTTGCATTTCTCAAGAATTGTTCACTTTGATTTCACCTCAAGATTTTTTATTGATTCCTCAAGTTTAATCAAGAGTCTCATTTTATTTTTAATTTGGTCAAGCCCCTATTTCTTTACTTCAAGTACCAAAACGTTTTATTTCATTCATAATTCTAAATAATTCCTTTTCAGGATATCCCCCAACCAAGAATACAATATCTCAAAGAAATAAAACTTTTCTCAGTCCTACAGAAAGGTTTCCTCTTAACCGCATACAATCTGTTCATCAACTGAGTGCAAGTTTGAACAGAGGAGAAGCAACCTCCAGAAGACAAGGTATTAACTAAAGAAGATGAAGATAATTCTCTGAATTTTTGGGTGGCTACCCTGGAATTTCTCAAGGGCCTATAAGGAGATTGGGGGAAGCTGAAGATGAAAAGGGGGATGGTTCTGAGGAGACTGAAGTGGAAGGTTTCCCTTAATCTCCTGAGGTCCCAAATCTAGCCCTTTATAATCAACCTCATGTCTCTCAGGCTAAACCAAATTTTTTTAAAATGATGGAGAAACTGACTCAATTCATAGGAAATCTCACTCAAGCAGTTTCCCCAAGGGAAAATTGCATAGCCCTGAAATTCAAAACTTCATCAATTAAGGCACCTGATTTCCTTTATGGTACTCCAGCCCATAAATTGAGAGGATTTATTAAATCATGTCAATTAATTTTCCATAATGATGCAGAAAACCTCTACTCTGAAAGGAGGAAGTTTCTACATCCAAATTATTTTGGCACTGGTGGAGCTGTAAAATGGATTGAACCATATGTCTCAAATATGTCCAATGAAGACCCTCCCTACCTTATGAATAATTGGAAATTATTTGAAACCCAATTATCCAGTCTTTTTAGTGATACCAATGAAGTAAGAAAAGCTGAAAAAGTGTTAAGAGCGTAGGAAAGTGATCATGTCACCTTTTACATTGCTGATTGATTTAAAAAGTTCAATTTCAAGAATTGGGGATTGGGGAGAAAGTGTTTATAATCAAGGCTATTGGACCAATTGGCTTGTCACCCTGTAAATTGTTATAGCCTCAAAGAACTCATGGATATTACTCTGAGGTTAGATACCAGGTACCATGAGAGCCAGAAGGAAAGGGGTGGTAATCAAGAAAAGAAGCCTCCTGTCACTGGATCCAATTCCTTCAGGCCACCTCAACAATCATCTTCCAAGATGCCTCACCATAAAAAGAATAAGAAGTGAAAGAATCTTCAAAGTTCTAAGGATAGGCCTTGGAATTCTCTCCTTAATAGGGACAAAAAATGAATTGGTTCTAAAAAGGAGAGAAGCATTAAAGAAGACTTATTTACTTCTTGTGGTGGAAAGCACCCAATTAAAGAATGCTTCAAGAGGCCTTAAAATACACCTGGGTCATCAAGAGGTTTCCCTTGAAAGCAGGGAAAAACCTGTGTTGGAGATATGATGTGTTCAATGCTTTTCACGTAATTCCCACAAGAGAACAATTGTGAAATCTGAATACTAGTATCAAGAGATATTTGAGCTTGATTATTTTCTCTTCTGTCTGATATTTTTTTATAGTATTCTCATATATTCTTGTGATACGAACTTCTTCATTTAAAAGAGTTTTGTTCTCAAGTACTCATTGACTGTGTAAGAGCTGTAAGGTGTGGATATGAATTTCTGATTATTAATCAAGTACTTTTCCTGTCCTCAAAATTTGTATAAGGTACAACTCAATGAAAATAGTAAAATTTAAGAGTTTTAGGAGAAAAAAAATACCGAATTCGATTTTTTTAACTTTATAAGTATAAAGAATAATTATTATAAAGACTTATTGCTTTAAAAACTATAAATGTTTATCCAGAAATGCTCTACAAGAGTTATTTAAGGCTACAAAAACAATTTCTTCAGGAGAAATTTCAATTGGAAGCAAGTGAGCAAAGAGATTAAGACAATTAATAGAAGGAAAAAGTATTGAGAAAGATTATAAAAAGAAAACACACACAAAAGTGACCAGAGTGAATTGGGAAACAAAATGACAAAGCTAACCGTGATTCAAGATGATTCAATTCACTTATGGGGTGGCTTAAGGGTAAAAAGAATTATAAAAGTTACAAGAAATGATCATAATAATTGTTTTATATGGTTAAAAGGTTTAAAATTATTTGATCAAGGTGTTTTTAACAGTTTTTAAGCTAACTATAGAAGGAAAACATTCTAACATGAAGAGAAAAGTGGGGAAAAGAAGAAATTCTTTTATAGCCACCAATTTTCTTTCTCCAAAAGTGAAATTTAATTTTGTCAGCCGTGCAAAACACTCTGAAAACAGAAAAGCCAATTATGGCATCATTGAACCCTGGTTTAGACCAAAAAAGAGCTGTTTTTAGCCATTTTAGACCCTTAAATCAGCCATTGCTTTAGTGATACCTGGTTTCAACCCTTCAAAACACATCAGAATGTGTGTAAGAGAAGTAAAAACCAGTTAAAACTGTTTTACTGCAATTGTTTTAACTTAAGGGTAGTTTTACCCTCTTGGCAACAGTTAAAACTTCCCTGGTTGGTATCAAAGCCTCATGATCAATTGAGTCACACACCCTGTGACTCAATTCCAAGCCAAAAGTGATTGAAATTTGCAAGATTTTGAAAACCCACACCTTTCAGCAAGGAATTTGGGGAAGTCTGGCACCCTTGGAGCCCAGATCCCTTTTACCCCCCAGAATTAATCTTTCCAATTTATTTTTTCATTAATTCCTCATCATGCATTATACTTGTAATTTACATATGTAATTCAATTGAATTTTTACAATAAAAAACTTGAATAATTGATACCTCATATGTAAATCAAAGTTCACTTATGTGATACATATGCACATTTTGACATTTTAATTAAAAATACTTCAATTCATCAAAGCTTCTAAGCTACACACCACACCTCAATTTTAACAAAATAATTGATGGTTGACACTAAATGTGGTGTGAATTAAATTAAGGTTTTTATTATTGTCAATTTTTATGCAGAAAATACTAAAAACTTGATTTAAGCTTATTTAGAGTTGAGTTACAGAACATTTACCCAGAGGTGACCCCACCCTATTCCTTATGAATAATCCAATTTTGAAATGATTTTCATATGTTTATTTATTAAATAGAAAGCCATAATAATTTTTATGCAACTTTTTTTGAAAAATATTTTAATTTTCATTTTTACTTAATTTTTACAATTAAAAATGTGTTTTCACAATTTTAAATTTCAATGTAATTTTATTTTTGCATTATGATTAAAATTTCAATTTTATATATAAATTTTATATTTATATTTTATTGTTTTGTTTTTTATATGTAAAGAAACTTATTTTATTTATAATTATATCATTTTTAATTCTTTGTGGTCTTTTGGGTATGTAAAAATACCTCTAAGGCTCACAAGAGCTCCCTAAAAAGATTCCTCTTTTCCTTTTGTATTCAAATGAATTTGTGTCCTTTCTCATCACCACTTATACCAAGTGGTTTGTTTACTTTCCTTCTTTCCCAAGCTTTGAATGGGACCTTTTGATAATGGATTCCCCCAGGGAGAATACCTCATATTGGCCTATGATTTTCTCTACCATTTTAATCCTATTATTGATTGAAAAAATGGATTGATCACCTATGATTCTAACCATAAGGATTCTTGTGGTATTATTCCTCCTACTAGTGATTACTTCACCACTGCTGTAAACAGTGTTACTCTGGCTTGTGAACTTAAGACACCTTCTCTTCCTTCTTATTTCCATATCCCTCCCATTTTGCCCTCATTCATTACTTGAATAAGCAAATGGAGTCTTAAAATAGCTAAAAAGATGTTGGAGAAGATGTTGCTATATACTCACTTCATCCCTTTCAAGAGAATATGGACCTTCCTGCTTTATCCTTTCATGCCTCCCTGGAGGAGAAGTGGGATGAGGAGGGAGAGCCAGAAGAAATTCAAAATATTTTGAAGGTAGTTCCTCCTGCTTATCACCATTATTTGGATGTATTTCCCAGCATGAAAGCAGAGAAACCTCCTCCACACCACACTTGTGATCATCTTATTGAACTGGAGGAGTCTCTACCTCCAGTGGGTGTTATCTAATTTTTATCAAATCATAACTCAGAAACACTATGGTCATACATTTCAGGGAATGTAGAGAAAGGCTTTATTGGGCCAAGCTCCTCTTCAACAGAGACACCTGTACTTTTTGTAAAGAAAAAATATTAAGGCCTTTGCTTGTGTGTTAACTACCACAACCTAAATTCTGTCTCTAGGAAGCACAGGTATCTAGTTCCTCCAATGAACCAGCTTCTTACCATTAAAGTGGTTCCACTATATTCTACAAGATAGACTTGTGTGGTGCTTCTAATTTCCTGAAAATTGAAGTGGGGGAGTAGCACTTAACTGTCTTCAGAGCCAAATATGTTAATTATTAGTATTGGATTATTTCATTTGGCCTGAATAATGCTCCTGCTTCATTACAAAGTATTGTGAACAAGATTCTTGCAGATTGCTTGTATGTTTTTGTAGCAGTTTATTTAGATGATATTATGGTCTTCTCAAGCTCTGAGGAGGAACATGTCAAATATGTGGCCTCTGTCCCCCAAAGACTGAGGGACCAGAATTTGTTTTCTAAATATTCACAAATTCTACTCCATTCCTCAAGTGTGGAATACCTTGTCTATATTTTTAAAGTGATTTCCCCAAGATGGATTCTACAAAGATTCAAAAAATCCTCAATCTACCACAGCCCAAAAACATCAAAGCTTTTTGGTCCTTTCTTGGCTTTATCAACTTATATCATTGTTTCATTAAAAATCACTCCAAATAAATCACTTCTCTCACTTCCCTTCTCAAAAGATATTTTCCCTTTCTCTTCAGTGAGAAAGGTCTTAGTCAGTTTCAATTACTCACAGAAGATTTCACCTCTACTCCCATCCTTTCTCATTTCAATCCTTCTCTACCAACTATTGTAGAGACTTATGCTTCAAATTATGCCTTGGCTGTTGTACTGAATCAGGTGAATGACTAAGGAAAGCATCCAATTGAATTTTATAGTGGAAACCCTCTCCCAGCTAAGCTCAACTATGAAATTCATCAAAACAAACACCTTGCCATATTTCGGGCTCTCAAATTCTGAAGAGCTTTTTTCCTTTCTCTTTCCAATCCTTTTGAAGTATTAACAGACCATTCTTCCCTTCAATTTTTCATTTCTTCCAAATTTATTAGTTTCCATCAAGCCCATTGGGCTGAATTTCTCTCTGAATTCCACTTCTCTATCACCTACCACCCAGGCTGGCTGGCCAATTTACCATATGCCTTTTCAAGTGGACACAAAATGTACCCAGAGAGGAGGGTGAAATTCATAATTAAGAATACTAGAGATTTCCATACAATCCTTAAGAAAGATGAAATTCAAGTATAAAGGTTGAATTTTTCTCTGATTTAGTGGATCAAATTCAAAAAATATTGTGGAAATTTAAGGACTATAAATAAATACTCAATCAATTATTGAGAGGTGAATCAGTCATAGATTATTGGCTTGAACCTCAATTCAAGCTCTTATGATTAAAAGATAGAGTTGTCATTCCAGTGAATAACTAAACTCAATTTAAGAATTTTCAAAAGCATCATGACTCACCTTTTGCTGTACACCCTGTCCAAGAGAAGACCCCCAGGCTCATCAAGAGGAATTTTCATTGGGCTGACATGAACCAAATCATTAAGGACTATGTTTCCTCATGTCAGAAATGTTAAAGAAACAAGAACATTCAAACTAAGAATTTTTGATTACTCAAGCCCCTTAAAATTCCATCTGGTCCTTGAAATTCCTTACCAATGGAATTTACCACTCAATTTCCACTTTAAACAACTTTGACTCAATTTTAGTAGTTTTGGACAGATTTTCAAAAATGGAAATCTCCATACAAACCTATGCAATAATCACTGGCTTGGACTTAGCTCAAATCTTCATCAGTGATATCTTTTCCAACCATGACCTTTCATTAAGTATTGTTAGTGATAGATGTTGCCTATTTGTTTCATCAGTATGGATCAATTTTGTAAGGTGTGGATATGAAGCTTTGATTAAAAATCAAGTACTTTTCCTTTCCTCAAAATTTGTATAAGGTAAAAATCAATTAAAAATAGTAAGAAATATTATTTTTAATAGAAAACACGCCAATTTTATTTTTTATAGCTTTATTAGTATAAAACAATAATATTATAAAGATTTATTGTTTTACGAACAATAAAAATATATCCAAAAATACTCGACAAGAGATATTTAAGGCTACAAAAGAAATTTCTTCAAGAGAAATTTCAATTGGAATTAATTTAGCAAAGAACTGCAAGCAATTAATTAAAAAACAAGGTCTTTAAAAAGAATATTAAAGAGAAAACATGCCCAAAAGTGACCAGAGTGAATTTGGAAACAAAGTGACAAAGTTTACAGTGATGAAAGATGCTTTAATTCACTTTTGGGGTGGTTCAGGGGTAAAAATGATTATAAGAGTAACAAACAATGATTATAATGATTTTTTACGTGGTTAAAAGGTTTAAAATGATTTTAAGAAAGGTGGTTAGAATCTTTTATTGATTTGTTTAACAATGTTTAAACTAATTACAAAAGGAAAAGATTCTAACATGAAGAGAAAAGTGGGGCAAAGAAGACATTCTTTTATAGCCATCAATTTTCTTACTCCAAAAGTAAAATTTACTCTTTTCAGTCGTGAAAAACAGTCTGACAACAGAAAAGCCAATTATGGCATCATTGAACCCTGGTTTAGGCCATTTTTAGCCATTTTAGACCCTTAAATCAGCCATTACTATAGCAATACCTGGTCTAGAGCCTTCAAAACACGTAAGAGTGTGTGTAAGAGGCGTTGGAACTAGTTAAAACTGTTTCTACTATGATTGTTTTATCTTAAGGGTAGCTTTACCCTCTTGGCAGCAGTTAAAACTACCCCAGTTGGTGTCAAAACCTCATCATCAATTGAATCCACAGACCCTGTAACTCGATTCCAGGCCAAAATTGATGAAATTTCGCATGAATTTTGACACCACACACCTGTCAGCAAGGATTTTTGGGGTCTAGCTCCCCCTTAGAGCTGGAGTTCCTTTCCCCCCCCAAATTTAAACTTTCCAATCTAATTTTCCTTTAATTCCTCATCATGTATTATACTTATAGTTTACATATGTAATTAAATTGAGTTGTACAGTTCAATACAGTAATAATTCATACCTCATATTTAAGTCAAAGTTCACTTATGTAATACACGCGCACATTTTGACATTCCAATTGAATTCAATTGAAAATACTTTAATTCCTCATAGCTTCTAAAATATACACAACACCTCAATTCCAACACAAATTTTGGTGATTAACACTACATGTGATGTGAATTAAATTAAAGTTTTGAGGATTTTCAATTTTCATACAGAAAATACTAAAAAATTAATTTAAGCTTATTTAGAGTTGAGTTACAAAATTTTCACTCAGAGGTGACCCCACCTGATTTTTTATGAGGAATCCAATGGTGAAATAATTTTTATATGTTTATTTATTGGATAAAAAGTTCTAATAATTTTTATTTAACTTTTTTCCAAATTTATTTATTTTTTTACAATGTGGTTAAAAATTCATTTTTACTTAATTTTTTCAAGTATAAATGTAATTTTCTAATTTCAAAATTTAATGTTATTTTATTTTTTAATTGTGAATATAGTTTTATATTTATATTTTGATAGATTTATTTTATTTCTATTTATATGTTAGTTTTGTATTTTTGGTCTTTTGGGTATATGAAATTACCTCTAAGGCTCACAAATTTATGTCATAAGCTCAAGATATCAAGAGATCTTTCAACTTCCTTTTACCCTGAAACAAATGGACAGGCAGAGAGGGTAAATCAGATCATAGAACAGTATCTTTGGATGTATTTCAGTAACTATCAGGATGACTGGAAAATCTGGCTCCATCTGTCTTAGCTTTCCTACAATAATGCATAACATTAACAAACACCAATCACCTTTATTCACAATTTATGGCAGAAATAACAGCTTGGACTCAGTCCATATTGCTCCAGGTATCAAAAAATTCCAATAAGTACAGCAATCTGTCAAAGCAGGATTAGAGTCAGAAACAAAGAATTTTAAAAAGTATTAAGATAGAAATAGGAAAATTACATCATATTTCCAACCTGGGGAGAAAGTATGGCTAACTTTAAAGAAACGCATGACAACAAGACTCACCAAGGAACTCTAAGAAAGATGGTTGAAACCTTTTTCAGTTCTCAAGATGATTGGAAGCCATACATATCACCTCATGCTTTCCTTTAAATAGAATTCAGTTCACCCTGCTTTCAATGTGACCTTATTAGAACCAGTAAAGAAATAAACTATCCCCAACAAACATCAATAGCTGCCACCACCAGTAGTAGTGTAGGAGCAAGAGGAATACAAAGTGACACAGGTTCTGAACTAAAAACTCAAAAGAATTAAGTTATGGTATCTTGCAGAGCTGAAAGGATTCAACAAATACCAAGAAAGAACCACTTGGGAGCCAGCTTCCAACATTACCAACTCACCAGACCTTTTCAAGGACTTCTATTGTTTGTACCCTGACAAGCCTGGCCAAAATACCTCAGAAGTTTGTTTTTATGGTGCTTGGTGGGGATTGGGTTTCATGAAAATGAAGAAGGCCTTGCAATATCAATACCCTCAAATTTGGATCATCAATTAAGATATGGCCAAACTTTCTCTTTTCTTTATTTCATTTTAAATTATTCCAGTAGTTTTTCTTCAAGAAAGTCCTTACATCAAGTTATATTATGGAAAAGGCTTATTCTTTCTTTTCATGGTTCTTGGTGGGGAGTGCAAGCTATGAAAGTAAATTCCATCTCCTGTTACGCATCTCTGAGGGTCCCTACTTCTTGTAAAACAACACCTTGTCCACTCTGTGAGCAACAAATTCTTGGTCTTATCTCCTCAGGAATTTTGTGGCCAAAATCAAGCAAATAACCACAAGGACAATCATCAGAAGTTTATTCTTTTTCTTTTTCTTTACTTTTATTTTCTCTTAATTATCATAATTCCTCTCTTTCTGTTTACTTCTATAGCTCCCGTTTATTTTATTTGTTTATCAAAGCAGCATCATCCCCTCCCATATCTTGTATTGGGAGGTTCCATTGTTTTCTTGCATCAATAAGAGTGGGGATAAAAGACAACTCAAACACAAAAAGAAGCCAAAGAGCTAGTTATCTCTACCCAGGTCATCAAACATTCTCTGGAAATGATTTTTAAACTCATATTCATACAAGAAAAACTTAGAAGCCATCTCCTCAGAAGTGGTCCCAGGAATCATTATATCATTAGCATAAATTATTACCTCTCTACTATTTCTATCAACCTCCCTGAAATGTCTGTCCACAGCATCCTTACTTTCATTAACCACAGCTTGGTCCCCTCTGGTAGCCCTGATAGGCCAACACTCTCTGCTTTGAACCACTTGAGCAGTTGGGAATTGTAGATGTGACCTATCTTCTCTTCTTTTACTAGTACTGGACACCAGTTATAATTTTTTGGGAGGTAAGGACTGGTGACAGTATGGGCTGTGGAATTGAGGATGGCCTCAATGAGGAAGGTAGGTCAGGCCTGGGTGAAGGAGGAGGAATGGAAGGTGGAATGGTTGAATGGTTCTTGGAGTGTTGGGTATAATTTGGCTGTGGAATTTCTTGGAAGGAGGTTGAGTAGGGGAAGCACTTGAGAAATGGCTAATGGATTTACTTACCACCTTAACTTCTTCACCATCCAGCTCATCACTTCCTTCAGAGTTGGCATTAATTGGTGAATCAGAAATTATTCTTATTCTTTTCACCACACCCTTTTTTTTTATTCTGGAAACTGGTACCTCTGAGCTGCAGTAAATTGGGCTACTACCAGTGGGAATGGGTGGTCAAACATTGGTCAATCTTGCAACATCCCTCTTCTTGGGTCCAGTTACTAAATCAAACGATAAGTATCAAGCCAAATCAAAAAACCACAGAGCTTACGATTGGAAAAACCTGAAGTACCATCAGGGGTAGGGGCCTCAGAGACTGGGAACTCTTTCCCAACAGACTGTAACAACCACTAGTCAGGGGTAAGGGTATTCAATCTTACACCCACTCAAACAGCTCAAATCATCAATCCACTGTGTGTATCAGCCATCAGTTTCAGCAATCTTCCTTGCTGGAACATGCATACAGTCTGGTGCATCAATAAATCCTGTCAATACTTGTACAGGTTTGAATTACCCAATACAGTTTGGATACACCATCCTTAAGCTGTATGATCACTCAACACTACCACTCCTCCTATACAGATCCTGTAATGTCTATACAGGACCTGTATTGGCCAGACTCAATTCAATCATCAATCCCTTTCATGAGAACTCTCTCTCTGGATCAGGGCTGGTGATTCTCACATATACCAGCCCCTCTTTCTCCCCCCTGGGGACCTTTCTCCAGTTAATTAATTTAGTTGATTTATTATTTTATAATTATCATTACTCTTATTATTTGGGTATTATAATTATTGGTATCAAGTTAGTCTTTGAATTTTTCTCTTGCATGTTCAGTATGAGGTGTGGTGTCCATATCCTTATTAACCCTCCTCTTTCCTTCTGACAGGTTGAAACAGTGGTCTTGGAATTGTTTGTGGTTGGCTCTTCTATTTATTATTCTTATTCTTGTTTCTGCTTTATATTAGTATTTCTTAGCAATCATTACTCTCATTACACTTTTAAGTGTTTTGCCCCTTCTTATCCTTTGAGCCCTCTGCAGTGAGTCCCAGTTTACTGAGTTCCAGGCCCTCTTCACTTAGAAGAGCCCCTGGGACATTAAATTAATTAGCTCATATTTGATTCTTTCTTTCCATTCATTTAACTTAATTTCTCTCATTCATAAATTATGAACTCTTCATGATTTTATGATATCTTCATGGTTATTATTATGACTTTTTATCTAATTAATTTTCATCTCATCCATTATATTCATATGAAAATTGATTCTTTTCATTTCTTAATCATTGCTGACTATCTCATTTTATTCTAAATTCTATCTCAATCAAATTTCTCTTTTGTTTGCCTAATCAGATCTTATTGGGAATTTTATTGATTGGTTGATTGATAAGCTGGGATTAATTGGTGTATTGATTCAGAGATTCAGGATTTTTATTTGGTTTTGGATTGGATGGATTGACTGACTTTGGATCCTAAAGATAACTGATTGATCTTCAAGAATTGAATTGATTATTGACTGATTTTGACCCATCAAGATATTGAATTGAATCCTGAAGATATTGATTTGACTGATTGGTTCCTCAAGATTTGATTTGATAGTGAATACATTGTCTTATTGATCAATTGATTGATTGATTATTAAATTCTTCAAGACTTATTGATATTTGATTGATTATTGACACTGATTTATTGATTTATTTATTGTTAAATTCTTCAATATTCATTGATATTTTATTGATTTTTGATATTGACTGAATTTATTGATTGATTGATTGAATTTGATTTCACCTCAAGGCTGTTTATTGATTCCTCAATATCATCAAAATTTTATTGATTAGTGATTTGGCCAAGCTTTGATTCCTTATTCTCAAGTATCATCAATTTCTTGTTTTTTAATTTCTCAATAATGCCAGTTCAGCACAGCCCTCCAGCCAATGATACTATATCTCAAAGAAATCCAGCTTTTCTCACTCCTAAAGCAAGGAATCTTCTTGACTGCACCCCATCAGTTCATTAACTCTGTGCAAATTTGGACAGAGGACCACCAATAGAAGGAGAAGCACCCTACAGAAGAGGGGGGATGAAATCAATAAGATCAAGATCTTTCTCTGGCCTTTTGCATGGTTATCCTGGAATTTCTGAAGGTGCAAGAGCAAGACTAGGAGAAGTTGAAGATTAAGAGGGGGAGGAGTCTGTGGAAGAGGAAGATTCTGGGGAGACTGAAGTGGCAGATGCTTTGGCAAATGCTCCAGAGGTACCCCAGGGTTCTAATCTAGCCCCTAGTAATCAATCTCTTGTCTCTGAATCTGATCCAAGTCTCCTCAAGATCATGGAGCAAATGGCTACTATTATGGGACAGCTTTCTCAAGAAGAAGCCCCCAGTTCCAATTCCAAAGCCCCCAGTGCCAATTCCAAAGCCCCCAGTGCCAATTCCAAAGCCCCTGCATTCAAGACTCCATCAATGAAAGCACCTGATTCTTTTGATGGTACTCAAGCCCATAAATTGAGAGGATTTATCCAAACCTGTCAATTGATTTTGCATAATAATCCAGCAAATTTCTTCTCTGACAGGAAGAAAGTTCTGTACTAAACTTCTTTCTCACTAGTAGAGCTGGCAAATGGATTGGACCCTACCTTTTGAATATTCCCAATGAAGATCCCTTCTACCTCCTGAATAATTGGCCGTTATTTGAAACCCAATTATTCACCCTGTTTGATGATCCCATTGAATTTAGAAAAGCTGAACAGGAGTTGGACAATTTGAGGATGAAGGAAAGTGGTCATGTATCCTTGTACATTTCTGATTTTAAAATTTTAATCTCAATAATTGGAGATTGGGGAGAAAGGGCTTATGTTCATTTCTATAGAAGAGGATTGGCATCAAGACCTTTGGACCAGTTGGTCTCCTACCCTGGTAATTTTGATACTATTCAAGAGCTCATGGACATTACTCTGGAATTAGATACCAGGTACCATGGGAGACAGAAGGAGAAGGGTAGTCATCAAGAGAAGAAGCCTCCCGTTCCTGGATCCAATTCTTCAAGGCCTCCTCAAGACTCATCTCCAAAAAGGCCTCACCATAAGAAGAACAAGTAGGGCAAGCAGTTTCAAGTTTCAAAGGAAAAGCCTCATTCTGCTCTCCTTAATAAGGATAATAAATTAATTGGTTCTGAAAAGGATAGGAGGATTAAAGGAGGGTTGTGTACTTATTGTGGTGGAAAGCACCAAATCAAAAAATCCTTCAAGAGACCTCAGAACAAGCCTGAGTCATCAAGAGGCTTCCCTAGCAAGCAGGGAAAAGCCTTAGTGGGAATCAGGATGTGCTCAATGGTTCTCACTTATTTCCTTCAAGAGCACAATTGGGCACTCTGAATACTAGTGTCAAGAAATCTTCAAAGTTTCTTATTTTCTCTTCTGTCTCTGATATTGTTTATATTATTCTGATTGATTCTGGTGCTAAAAACTCTTTTATTGCAAAGAATTTTGTTCTCAAGTACTCATTGACTATGTCAGAGCTCCCTGAAAAGATTCCTTGTTTCATCCTGGATTCAAATGAATCCCCTGCCTTGTTCATCACCCAAGATACCAAGTGGGTACTTGAATTGCCTTCCTTCCCAAGCTTTGAATGGTATTTTTTCATCATAGATTCACCCAAAGGAGAATCCCTGATATTGGGCTATGATTTCCTCTACCATTTTAATCCTATTATTGATTGGAAAAATGGACTGATCACCTATGATTCTAGTCATAAGGATTGTAGTGGTATTAAATATTCTGCTAGTAATGCCTTGGCCACTGCTGTCAGCAGTGTTTCTCTGGTTGGTGAACTTAAGACACCTTCCCTTCATTCTTCTGTCCATATCCCTTCCATCATGCCATCTAAGTCATTACTTAAATGAAGAGATGATGTCTTCAAAGAGATGGGAGATGTGGGAGAAGATGTTGCAATATCTTCACTTCATCTCTTTCAAGGGGATATGGACCTTACTCCCTTATCTTTGCATGCCTCCCTGGAGGAGCAGTGGGATGAGGAGGAAGATCCAGAAGAAATTGAAACTGTGTTGAAGGTAGTCCCTCCTGCTTATCACCAATATTTGGAGGTATTCTTCAAGGTGAAAGCAGTGAAACATCCTGCACACCACATCTGTGATCATCATATCGAACTGGAGGGTCTTCTACCTCCAGTTGATGTTATCTACTCATTATCAAATCAAGAGTCAGAATCACTATGGGCCTACATTTCAGAGAATGTACAAAAAGGGTACATAAGGCCAAGCTCCTCTTCAACAGGAGTTCCTGTACTTTTTGTTAAGAAAAGGGATGGAGTTCTTTGTTTTTGTGTTGACTACCACAAACTCAATTCTGTCACTAGGAAGAACAGGTACCCTGTTCCTTCTATGAACCAGCTTCTTGCTGTATTCAAGGTTCCACTATCTTCTCCAAGATAGATTTGCGTGGTTCATATAATCTTATGAGAATCAAAGAGGGGGATGAGCACTTAACTGCCTTTAGCACCAAGTATGGTAGTTATGAGTATTTGGTATGCCATTTGGCCTTACCAATGCTCCTACTTCTTTCCAGAATATTTTGAATGATATATTTGCATATTATTGGATTTTATTGTTGTAGTTTATTTGGATGATATTATGGTCTTTTCCAATTCTGAGGAGGAACATTTCAAAAATGTTGCCTCTGTCCTCCAAAGACTGAGGGACAATAATTTGTTTTCCAAAGCCTCCAAGCATGTAATTCATGCCTCAAGTGTGGAATACTTGGGCTATGTTGTTTCAAGTGATGGCCTCAATATGGATTCTTCAAACGTTCAGCCAATCCTTGGTTGGCCCCAGCCCAAGAACATCAAAGCTCTTCAATCTTTTCTTGGCTTTGCCAATTTCTATCATTTTTTCATTAAAAACTACTCCAAAAAAATCACTACTCTCACTTCCCTCAAATACTCAAAGAAGCATTCACCACTGCTCCTATCCTTTCTCATTTCAATCCTTCTCTACCAACTATTGTAGAGACTGATGCTTCTTATTATGCCTTGGATGCTGTACTGAGTAAGGTGAATGACTCAGGAAAGCATCCCATTGCATTTGATAGTCGCAAGCCTCTCCCAGCTGAGCTCAACTATGAAATTCATGACAAGGAGCTCCTTGGCATAGTTTGGGCTCTCAAGAACTGGAGAGCTTTCCTTCTTTCTCTTTCCAATCCTTTTGAAGTCTTGACAGACCACTCTTCCCTTTAGTATTTCATGTCTTCCAAAATTGTTACTTGTTGCCAGGCCCATTGGGATGAATTTCTTTCTGAGTTTCATTTCACTATTACTTACTGCCCAGGCAGGCTGGCCACTTTACTAGATGCCTTGTCATGTTGGGTTGACGTGAACCCAGAGAGGGGGTGAATTCCATCAGCAAGAATCCTGAAATGCTTCATCAATTCATCAAGCAAGACGAAATTCAAGAGTCCAGATTCTTCTCAATCAAAGTTGAAATTTTCTCTGATTTAGTTGACCAAATCCAAAAGGTATGGCAAGACAAATACTATAAAGAAATAATAAAGAAATTAGCAAGAGGTCAATCAGTTTCAGATTATTGGCTTGAGCCTCAAGACAAATTATTCTTATCCAGAGATAGAGTGGTAATTCCAAGAAATAAAGAAATCCAACTCAATATTCTCCAAAAGTGTCATGACTCACCATTGGCTGGGCATCCGGGCCAGGAAAAGACCCTCAAGCTCATCAAGAGGGATTTTTATGGGGCTTGCATGAATCAATTCATGAAGGAGTATGTGTCCTCATGTCAGCAATGTTCAAGAAACAAGAACATTCATCATAAGAAGTTTGTATTACTCAAGCCCCTTCAAATTCCATCTGGTCTTTGAAATTCCTTATCAATGAATTTTATCACTCAATTTCCCTTGTCAAACAGCTTTGATTCAATTCTAGTAGTTGTGGACAGGTTCTCAAAAATGGCAATCTTCATTCCAACATATGGAACAATTCCTGCCCTGGACTTAGTTCAAATCTTCATCAACCATGTCTTTTCCAAACATGGTCTTCCAGCAAGTATTATTAGTGATAGAGGTTCTTTATTTCTTTCATCATTTTGGACTCACTTATGTCAGCAGCTAAAGATATCAAGAGATCATTCATCTTATTTTCATCTTGAAACAGATGGAAAGACAGAGAGGGTAAAACAGATTGTAGAGCAGTATCTTTGGATTTATGTCAGTTACCATCAAGATGACTGGTACACCTGGATCCCTCTGGCTGAATTGGCCTATAATAATTCAGAACACTCATCAACAAAGCAATCATCTTTTTTAACCATTTATAAAAGGAATCCCATCTTTGACTCAATCCATAGTTCTCAAGACTCACTTGCTGGAAAGCTATCAACAAAACTCCAATCAGTACAGCAATTTGTCAAGGAAGAATTAGAGTCATAAATAAATAGATTCAAGAATTATGCAGATAGAAATAGGTAAATTCCACCTGATTTCCAACCTCGGGATAAGGTATGGCTAGCTTCAAAGAACATCAATATTACAAGACCCACCAAGAAACTGTGAGAAAGATGGCTAGGACCCTTTGAAGTTCTCAAGAAGTTTGGCAGCCATGCATATCACCTCAAGTTGCCTCAACACTGGAAGTCAGTTCACCCTGTCTTCCATGTGTCCTTCTTAGAACCAGTGAAGCAATTAACTATCCCAAATAGACACCAATTGCCACCACCTCCAGTAATCGTGGAAGAGCAAGAAGAATGGGAAGTGGCTCAGGTTCTGGACTCAAAGCTCAAAAGAGGTAAATTATGGTATCTTGTAGAGCCGAAAGGATTCAGTGAAGACCCAGAAAGAACCACTTGGGAACAAGCTTCCAACCTTACCAACTCACCAGACCTTGTCAAGGATTTCCATTCATTATATCCAGACAAGCCTGGTCCAAATACCTCAAGAGTTTGATTTTGGTGCTTGGTGGGGAGAAGAAGTTATGAAAGTAAGTTCCTCTCCTGGCATACACCTTTAAGGGGGTATTCTACCCATATGTTGTTGTAAGCATCACCTTGGCCACTTTGTGAGCACTTGTCAATTCTTTGGACAGGTTCAGGAAGCATACAACATCAATACCCTCCATTTGGACCTTATCAAGATATGGCCAAATGTTTTCTTTCTTTCTTTTTCTTTTTCTTTTCTTTTATTCATCATTTCATTTATTCCAATCATCATAATTCAAGAAATTCATTACTTCAAGTCATCTATGGAAATTCATTTCAGAAGTTATTTATGGCAATTCATGTCAGAAGTCATTTATGGCAAATTATTTCAGTTTTATGGTGCTTGGTGGGGAGTGGGAGTTATGAAAGTAAGTTCCATCTCCTGGTATGCATCCCTGAGGGCTCTACTTCTTGTAAAACATTACCTTGGCCACTCTGTGAGCATTAAATGCTTGGTTTTCATTTTTCAGACACTTCTTGGCCAGAATCAAGCAGCTCACCACAAGGAGGACCAGCCATCAGGATTTTTCTTTATTTCTTTTCTTTACTCTCATTTTCTCATATTCTTTTATTTCTTTCTTTCTTTACTTGTATAATTTTCTTTCTTTTATTTCTTTAAAGCAGCAGCATCCCCTCCCCAAATCATGTATTGGGAGGTTCCATTATTTTTTCTTCATTTAGTATTTATAAGAGTGGGGATAGAAGTCAAACCAAAAACAAAAAAGGAAAAGGAAAACCAGTTATCTCTACCTAAATCATCAAAGGTTCTCTGGAAGTCATTTATCAACTCATCTTCATACCAGGCAAATTTAGCAGCCATCTCTTCAGAAGCAGTCCCTGGAATCATTCTATCATTGGCATACATGATCACCTGTCTGCTATTTCTATCAACCCTCCTGAATAATCTGGCCACAGCATCTTGATTTTCACTTGCCGCATTGGGATGTTCTCTGGTAACTCGGATAGGCCAACGATCCCTTCTTTGAAACACTTGAGCGGCAGGAAACGGTCAAGGAGACAAACCATCCCTTCTTCTACTGGAGCTGGCCTCAGGTTGAAGTTGACAAGAGGTGGTCATGGGTGAGATTCTGGATGGTTGGACTGGTGATGGCCTTACTGCTGGATTTAAGGCAGGCCTGGCATGGGAGGTAGTTGGTGAAGGAGGAGGAATTGTGGAAGGAATGGAAGCAAGCATTGGTTGGAAGGTTCTGGGGGTACTGGGAATTACTTGGCTTTGGAATCTGTTGGCAAGAGGCTGAGCAGAGGAATTGCTGGATGGATGGCCAACTGAATGAGGAACAACTTCAACTTCTTCACCATCCAACTCATCAATCCCCTCAGCATCTGGATCAGATGGGGAATCAGCAATCCTTCTTATCTTTTTCACTACCTTCACTACTCCATCAGTATTGGTCCTTGAGATTGGCACTTCCGAGCTGTAATGTATGGGCCCTCCAACATTAGTCCACCTGGCCACATCCCTCTGCCTGGAACTAGTCACTACATCAAAATATCGTTACCAATTCAATCAAGATATGCAAATCACTCACAATGAGAAAATCCTGAGGTTGCATCAGGAATGGGGAATTCCTGCCCAAAAGGCCCATCCTTTCTGCTCTATAAATGCCTCCTTATGTTGGACAAGGTTGACCCGGTACAACGACATGGTTTCTTTCCAATGAAGCAAAAATGGCATTTTGACAATCGGGGATTGTAATGTTGAAAGCAATCCTTACCCTTGGCCAAAAATTCAATACAGGCAGGATCAAGAACTTCAACTTCTCTGAACCCATCATAGGTTTGGGAGGGATCAAAATGACCAGAAGATGCCATGGAAGGGGAGGATAATTTACTGAAGACGCCAGAACCACAAAGAACAGATGGTGGCAGTGCAGAAGGAGAAGATTCAGTGAGTTCAGTCAGTTTACAACTAATAACTGAAGAATATGCAAGCAGAAGATTTAAGACGTCAGAATCAATCCACTACATATCAACAAACGTTTTTTTGACCTCAAGGAAATGGGGGCCATAGCTCAATTATGCCCCCCCTCAAAGCCTCTAAGGTGAGGATTCATACCCCTTTGGGGCTGAATTCATCACCCAGGGCCTCCCCTGCAGCTTTGGGGAGGCCAGGATCTTGATGGTCCTGGACCCCATCAATGGGTCCAGGCCATATATGGTGAAGTTTGGGTTTGGGCCAATTCTGGGCCCCTTGGGCACCCTGGGTCCCCAGCAAAATTGGGCCCAGTGGCTTCATTTTGGTTCTGGGGGCCTCCAATAGCCCCCACAGACCGTAGGACCCCAAATACCAAAAATGGCCATAAATCATAGAATCACTAAAAATCACCAAAACCCCCAAAAAGGCCCAAAAGGCCATAAAATCAAAATTTATCAAGATTCATCAGGGAAGAGGCCACAGCCAAAAGAACATTGAAGAGGGCTGTTTGAGGCAATTTCCATGGACAATGGGGACGAGACCCCTTGGAGGAATTTTTTCAAGATTTCATTTGGATTAAGCCTTGCCCAATGAGTACACTTCATATACTCATTGGGCATCATATTTTGAGCACAAGAGCTCAGTGGCCATCATTTTGGGATATATCCCAAGGGCAAGATTGATTGAATCAGAAGAAAGGAAAAGCGTATTTTGAAGTGGAATACTTACTCAAAACTTGAAAGAAGGGGGGAATCAATTGAATTTGACAGAGAAGAATTGAAGAAGGATTTTCAGGATAATGGTCAAGAGGAAAAGCAAATCAAAAGACAATTTCTAGAAAAAATGTGGGGATTTGGTGATGCCACTCAGCAGTGGCAGGGTATTATGGTGTTCAGGAGCCCACCAGTTTTAAGAGGGGGATACTGTAACAACCACTCACCAGGGGTAAAGGTATTCATCAATACACCCACTCAAACACCTCAAATAAGCAGATCCAGTATCTGCATCAGCATTCAGTTTCAGCAATCTTCATTCTGAAACATGCATACAGCTTGGTACATCAATACAGCCTGTCAATACCTGTACAGGTTGGATTCACCCAATACAGTTTCAATGCACCAACATGAAACTGTATGATCACTCAAATACACCACACCTCTTGTACAGGTTCTGTACAGCTGTACAGGACCTGTATTGGCCAGACTCAATTCAATAATTCAATCCTCTCATGAAAATTCTTCCTCTGGATCAGGGCTGGTGTTTCTCTCATATACCAGCCCCTCTTTCTCCACCCTGGGGACTTTTCCCCAGTTAATTAATTTAGTTTATTTATTTTTTATAATTATTCTTATCCTTATTTTGGGTATTATAATTCTTTGATTTTAAGTTATTCTTTGCATTTCTCTCTTCTCCTGTACAGTATGAGTTGGGTGGCCATATCCTTATTAACCCTTCTCTCTCCATTTTGACAGGTTGAAACAGTGGACTTGGACTTTTTTGTGGTTGGCTCTTCTATTCTTTTATTCTTATTCTTTTGTTGCTGCTTTCTTATATTCATTCTTTTAGTAATTCATCTTTAGCACTCTTAAGTGTATCCTTCCTTACCATATCTTTGAGCCCTCCATTAGTGAGTCCCAGTCTACTGAGTGCCAGGCCCTCTTCACTTTGAAGAGTTCCTGTGACAATCATATATATAATATCTATAAGCGTCGAATTATCTCATACAATACCAAGAGTTTTGATGATTATTTTTCATTAATAGGAAATCATTGGAAATTTAGTTTAAATGAGAAAAATGTATAAAATTAATATTCCAATTATATTATGATTAAATATCTTTTATTAATAATCTGTTAAATCAAGGCTAATATTTTGAGATGAGTTCATATCCACTATAGTGAGATTGTCAGCTGGAGTCTATGTTGAAGCAGTAATCAGGCTATTTACAACTAGAACTATGACTGTGACCGTGAAAATAGTTTTAAAATAAGAGTTTTTAATAATATGATGGTTTTATAATATAATAATAGGGTTCTAATATTTAAAAAATAGTGGTGGTGAGCGCTATTGAGAACCCAGGATGCAGTCTTACCAGTTGGATCACTATAATAAGAACTACAATAATTAAAACTATAATTATACCCTGATTATTACCCAAGAGTAAAACTGTTTTGGACAGTTAGCTATGTAGGATATTCAAGAGCAGGATGAGGAAACAATTCTGGCTGTGAAAAGCCTCCTTTTTATCCTGAAATGAGGTGGAAAGGGTGCTAGACCTTTCCATGTAGAGGAAGTGAAGATTTTTCACTCTCTAGTACTGGCTTGTGGTTTTCAAACAGCCTGTATAACCTGTATTGGGCTCAGATGTGGTTTTGAAACCACATTTGGGCAGTTTTCACCAATACAGGGTGAAAACTTTCATCTGGGGACCACACAGCCTTCTTCTGACGTGTATGATGCATAGAATGCTGTACAGAAACTGCATGAGACCCCAGTATTGACTGACTTATGAGGTATTGAAGTATAAACATGCTTCTTTGTCTGCTTGACACCTCATAATAATGGTTGCAGGATATTATCCCATGGTAAGGCTGTATTGGCCAGAATGTGGGATTTAGACCTTAAAACAGCCATAGCTTTGTCAGTTCTTGGGATATCAACCTCAAAACTGGTTCGGTGTGTAGGCCTGTATGTGCTCTACACAATGGTACCTCATTTGATATGGGTATCATGGAATATGGCAAAGGTATCCCATGTACAAGACTTTTGTACATTTGCGTGTTTTAGGCAAAAAGCTGTATTGAGCTTGTTTGCCCCATAACTTCTGCTGTAGTTGAGATATGGGGAAGTGGATGACACCATAAGATAGCCCTGATTGTGCTCTTTCGAAAAAGACCCCACTTCAAGTATCCCACACCAAAACTGTAGACGTTAGATGAGAGGTGAATGTTTTGTTCACCCTTATTTGGCCTGAAATTGACCATAACTTCAGTCATATTGGTGCTAGCTCAGTTTGGCTGGTACCATAGGATAGCCCTGGCTTAGAGCTTCATTTTGAATACCCATTTGATGGGGTTAAGCCTCTCCTTCTAGATTTTAGATGAGAGGTGAAAATTAAGGTTTATGCTCAGCAATTACTTTGAGCAGGAATAAGTTTGTTATTTCTTGTCCTATGGTGATGGGACTTACATTTTCAGAAAGAGGTGAGTTTCCTCTGTCGTTTGATACCTTTTGAGCTGATTTGGCTCAGTTCCATGTTTTGGTGGTATCTTGGCTATACCATTGGTTTATGGTATTTTGGCTGTCATGCTTGTGCTCTGGTTTTGAGTCACAGGCTGACATACCCTCCCTCTAAAAAATGGCTCATCATTGATGAGACTGTTCAGTCCTCCTAGAGGCCCTTAATCTCCTTAGATGAAGGTTCCCATCTGGTATGGCATCCTCTGCCAACCATTTGTCTTTATCAGCTGTTTGGTGCTTGAATCTAACTAAGTATTGTCTTTGATCCTTTCCATTAAGTCTGATCTTCCTGGCCCTGATGATCTTACTCACAGGTCCTGGGGAGTCCTCCACTTCCACTATATCAGGTGGTGTGGGATTCTTTTTCCTTGAGGGGAATTTATCCTCCTTGGTTTGGAAATATGGTTTGACCTAACTCACTGGGAAGACTGGGTGCTTCCTGGAGAATTCCTCTGTAAGTTTGACTTCCACTGCATGCTTTCCTATCAACCTAATGATAGTGAAAGGCCCTACAAATGAGTCCCTCATCTTCTTGGTTCCTTTAATATTATTAAAGCTCAGTGTAGACACTAACACTTGGTCCCCTTCCTTAAAGTCAGGTTCCATGTGTGTCTTGTCCCACCTCTGCTTATTATAATCTTTTGCTTCAGCTATACATTTAGCAGCTGTGTCACAAGCCCTCTTCCACATATCATGGAAGTCTTTGGCTGTGGGGTGGATGGTTAGAAGGTTCTTCTTCAAGTGATCCACAGGCAACAAGCGATTCCCCCCTTTCTCTACCAGTGCAGGTGTTTTTCCTGGGGTAGAGTTCTGACTTGTATTATAAGCCAGTTGGACAGCTGGTAGAAGGGTAACCCAGTCATGGGTGTATCCTTCATGGTCCTTGTATTCCATGCCATAAGCACAGAACCTTCTAAGGATGTCTTCCATAGTCTGGATCATCCTCTCAGCTAGGCCATCTGTTTGGGGATGGTAAGCTGTGGAAAAAGCAAGCTTGGTGCCAAGCATATCATACAAGTTGGTCCAAAATTCAGATGTGAATTTTGGGTCCCTAAGCCTAATGATGATTTTAGGGACTCCACAGGTAGATATGATGTTATTCAAAAATAACAGGGCAGTATGAATGGCTGTGTCCTCTTTGTGGCATGGTAGACACCTCATGCTCTTTCTGAACCTATCAACTATAATTAAGCAGGCATTGTAGTTTTCTTTGCCTGCTGGGACAAGTCCTGTAACCCAGTCCATGTTGATGGTTTCCCATGCATTTTTGGGTTCTTCTATATGTTGAAGTAACCCATACTTCTTCCCATGCTTCCTATTTGCCTTTTGGCATCTTTCACAAGTGTATATGTATTCTCCCAACTCTTGTTCCCACTTGGGCCACCAAGATGTGCTTGCTACCCTCTCCTTAGTCCTGTCCTCACTCATGTGTCCCATATAGGGGCAGTCATGGCATTCCTGCAGGATCAAGGAGATGTGGTCTCTGTCTACCACTGTGAGTGCACTTGTGTGTTTCTCCCTGTGGTAGAGCAGGCCATCTATAAGGAAGAGCTTGTTATCCTTATAGGCCCTCAACCAGGGTTCTTCCAGCTGGGATTCCAGTTCTGGACTCCTGTACTTTTGTTGAAGGAGTTGTAGCAGTATGCCACACTGTTTGTGTTTGGCATATGACTTCAGTACTGCACTAAAAAATTCATTGTGCAGTTCAGAGGAGCTTATCCCCAATATTGGAGTTTCTTTCCCCTCTGAATCAGTGTTTCCACTGTCAAGGGTACCACTTTCTGGTGCCCATTCAGAAAATCTGAAGTTCTTCCTCCTATCTACTTCCATGAAATGGATAGCGATTTTGGCTGCAACTTCAGGGTCATAAGCTGGATGGCTTTTTACATTGTCCAGTGGCCATCTGCTAAGGCCATCTGCATTGGTATGACTTTTACCTTCTTTGTATATGATGGTCATATTCCCTCTATAATCCTGGATGGCTACTTGCCATCTCAGCATGTGTCTATTGGTAGTCTTCATGTTTAGTAAAGACTTCAAGGCTGTGCAGTCTGTGTAGACTTCAAAGACTGCACCCTCCAAATAATAATGAAGCTTCTCTAGAGCCCAGACTAGACATAGACATTCAGTCTGGGTGGCCCCATACCTGGCTTCTGAATCTTTCAGTTGCCTTGAGATGTAGCAAATTACTCCTTCTCTTGGTTCACCATCCACAATTTGTCTTTGGTGGAGGGCTGCTCCTAGGTCTTGACTGCATGCTGAATCTATATATAACTTGAATGGTAGTTCAAAGTCAGGTAAGATGAGCACAGGTGCATTTGTGAGTTCATATTTGATCTCCTCATATGCATCCTCCCTTTCCTTGGTTATTTCAAAAACTACATCTTTTGAACATAGCTTGTATAAACTACTAGTTAGGTGTGCAAGGTTTTGAATGTGGTTTCTATAGTAGCTAGAAAAGCCAAGGAAAGATTGCATCTCTTTGATGGTTTTTGGTACTGGATTTTGCAGTACTGCTGCTACTTTATTCTGATCAATTTCCAGAATAATACCTGAGACTTTATGTCCTAGAGCCAGTAACTCTTGCTGGCCAAAATTGCACTTTTTAAGTGAAATTTTGAGGTTTATGGGTGTGCATTTACTTAGTACTCTGTCTATGTATTGCACATGGTCTTCCCATGTCTCTGAGTATATAATGATATCATCAGTATATACCACCATCCAGACTTCCAGTATTTCTTCTTGAAATATGGTGTCCATCATTCTTTGTAAATGGGCTGGTGCATTTTTGATGACAAATGGCATTCTGGTATACTCATATATGCCCATATGGCATATTATACTGAGTAATTTCATGGAGTTTGGTTTAACTCCATTTTGGTGGAAGCCTTTCATACAATCCATGTTGGTTATGTATTTGGCTTTTGCCAGTTTATCCAAGGCATGGGGTATCCTGGGTATAGGGTACCTGTCTGCTTTTGTGTAGTTATTCAGAGCTCTGAAATCTCCACACAGTCTAGACTTGCCATCATGCCAGGTGATTAGGACAGGTGTGGTGATTTCCACTATCTCATTATGTCTAATCTTCCTGATGACATCCATATCCAGGAGTTCATTGATATGTTTCTCAATTTCTTTCCTGGTTTCCAGGCTTGCTGGATAAGGAGGTCTCCTAAGCATGGGTGGATAAGGTCTTTCCACATCCAGATATAGTTCTATATCATGGCCTTTGATATTGCCTAATGGTTATTCACCAATGGCAAATGCTGGTCTGTTCTTTCTCAGCATCTTCAGTAAACTTATTTTTTGTTTACTGGTGAGGGTAGTGCTAAACTGTCCCTTTCTGAATTCCTTCAGAAGTTCTTCTAGTGGGTCCTGAGTAGATATCTGGTATACATCAAGTGAAAATTTCTTTTCCTTGTTAGTACCAATGGTGATGTGCCTATTTTTAGTGTTGTAAATGTCTATGCCATACATTCTCTGGTAATCTGTTCCCAGTAAAAACCCTTGGATGTGGGCATCATTAAGCACTACAAATTCTGGGTTGAGTCTTATATTACCCTTCCTGTGGGGTATAATTATCTCTTTGATAATTGTCCCAATGGAATTCATCTTCCCTGACGCACTTTTAAAGTTCTTTGCCTTAGTGGGCAAGAGCTGTTTTTCCCAGTTTGGGAAGTGGGTATCCAGATAGTTTCTGGCCACTATGGAGAAGTGTGCCCCACTATCAATGATCAGTGGATGCTGAGCATTGTCAATGCAAACAGTCATTTTTGTGGCTGTTCCATGTATATATGCCATTCCTTTGGTTGGTGTAACCAGGAATGCTTGTGCATCTTGTGTGTGTTTGCACAAGTTTTTATTAGCAGTGTCCTGTGGAATGCCTGCTTCCAACTGTATTTCCTGAATTTCTAGTGGGGTTTCCTCTTGGTATTCCACTAAAAGTTCCTCTCTTGGGTCTTGATCATCATCAGATGGTTCTCTTATGGCATCACCCATGGAGTCCGATTCAGAATCCTCTGTTGGAGGTTCTTCCTCAGGGACTTTCTCTATGGCATAGACTTTTTTCTTTGCCTTTGGACAGTTGTTGGCATAGTGGTCTGTTGAACCACAATTGTGACAAGAGTTCCTCTTCTTTGCCACTCCTGCCACTCTTTCTTTGGGTTTGTCTTTAAACTTTACCCTGCAAGGTTGTTTCTCTTTGAAACTACTGCTCTCATATGGGGTGAATTTCCCTATATTAGTCCTTTTCCTTATGCCTTGTAAGGTGTTGGCAATGTCATCTAGAGTGCAATTTTGGTTGCATCTGCATTTTACTGCATGCTCTAGTTCTCCTGGCAATTGTGTCAGAAGTTTGTTATTCCTCATTTGGATGTTCATCTGTGGATCAATGGATTTAAGTCTTTTAGACTGTCTAAGACACCACTCATATGGATCTTTGTCCACCAAGTATTTTTCATTTTCAAATGACATGGTCTTTTTCCATATCCAAGTTCCATTACTGTACTTTTAGATGATTTGACTCTTCCACCATTGCCAGTTTCTTCTGCCATGGATTTCTTTCATTTCTGTGTACCATATACTGGCATGAACTTTAAATGCAGTATTCAATCTAGCAGTGATCCAGTAGTCTGGTATGCTTGGTACATCAATGAAGAGTCCATCAATATAATCTATGAGTTCCATATAATCATATTCTCCTGATCCAGAGAATTTGGGCCAGCTTGAAGCCTCAGGAAGCTGTTTCAAGGCTTCCTTCTCTGAATAAGACATTCCATCTCCATCCTGGTATTGTGATGGAGATCTTGCCTTATTCATCAATATGGCATCTGGTTTGATGTCATCTGGTTGATATGGATTCTCCATAACTTGGCCTTGTGTTTGGGGCTTCAAGTTATGGTAGACATTAAACAATTTGTTTATGTCTTGGTCCAGACAATCCCTGTCCCTTTTGCTGTGGTGTTGTTCTTCAAAGACTATATTCAGTCTTTTGTTGGTTTCTTCAGAGGCTTTGCTCAGTTGTGCATATCCTTCTTGAAGATTCTTAACTATCTGTTCCAAGGAGGCTTGAGCTTATCTCATCCTCTCTTGGCCAGCTTTAATTTCTGCAAACTGCTTTGCAGATTGTTCAGCATATTGGGACATTTGTAACCAAAGTGTATCACTGTTGATGTTACTCTCAGATGTGACAATGTTATTTTCAGTCTGAGTGGGGGTAATGTTTCTATTACTAGGACTGCTGATTCTGGAGTGGTTTACAACTACTTCTGGTTCTTGTGCACTTCTTTTACCAAATCCAACAGCTTCTGAATCATAGGGTCTGACTCTTTCCTCCTCTGGTTGAAGGAGGTTTTGTTCTTGCCCTTGTTTCCTTGTCTTCTCCTGGAAACTTCCTGGAATTGTGAAGAATGGTGACTCTTGGCCACTGATCTGCTGGTTTCTGAATGGTGTGAAGCCAATGGAGAGCTTATGTGGCCTGCTCCTTGTGAGCCTGAAGGAATCTGAGTAGACCCTGTCTGGGTTAACTGTTCTTCTATAGCTTTGATAGGATTCCAACCTTTGGTAATTTCCATCAGGTCTTTGAAGTCTATCTCTCTGAGACAGATCTTCTGGCAACTTCCTCCAAGTTCTGCCCAGTGACTTCCCAGGTTGAACCTCTTGTTGTCCATGCTCCATTGGAATAAGTCCTTGAGGAGTTGGTGGAGCTGAAGAACTTCATCCATGTCTTTCCAGTCCTCTGGTTTGAGGTCTCCATTGAATTGGAGTGTGAATGGCAGGGTTGATATTATCTCCCTCATTGTTTTGCCATCCACCACTGTGTCCAAGGTGTCCTCTTTCAGGTCTTCTGGTTGTGGACAAACCTTCTCTGTCCTCTGGCTGGTTCCTTTGGAAGCCAAGATCTCTGAGGTGTACAGGTGACATGTTAGTGTTTGCAAGCAGTCAAAAACTTTATGTTCTTAGGGTATTTACCTTTGACTGTGCCTTGTACAAATTTGTTATCTGCTGATTCGGGCAGTTTGCCTTTGGAGGTTACAACTGGGTTAATAATTTTAATTTTTCCTGTACAAGTTATCAAGGTTGGTTTACCTTGTATTGATGCAGAATTTTGTGGTTTTCTACTTTTCTGAGTGGCAATGGGTGTCCACTTCTTTGCTGTTATCAGGCATTCACTGTGCCTCTTTCCTTTTCCTTTTCTGCCCTCTGGCTCTGAGTGTGTCACTGGTGTGTTGGCCTGTGACTGGCTTTCAAGTGGTAAGAAATTATCTTCCACTGAAGCAAAAACAGGAACAAGATGGCTTATGTCAGTTAAGACTTCTCATTAAATGCTGGTTTTGCACGTCTAAGAATGGCCTCTGGGCTTGTATATTATTACAGTGTGCCCTTGTACAATGGCAGTGTGATTGAATTAACAATTCCACGTCAGAAATACAGCTCAATGATATTTGGTATACTGTTTGTATTCCAATATCTCACAGAACAACTTGTATTTAGCAAGTGTAAACTGTCAAAAAGTGGTGTATAACAGGGCAATTGAGTTAACAATTTGTCCAACCATGCCTCAACTGTTGGTTTATCAGTATGAGGTGTCTTATTTTACTTAAAAAATAAGGCTGTATTCATGGCTTATGTGTTTTTATATGTAAAACACACCAAAAATAAGGGTCTTGTGGTTATTAGACACGTGACAGGTACTCTTTCAAAATGTGAGTAAAAAAGGTGGTATATGTACCAAAAAGAGAAATATATATATAATATATATATTTTTAAGAAATATTACGCCTAAAAAGAATAAAACAAATGTCAGAAAGTGAGAAATAAGACAAAATACTCACTTATGAGGGTCCAAAAAGGTTTAAAACACGGCCAGGCCCCCAAAATGTCAGCTGGAGTCTATGTTGAAGCAGTAATTAGGCTATTTACAACTAGAACTGTGACTGTGACACGTGAAAATAGTTTTTAATAATATGATGGTTTTATAATATAATAAGGGGGTTCTACTATTTAAAAAATAGTGGTGGTGAGCACTATTGAGAACCCAGGATGCAGTCTTACCAGTTGGATCACTATAATAAGAACTACAATAATTAAAACTATAATTATACCCTGATTATTAACCAAGAGTAAAACTGTTTTGGACAGTTTCCTATGTAGGATACTCAAGAGCAGGATGAGGAAACAATTCTGGCTGTGAAAAGCCTCCTTTTTATCCTGAAATGAGGTGGAAAGGGTGCTAGACCTTTCCACGTAGAGGAAGTGAAGATTTTTTCACTCTCTAGTACTGGCTTGTGGCTTTCAAACAGCCTGTATAACCTGTATTGGGCTCAGATGTGGCTTTGAAACCACATCTGGGCAGTTTTCACCAATACAGGGTGAAAACTTTCATCTGGGGACCTCACAGCCTGATTTTGACGTGTATGACGCGTAGAATGCTGTACAGAAACTGTATGGGACCCCAGGATTGACTTGAATATGAGGTATTGAAGTAAAAACATGCTTCTTTGTCTATTTGACACCTCATATTCATGATTATGGGATATTATCCCATGGTAGGCTGTATATGAAAGCAGGGGGGAATCTGACCTTAAAACAGCCATAACTTTGTCAATTCTTGAGATATCAACCTCAAAATTGTTTCGGTGTGTAGCCCTGTATGTGCTCTACACAATGGTACCTCATTTGACATGGGTATCATTAAATATGGCAAAGTTATCCCATGTACAAGATTTTTGTACATTTGCGTGTTTTAGGCAAAAAGCTGTATTGAGCTTGTTTGCCCCATACCTTCTGCAGTAGTTGAGATATGAGGAAGTGGATGACACCATCAGATAGCCCTGATTGTGCTCTTTCCAAAAAGACACCACTTCAGGTATCCCACACTAAAACTGTAGAAGTTAGATGAGAGGTGAATGTTTTGTTCACCCTTATTTGGCCTGAAATTGACCATAACTCCAGTCATATTGGTGCTAGCTCAGTTTGGCTGGTACCATTGGATAGCCCTGGCTTAGAGCTTCATTTGGAATACCCATTTGATGGGGTTAAGCCTCTCTTTCTAGATTTTAGATGAGAGGTGAAAATTAAGGTTTATGCTCAGCAATCACTTTGAGCAGGAATAAGTTTGTTATTTCTTGTCCTATGGTGATGGGACTTATATTTTCAGAAAGAGGTGAGTTTTTTTTTATTTTGATACCTTTTGAGCTGATTTGGCTCAGCTCCATGTTTTGGTGGTATCTTGGCTATACCATTGGTTTATGGTATTTTGGCTGTCATGCTTGTGCTCTGGTTTTGAGTCACAGGCTGACGGAGATAAAGGAATGGTTTTATAAAACAAATAAATAATGATTGATAAAAATTAAAGCTAGTTGATTAATTCCAAACTTTACAGATACATTATTATAGATAAACTTCCAATTGATTTTGAAATCAAATTTTACCCATATCAATTCATTAGCTCAGATCCATAAGATAAATAATAGCCTATATATCATGGACAAAAGAGAAATAGTGAGATACACTTTTAACTAAAAATAAGAATATTGATATAGAACTTCAGGATAGTTTAAATATTCAATATAGATAAAAATTTGTAAAATATACATATATGATTCCATAGCTCTCAAATAAGTATATATTACTTTTATTTACATGAATAAAGTAAATTGGAGGAGGCCATAATAGCTTTAGAACATTCAATATCAACCTCAAATCCCTGGACCAATTATACAGATAATGAAGATTATTGATAAAGCTCAGAGATATTCTGAATTACTTGTGTCAATTTACAAAATTATTTCATAAACCACAGAAAAAATAACTTAAGAAGATTTTTCAAGATAAAAAAATTCAACATGCTGCAATTCCTTCTGCCACAAATGAAACCATTTCAAATCTTTTCAGTAGAAAGTTCATCCCAAGGCTGTGTATCAAAATAATGATCTTTAGTCACAATAAGACTAAATTTTGTATCTTGTTTTTAATTTACAAAAAATATGATGGAATACACCATGAGAAAATGGGTAAAACCTAAGGCAGCTGTTTCATTTGTAAAATAGCTTGGACTCAGATGAGTCTGATCTGGGAACTGTGTTCTATATTGAGCCAGACCCATAATTTTGATTCTTGATGATATTCTAATACATTCTAATTCACTAAAACATCACAGAATTTTTCTCTAATTATTTATTATTTTATTGAATATAGTTAAATATAATATAATATAATATACATTAAACTGGATATTTGGGATAGATGAAAGATTAATTAAGCTTGTCTTTTAAGATTGACAAAACCTTCAACTGCTATTAATGTTCAACTTTTGAACTCTATTTTTACTTCAAAGAAGAATTTCTATGTTTTGAATCCTTCAAAACATCAAAACCCTCTTTTTTTGTAGATGAATACTTATCTCACCTTTTGATCCTACATAGCTAAGGAAAACACTTTAAAGGCTTTATAAGTCACCAAAATACGTATAGAATGAAGATAATATGAGTGAATATCGCATATGGGGTCATATATTATCTTAGTTTTCCCATACCTTTCATACAGATTTTTATGCTATCAAAAGAGACAAATTTTAAGGTTTGTCTATGAAAATCTTAAAAAAATAGAAATTAATATTACTATCCTAATTAAATATTATAATAAAATCATTAAAAACACAATTTAATTATAAAAAAATGGAATGTTTTTATAATTATTATATTAAAAAAAACTTAATATTATCAATAATAATTGAATAATTAACCATTATTCAACTACTTATTCTATACTACCAGTTATATAATACTGGGGAGTAATTTTCTACAACAATCAATATACTCAGTGGATATTTAAGAATAAACCACTCTAAAATAATTGAAAGTATTATTTTCAATAATGATTATTAGAATAATCATTGTAGCTATAATTCTAATTTAAAGATAGAGATTCAGAGAGAAATTGTGAAATGTTTTGAGAGTCTGATAAAGAAAAATAAGTGAAAACACATCAAAACCAACCTATGAGACTAATTAAGATATTCCAAAAGTATTTTAGGAATATTTTGGATTTAGAGATTTTCAAAATATTAAGAACAACAAAAATGATTGGTTCTTATAGATTAAAATCATATATCCTACATTAATATTCAATCTTTCATGTCTTTTAATTGGTTAGAATAACTTAAGTAGCTCCAAAGACTAATATTTATTGATTTAATTTTAAAATAATTCTGAAAAATGTGCGCAAAAACAGTAGTAAGAGGGTTCCTTTTGAGTTCTCTAATTTCTAAAAGAGAAAGAGGGGTTTTTCAAGGAGTAATAGCAAAAAATCATGAGGTGGGATAATATTTAACACGTTTTCAATAGAGATTACCTCACTTTTTTACTTACTGAAATCACTTATTTACCAATTAATGGATTTCTCATGAATACCAACCCATTTAGGGTTGCAAAATAATCAAGTTACTCACATAAATATTTCTTCATTTCAAAATATGAATATATTTCTCACAGTCCTCAATCTTATTGGTAATTCCATTACACATTCTATTTTCTGTGAATTTTTGAAGTTTCAGTTTTCTACATGAAATTATCAAAGAGACTGTAAATAAATAGTTTAATGAATATTGTGAAAAAAATAAACAATTTTTAATATTATTTAATATAATCTCTTCTTAAATTTGGTCTGAATTTTTCAGAAAAATTAATTAAGAAATGTATTTTAATAAATTATTAAATATTTAATCAGTTTCTTCAAAATACTAGCTTACAGGGTGTTATCTGGTAAGCTACCAGAGTCTACCAGTCCCAAAGTTGAATCTTATCCTGGGAAAATCTCATAATGCCTTATAGAAGCCTTTCGGTTTCTTAGAGAACCTAGAAATTCAGTTACTACAGATTTGTTTGACTTTTGTGCTGGTCCCGCTCTCTGCTAAAGTTTTGTACCTATATCAGTGATTGTATCATTCCGTGATGAGTACGTAGAAAAATAGAATTTTAATGAAATATTATGAAATTTTCTTTCATATATGAATGCTCCTAGTCTGTACCAATTGGTACATATCCATGGTATTCCTAAAATCCCATTATTTCTATGTGAAATTTCACTTCAAATTCGCAATCAAGCTTTTTTCTCCTTAGTGTGAACTTAGAGGGTTTCCTTCTGAACAGTTGAATTAATTTCTGTTAAATGTTTACTTATGGATATAAATTCTTTTGGAGGCATATTTGGGTATACCTCTTGCGAGGGTACCTAGGCCAAAATTTAGTTTAGAATCCAAATTTGGTCTCAAATCCTAGGATTTACTTACTTGATAAAAATTTATTCATCTTTCTCGATTTTTAAAATGATAAAATTTGGTAATCAAAATCATTTATTACCAAAATGGTTATTAAGTTATTCTTGCTCTAAGTTGTGGCCTATTTCGGAATGTAAAACAGATCTCAGGGATCACACAAATTCAGTGTAAAAAATTCTTTTTTCTCACAATACCCCTCCAAAACACATAAATAGATTAATTTCTTTAAAAAATGTATAATTTTAACTCTTAGTTTCTTTCTATCATCCATAATTTTGAGCTGTGGTAGTTTTATTTTTATCATGATTTTTTCTTTCTTCATTTCACTCCAAATTTATTTTGCATAATTTTTACTTTTATTTTTATTTATTTTTATTATTAATGAATTGTGATGCGCTATTTTGGTTTTCTTTTCATATTTTTTCTTTCTTAAAGCTACAGTAAAAGTACTTTAAAGTCTTCTTATGTTCTTTTCTCAAATATTGTCAACAATTTTAAAGTGGTAGACTCTACAGCACTACTACTGTAATTTTTAAACAAGAAAACAAAAATTAAATTAAATAATTCAAGTTTAGTCCAATTCAATTATTTCAAGTTCATTTCAGAAAAAATCAATAAGAAAAATAAAAAAACTCTCATAATTCAACTGAGGAAAAATAAATGAAATCATGGTTATATAAAAAAACATATTATTACTGAATGATTATTTTGTCTGTAAGGAAGCTATCTTTACTCTTACTATTTTGAATAATTAATAAAAAATATAAGTAAAATAGGGATTACTGAAAGAATTATTTTAAAATAATATATTAAAAATTTTTAATGCAATGAAGAAGACATACAGCTTGTAGTTTTAAGATTTTTGATTTAATCTCCTATATTTATTTTCTAATTTATTTTTTTATTTTATTGAGGAAATCAAGAGTTTTTGGATCTGTTGCTTTTTTTTAATGACCTTTTGTATTTCTGATTACTTAAAAATCATATTAGAAATATAGAGCTACAAAAAGTAAAAGGTGTTTGGAGGGCTATTCAAAAGGAAATTTTTGTATTTTACTAAGTTTTTACACTGTAGGTTTTGATTTTTGTCTTAACTCCAACAGTCTAAGAGGAAATAACTTACATTTCAAGAGTATTTTAACCTCTTTTGAATGGTCTGGACCAAAAAATTGGCTTTCATAATGGGAAAGGCAATATGAAGATATATTAATGAATTTTGAATCACTCCATGAAGGCTTCAATTAAATATCAAAGTTTCCAAAAGAATGTTCTCCTAAAATCCAAGTGTTTTTTACTCAGCTAAAGGCATAATCATTGCTTAAAGTATGATTAATATGAGCTATACAAGGATTAGCTTCATTATAGGTTTTGGCCTTTGGAAAGGGTATCCACAGATATAATTTCTAGTAGAAAAAAATCCTTTTTTACTTTAAATATTCAAGCTGTAAGATTTTGAATATAATGTTAATTATATATTCAAGATAGTTGGAAATATCTGTGAGCTTATATGTCTATTACTTTTACCTTGTTTTTAATCCTTATTGATCCAATATAACCTTCCCTTCAATAAGGGCTTCCAGATAATCATCCAGATCAGAATTTTCCTCAGGTCTTTTAAGCACATTCTCAAATCCATATTTAAGCTCAAGGTTCCCTGGTAATAGCTCCTTTATTTTTCTGTTTTTCTTATTTTTTGTAATTTTTCCATCAAAATGAAAAAACAAGCAAAGCTTAGATAGTTTTCAGAATATTTACAAGCTATTATTACTTACCTTATTATAATATTTGAAGCATAAAGTATATTGTAATGAAAATGCGCTTGAAAAAGCCACTTGATTATTCAATAATTTGAAAAGGAAAAAGGTGAATCCTATTTCTCCAAAATGAGGTATTAATTCGTTCTTACTAATATGTATTTAATATTGAGAGTCCTTGAGGCTGTGCATATATGTAAATAAGGCTCTATACTTTTTTTACAAATTTTTATGTAAGAAAATTCCTTATATTATATTCCTCAATTATCTTTATGGCTCTTAGATTCCTCATTTTTTCATACTTCTGAGGTAAGAGCCATATTTTCTAACTGAAATTCTGAATTGATGATAATAAAAACATTCCTTTAGCTTACACCACATATATTACTTTGAGTTTGTCTTAATATTTAAATATTCGTTTCCAAATGAATAATTTTAATAATTATGAAATAATGAAATATTTTCATATATCATAAAAAGGAAATTTAGGAAAAGCTATGTAGCAAGAACTGATAATTTGTCATATGAATGTATGAAGATAGCTCAATAAATATTATATTTAAAACAGCAAGAAATTAAAATAGGTTTGATTCAAGATACAAATTTCTAATTTGGCTGATTCAGTAGATAAGGTAGAAATGTTATCTCTCAGAGATAAATTACCCTTGGTAAAGAAGCTATATCCACCGTATTTATTTTAAAATCATTTTAAAAAAATACAATACTTGAATAGAATCTTTTCAGCTTATATTCTATCTAATTATAACAAAATACTTTGATAGAACTTCATTACAGGGACAAACTATAACAAGAGGAATATAGAAATGGAGTTTAATGGAAAATATCCATAAAAATAAATTAAAAACAAATCCATGAGATATGGTCTTTAGAAATATTTATGCTTTTATACAGAAATGGTTTATCCCTCAGTATAATAATAATAACTGATTTATAGAGTTCAACTTCAACAAAGCCAAAGCGCTGGACTGAGAAATGGAAATCTCATCTTTCTTTCCAGTTTTTTTATTTAATTGTTATAAGTCACAAAAGTTATACTTCAGAGGTTCTTGATCAAGCTCTCTTGTGGTATCTGACCAACATGTATAGTTTTTAAAAAAATGATTTAAATAACTTTATACTTCTTTATTAGAATTCAATCAATTCCTGTGTTACTTTTATGTGGAATGAATATCTATCATGAGAGGTCAAAGGGGAGCCATAAAAATTTACATTTAACACAGATTTGTAAAGATAAAACCTTAATGAAAAAGTAGATATTCAATAATACTTAGTAGCTTTTTAAGAAATATTTTATTACTAAAGAGTTTGCCTTTCAGTCAGTTTTATTTATAGATACGTTCAAGGATATTCTTCCCTCATTTTTCTCCTTGAATTGGAATAAATGGAAAGTCTACGCTGAGCTTTAAAACCTATGAAAAATCTTAACTTTTTTTGGTTAATCATATGTGATAAAATGAAAAAAATTGTTGTTGGTTGAGAGCTCCTTTACCTGTTTAAAAATAAGTGTTTCATAGTTTGGAGGATACATTAATATTGAGGGAATTAAGTTGAAAGTGCATGGCTTGCACATATGGTTCAAATTTCTTCTGAATGTTTAATTTTATTATTTTATTTCTCTTATATCTATCAGCTTTTATCCAATCTATCTCCTCAGTAACTTCCAAAATAAAAAAACCTGCTCTCAGATGAAGCCAATTTTCTCATGGTGATACCTGTATTAAGTGCTAGCACTTAAAAATAACTCCCTCAAAAGCTTTCTCAATGATGTTGTGAAATGGAAGATAGGAATTACCTTGAGAGGGAAAATGTTTAATTCTGTTTTATTCTGATTATTTTAAAATTAAAATGGGCTCCAAGCTGTATCAGGATCACCTCTGAATATACTTAAAGGTATCCTTGTTATGAGAGAAAAAATAAAATTCTGAATTTTTGGATACTCAACTAAGGAAGTTTATTCAGAAATCTCTATCAGTTTTCAAAAAGGATTTCTCAGAGCTTAATGGAGATTCTTAAATTTTGCAATCAGGAAGCTGTGGGTGATTATATCAAATTTATAATAAGAGTTTTCACAAACTTCATTTTTTTAGGAATATTTCCCCTTAATCATGAAATTGAATGAATATAGCTTAAACTATCACTTTTAATACTCTTAATAGCTTCTTAACAATAATTGGTTTTTTATTTCAAATGTAGAAGTAATAAAATGGTTTTATGAGGGAAATATGATAATATAAGGGTAAAAGCTATACAATGAGGGTAACTATGATAATATAGGGGTAAATATAATCATTCAATGTTTTTTTGTCTGTCATGGATTATCATAGAGCTTATAAGGATGTGATAAGCTCATATGATATTATGTCACTTGAATATATGAGTATTATGAGGTTATGAGGTTGATTAAATGAATCTTTGAGAGCTCAGATATAAGCTCAGGATTCCTACTTATCCTGGAAAACAAGGGGTATGAAAAATGGTTTGATAGGATTACTACTAATTACATCTTAGAAAAATAAAGAACCACTTTGATCTTGATGGTAATTATATAATGAAATTTAATTATTTCATAGTTATTATCAATATCCTCTCATAAGTTGATCATGATTAATAACTTTTGATACTTTGACTATCTCTTTCTCTATTTCTTATAAAACTATAGCTCCTTACTAGATAAAATATGGATTGAACCTGGAGATATAGTTCTAATCCATCATAATAGAGAGAAAATGGGACAGAGGGGACCTCAATCTATAACTTTTTGAGCCCCCTTTGAATCCTTTTTAGAAATGGGTACTTGAAAAATATCTACCTTGAGATCCTTCATTGGTAAGAATATCCAAATAGTTCTATTTTATAAGCTCATTTTAATATGTTCTTGTAATATTGCTCCATTATGAGCTTAATTAATGCTAGTAAAAATTCTTGAGGTATAATTTGGGGGTGTCAAAGTCACCAAATACCACTTTAAAATAACTTGGGACTTGGAAGCCAAATCCCAACACTAAATCCCAGGTTTTTCATGTGTAAATCAAATGTAATTTTAGCTGAGTCCCCTGGTATTTTCACAAACTCCCATGGATCTTAGATTTCAGCTTTAAACCTAACCCAAATGAGTATTCACACTCCACAACTGTACAACATATTCTTCCACACTATATTTTTGACAATCTGACCAAAACGCTCACAATCCATTTATATTTCTTCAACAATATAATGATGCCCCATTTCAAAGCAAAACATGTCAAGTCAGATATGAAGATTACCTTGGGCCTTCCTCATCTATCAGGTCACTTAATCCATACTGATTATTTAACCATAATTTGATTGCTTTCAACAAAACCCAATTTTGAGTTATGTTTTGGTACTAGTGGCTCAACTTCAATTGGAAGGACTCCTTTGTCACAGCAGAATGGGTTTCAGCTTTTAGCCATTGAGGTCAACAAAAAATCATGACATTTCCTAAAAGCTAGCTCAAGCAGCATTTGAGATAAATGTTAAATGTATAAAAATAATTATATGGCAGAAAAAAACTTTTAAAATTTAACTGGGGCTGGACTAACCAAAGTAGATTAGAGTAAAGGTATTAAATCAATGAGCTAAAAGCTTCAAAGTATGTGTTCTTGCTATGTTGAAATGGATGTTCTCTTTGGACACAAGCCCAAGGTTACTCCCATTGCAAGCTATGATTTGCAAGAAAAATACAGCTTCAATGGTGATGATGATGATCATTTGCTTGATAAGATGAGCCTTTATCTGTTTTTCTTTTTACCTGAGATAATTCAAGCTCATTTTTTTCTTAAAGGAGGAAAACTGTTTGGAATCACCTCTCAAGCTTGATCCTTTGTTTAATAATGATGATGACTTAGTTCAAGTGGAAAACATTCAAGATGAAGCAGTATGCACCTTCAATACTGATATTTATAAACTCCAATGTTGATTATTTCTTCTTTCACCATCTAAGTAAATATATAATGCATTCAACACAAAATCATACTCAAGCATTGATGCCCAGCTTGAATGAAAAGAGTGGATCTAGGAAAAGGTCAATGGATATTTTTGCACCTACTTATTCCAATTTGCTTGAATCATGGTAAAATAATATGTCTTTAAATTCTTGTTACTATTATCAATCCTACTGAAATTAATACTGTTATTAGCCTGTGGATCCAGTGATAATGCTTGTTTGGAGTGGTACTAGGAGAGTTGGCATTAAGAGAAAGTGTGTAATATGTAAGATCAATGGTTTGAAGAAGTGAAGTTACAAAAAAAGGGAGTTTTACAAGAAATAATACAAAATGAAATCTTAATTTGAAAAAGAAAAGTTGAATTGGTAATTTTAGTTGAAGGAAAAGCAGTGCCAGATGGATCTCACTATATCAGAATTTTCATCAAGCAGGCTAATTGCATTGCTCAAACATGTTCTGACATTATTCACTAAAATATAATGTATTAGGTGTGTGACATTTGATCATTTCAAAACATTTTATTTTTCCAATTATAAATTTTGTTTAATTGAAATTGGGGTACAAATTTTAAATTAATATTCTTTTTTGAAATTGTACTCCAATTTATTCAAAAATTTAAAATTTGGGAAGCTTTTTGTAAGATGTGACTATGAAACTGATTATAATATTACTATTAATCAACAGTACTATGTCTGTTCTTATGAGATATAATAATAAAATATTATTATAACCACAATTAAATAATTAAATAATTATTTCTTTCACGTGTTAAGCACTACCAGTGATTTTAACAGTGAGAAAGTAATTGTCTACAAGAATCAATTACAAGAAGAATTTAATAATAAAAACTTCTTTTATTAAAATAATAAAATTATTTTAATATATATAATTATCTTTTGCAAGAATAATTATAAAGCTAATCCTTGAAGAAAACTATTACTAGAGAAAAACTTTAAGAATTAAAGATAAATAACTCACTAATACTCCAAAGAGCTTATTGATAGATAAAAGTAGAGAAATTTGACATAGAATTGTGGATTTAAGAGATCAAAAATGATTTTATAGCAGGATTATAACAATATATAGTTGGATTCTATGATTTCACGTCTTTCTGATTGATTCTGAAAGGTTTAAAAAACTTAAGAATAGTTTAACTAATACTTACTTGTTGGTAACAATGATATAAAATGATAATAAGATGATGATGCGGAAGAAACAGCAAGAGAAGGCCTCTTTTAAGTCAACAACAGCTCACAGAGGCGTGCCATGGAGCAAACTGAAAAAGCCAGTGAGTGAGAAAGCATTAAACCCTTTTGGATTAGTACTTACATCATCTGTTGTCATGTAAAATTATCATAATTGCTTAATTGATGCTTTTATGTGACTACCAACCCCAATATGGTTAAGAATAAAAGGAGTAACATTTGTAAATCTTCTTTTATTCCAAATTAATCATTGATTTCCCAAGGTTATCAATGTTATTGACAATTTCATCACAGGTTGTATTTACTGTGAATTTTTGAAGATTCAGTGTTTCATGTAGAATAACCAAAAATGGACTGTAAGCAAAACTTTTAATTTTACTAGTAAAACTGTAGAGATTTGTATTTTTAATGAATTTTTGAAGTTTTTACCTCATTTCTACGTAGAATTGCAAATATCAGTGTTTGACTGGTTGCTATGAGGTAAATCAATGGATACTAGTCCAAAAAGGGTTTTAATTACTCTTTTGGGGTTTACCCATGGAAAGTCATTAGTAATTGACATGGTTACAGGAGTGTAAGTAGCTCTTTACCTCCTTGGCACGTCAAAATAGCAGGTTATTTGCTATTTTCTGGTGTTTTACAGTAGTTGTAACTTGGTAACCAAGTTCCCAAAGAGGTTTAGTTTACCAATTGGGTCAAGATCAGCCATGGAACCAAGCTTTGGAGCTATCCACGCCTCTGGGGCCTCAGAAGTTGGGTACCCTGGCTCTCTTTGATGTCTTTTGTCCCCCTTCCTTATTTTTCACGTCAAAATAGAAATTTAAGCTTAAAGTGAGATATCCACTATGGGGGTACCAAAAGTGCATGTAAGAATACCATGATATTAAGTGCTCAAAACATGTATAACACTATTCTTAGTGTATATGTAACATGGGATTTCTCACTTTCCCATTATTTTGGCGTAAAATCAAGAAAAACAAAAATTTTCACAGATCCTTTATGTGCTATTAATGATGTGGTGTTGAAGTATTTTCCATATTACCACCTCAAAGAGTTAATTTGAGCTTATTCACTCTATGGAGCTATCCTAGGTGAATGTTTGTGTAGAATCCAAATCTGGCCTTAAATACATGGATTTACTTACTCAATAAAATGTTATTCATCTTTTGTGAAATTAAAAATCATGAATTTTGGATATATGCATGACTTATGAGTTATGCATAATTCAAAATTTATTTTTAAAATAATTGTGGCCTATTTGGGTGTGTAAAATATACCTCAAGGCTCACATTCCCTCCCACCAAAAAATAAAATTGTACTACAATTTTATTAGTGATAAAAGAATAAGGCCCCAAAGGGGGGTAATGTCCACTGTCCAACCTCTTTACATTACTCAGATCAAGTAATTTAAAACACATTTATAGACATATTCAGGCTTGTGGCCTTCTTTCATGTCTAAATCTTCTTAAGAGTTTATCTGAGTCAGGTATTTCTGATTCTGCCATCCATTCATCTTCATGTACTGGATTTCTATATCTGACAAGATATTCTCTTTGATTTTTGCCCCTAAGTCTCCTCTCTTTAATGACTTTCTTTATCTTTTTGTCTTCATTCTGTTCCACAGGTGGTACAGTTAAAGGAGTTGGGTTTCTTAAAGGAAACAATTCTTTATCAGCTGGTTGATAAGGCTTTACCAAGCTGACTGGAAAGGTGGGGTGTTTATTTTCCAATTCACCACTCAATTCCACTTGAACTGCATTGGTTCCATGTAAAGCAACAATAACAAAAGGTCCTACATAATAATCTTTAAGTTTCTTTGGGCCTTTGATATTACTAAAATTCAAGGTTGAAACTAAAACTAAGTCCCCTACTTTGAAGTCTGGTACTTTATGACTCTTGTCCCACTTCTGTTTTGCATAATTAAAAGCATCATCCATACTTTGTTTTGCATGAAGTCTTACTTTATAAAGCATTATTTTGAAGCTGGAAGCTGTAGGATGAATGTTAATCAAGTCTTTCCTCAGTGTGTCTGCTGGGAGTCTTGGATTCTATCCTTTCTCTAACATAGCAGGAGTTTGTCCTGTGGAAGAATGAACTGATGTCTTATATGCCGATTCTAATGCAGTTATCAGAGTGCACCAGTCATGGGTAAAGCCATCTGAGTCTTTGAATTCTAATCCATAAGCACAGAATCTCCTGATCATGTCTTCTAAAGTCTGAATCATTCTCTCTGCTAGCCCATCTGTCTGAGCGTTATATGCTGTAGAGAATGATAACTTAGTCCAAAACAATCTATGAAGATTGGTCCAAAGTGCAGATGTGAATTTAGGATCTCTGTCAATTATGATATTCTTAAATAATCCTGTATGAGAAATAACTCTACTCCATAAAAGAAGAGCTGTATCCATAGCAGTGTCATCCTTATGACATGGTAAGAATATGGGAGTTTTTCTATATCTGTCTATCATGACTAAACAAGCATTATAACTTCTGTCACCACTTGGAGGAAGTGCTGTGACCCAATCCATGTGAACAACTTCCCATGGGTATTTTGGTTCTTGAATATGGATCATAAGTTCAAATTTCTTGCCTGTACTCCTGTTTGCTTTTTGGCATCTGTCACAGGTATGGCAATATTCAATGGTTTCTTTTCTCCAAGATGGCCACCATGCACAGTTCTTCATTTTTTCAAGTGTTCTGTCTTCTGACAGGTGTCCAGAGTAGATACTATCATGACATTCATGAAGAATGGTATTGATAAGTAATCTACTGCACAATGTCATAACACAAGAATGTTTTGTTCTGTGGTAAATTATCCCATCAAACAAGTGAAATCTTCCTTCAGAATAGGAATTTTTCCAAACTTCATCAAGTGCATTAACTAAAGATGTATCCTTGCAGTCTTTATCTAATAAAGAAGTCAAGATATGGCAATTCTTGTCTTGTTTATAAGATTCTCTGACCTCCTCAAAGAATTCAGTCCCAATATCAGTTATGTTAATTCCTTCAATTGGAATCTGTGGTTCAGCTTCCAAAGGTACATAAGCTGGGTTATCAGGAGTGTTGGCTAACGCCCATCTACTAAGTCTATCAGCATTCTTGTGAATGATTCCTGCTTTATGAACTATAGTCATGTTTTCTCTATATTCTTGAATAGCTATTTGCCATCTCAACATATGTCTGTTGGGAGTTTTCATGTTAAGAAGTGACTTTACTGCATTACAGTCAGTTATCACTTCAAAAACACTGCCATCAAGGTAATAGTGTAATTTCTCAAGTGCCCATACCAAACATAAGCACTCCACTTGGCTTGCACCATATCTGGCTTCTGTTGGTTTGATTCCTTGAGATATAACAAACTGGTCCTTCTGTAGGTTTGTCATCAATAATTTGGACTTGACGTAGGGCTTCCCCTAATCCATCTCCACATGCATCAATGTAAAGCTTAAAAGGAATATTCCAGTCAGGCATGAGGAGTAAAGGTGCTTCTGTAAGGGCTTCCTTTCTTTTCTCATAAGCTTTAATTCTCTCCTGTGTCATCTCAAATATAGTCTGTTGATCACAGATTCTATAGAGTGATTTGGATAGAATTGCAAAGTCTTTTAAGTGTTGCCTACAGTAACTAGCAAATCCAAGAAAAGACATCATTTCTTTCTTATTCTGGGGTATTGGCTTAAGTAGCACTTCTGCCACTTTATTCTTGTCAATACCCAAGCTTAAACCAGAAACAACATGTCCTAATGCTTTACGTTCTTCAAAACCAAAGTTGCATTTCTTAAGTGAAATTTTCATATTAACTTCTGCAACTTTGTGGAGTACTTTTGCAAGTCTTTCAAGGTGCAAAGACCATGAGTCAGAACATATGATAATATCATCAATATAAATGATAAGCTGTCCTTCAGACAATTCTGTGGGGAAGATGGTATTCATCATTCTTTGATAATGAGATGGAGCATTTTTAATTCCAAATGGCATTCTAAGATACTCAAAAGTACCACAGTGAGTGATAATTCTAAGTAATTTCTTAGCTTTAGGCGTCAAAACATTTTGATGGAAGCCTTTCAATGCATCCATTGATGTTATATACTTGGCTTTAGACAATTGAGTTAAGGTTTCTTTGATTCTTGGGATTGGATACCTATCTGGAACTGTGTAGGTATTCAAAGCTCTCAAATCTCCAACCATTCTTGACTTATCATTATGGCAAGCAATGATAACAGGTGTTGTTACTTCAACCTCCTCATTATGGCCTACTTTCCTTAGTACACCAAGTTGAATTAACTCCTGGATATGTTTCTCCAAGGCCTCTCTAGCTCTGGGACTGGCTGGATAAGCTGGTCTTCTAAGTACTGGGGGATATGGTCTGTCAATATTAAGAGTAATATCAACTTCATGTCCTCTTATAGCACCTAATGGCTCATTATCAGAGGCAAATGCAGTATCGTATGTGTATAACACATCAATAAGTTCATTCTTCATTTGTGGTGATAATGATGGGTTAATTTGTGCTTCAACAAGTTGTGTGGACACAAATTCTTCCTTATAAGTATCTTTCTCAGAAGATACTACTGATATTTGCTTTGGAATATTGGAAAAGGCAAATTTCTGTCTTTTGTTATCCCCAATTGTGAAATATCTGTCTTTATGGTTATTGATGTCAATACCATAAATACTTAGGTAATCATTTCAAAGAATGATATGTTGAGATGTGCAGTTTTCCATTGCTACAACCTCAGCTTTCATTCTTATACTTCCTGTTGGATGGGGAAATACAATAATAGTGTCTAATATACCCAAAGGGTACATATTGGTACTGGCACTACTAAATTGTACACCTTCTATTGGTAATAGATGGTTTTTCCATTCAGGAATTATAGCTTGGAGATAATCTTTGCCTACACAAGTGCAAAATGCTCCTGTATCCAAATTGACTTTGGCTTCAACATTATTCATCAGAATTGATGTGATACAAGATGCTCCAGCAATATAACCTTTTCCTTTAGCAGGTTTGGTTTTACACATTCTGGCATCCTGAACATTAATAAGGTTGTAGCAATCTTCACGATACTGTGGCAAGTGGGTATGGACTTCAGTGACTTCAAAGAAAGCTGTGATGTTTTCAATGGGATGGTCCTCCACTGGTGTATCTTCAGAGATTGCAGAATCTTGATCAGATTCTTCCTTCTCTGCAGAGTACTGAACTTCTTCAATGACTTGAACTTCATTCATTTTTGTCTTTTTTGTGCAAGTGTTGGCTAAATGTGAAGTGCTTCCACATTTATGACACTTTAAGACCGGTTTTTCTGGTCTCTTATCTTCCCTGGGAATATTAGAGGTCATCTTGGATTCTGCTGGGATTTTAGACCATGTTTTACCAATTCTTGTTCTGACAATGATATCTTCCATAGCATTAATGTAGTCTTCTGTTGAACAGGGTTCCACACATCTGCTTTTGATAGCATGTTCCAATTCTCCTCCACAATTTCTTAATATTTTCATATTAATAATAGTGTCAGACATATCTGGTTTTAAAGCAGATAATCTGTCTTTTTGTTTGAAGAACCAAGTAAGTGGTTTATCTTTCTCTGAGTTAAAAATGGCACTCTCAAAGGCATTTTCTATGTTAAACCTCCAAGAATTGTTGGCCCATTTGGTGATCACTTCAGATTTCCACCAAGACCAATCATGTTTACCATGATCAATCCTCATTTTGTAATACCATTTCTTTGCAGTTCTGGTAAACAGACAATGTAATTTTCCCACTATGATTTCATCAGGTATATTAAAGTCTTCTTGCAACATATCAATAGTCCTGATGAATTCAATATGGTTGTATTCTCCTTCACCAGAGAATGTTGGCCATTATTCTATTTTGGGAATATCTCTTGCAGAGTAGGCATTTTCTCCCAAGAATGGGGTAAGACTTTCTTTGACAGAAAGTTTTTCTTCAGTTAAAGGTGTAGAATGTCTTGGCATATGTAGTTCATGATTCTTATGAATTTGTTCCACACTTTCAATTATTTCATTCTTCAACTTCTGCCTTTCACTGTCACTTTTTGCTAAGTGTATAGCAAATTGATTGGTATTCTCAACTATCATCAAGACATGGTCTTGCAGAGTCTTAAGTTGATCATTCATTTTAAAAATGGAAAGATCTTCCATCTCATCATGCTGAACTTGGCACATGTTTTCAATTCTATTGCAAGAATTGGTAATTGATTCAAGTCTGGCATTAGTTACTTGGTGCAATTCAATGTATTTCTTGTCATTTTTCTTTAATTCAACTATATCTGATGCAATTTTAGTTAGCTTTCCATCAAGTTTACCAATTTCTACATTAATACTAGTCTGTACACCAATTATTTCCATGGAAAGTTTCTGTTCATCCTTTCCTGCTCTTTGGCTGTGAATTCCATCAGAGTCCTGGCCATATTGAAGACACTGTCTACGCCTGAAGGCTCCAATTTGGGGATCCTGTACCCTTCTGGGTAAGGTCTGTGCCAATTGGCTTTGCCTTGATGGTTCTTGGGACCTTTCTGCTTCTTCTGAGGTCCCTTGGGCTTGTCCTTGGACACTTCTGGAGCTGGTTTGGAGCTGGTGGACGCCACTGGTGCCTCTGTCTCCAAATCTGGAGTCATTTCCAACTCTTTCTTCTGGTCTATGGATAAAAGACTTTGGTTCTTCAACCAATTCTTTATCTTTTTTACCTTGTCTTTGCAAGACAGGGGGCTCCAACCTCCTAAGAGTTCTATGGTCTTCTCCTGACCCAGAAAGCTCTTGATGTATAAGTAGGAGTTCATGGCCCCCTGCCAAAGGCTTGGGCAGATTTCCCACTCCTCCTCTTTGGCTGCTCTGAACCAATTCTTGTACTGACATTGATATATTTCTATTGCTGCCACTTGAAAATGGTTTAGCCCTGTAAATAATATCATGAATTAGTTCAGGCTCAGAATTCACATCAAAATCTGATGGTACAGACCTTGGGGAATGGGGGGCAACTCTGGCATCCTCCAGATGTGTCTTTCTTGTGGAAGATTTGGCAGTTCTGGATTTGGTCTTGCCTCTTCCTTGTCCACATCCATCTGGTTGGACTGCATAGTTGCCTCCATTTCTGGTATGCACCATTTTTATGTCAATTTAAGGATAAAGAGTAAATTTAAGAATAAAAACACACCTTTTGGTGGTAATTTATTTTTTTCTGAGTTGAATAAGGTGCCTGTTTTAGCAATTTGCACCTCAATACTTTCTTCAGATTCTGCTTCTGAAGATTCAGGACTAGTGATGTATCTTTTACTGAGTCTGTTGCCAGCTGCACAGTATTTGATTAAAGACACTTAAAGAGAAAATATGATAAAAGAAATTATTTTTTATGATTTAAGATATTTTAAAAGATTTTTTATAAGTTTTATTATTTTTTGATATAAAAAAAAAATTCTTTTCAAAGAAAAAAGTATTAAAATTTAAGAATTTGAATGAAAAATTAAGTCAGAGTAACTCAAAGAATAATTTTATAAGTTTTTGGATGTGAAAAAGCCACGTATAAAAACAGTACAAAATTAAACCAAATTCCTCAATGAAATAAGATTTTTAAGACAATTTCAAAATTAAAAATAATTTTTCTTTAAATTGAAGAAAAAAATATTAAATTAATATATTTTAGAACTTAAAAATATATTAATTAAGGGTACAAGGTTCAAAAAACACGGCCAGGCCCCCAAATGTAAGATGTGACTATGAAACTGATGATAATATTACTATTAATCAACAGTACTATGTCTGTTCTTATGAAATATAATAATAAAATATTATTATAACCACAATTAAATGATTAAAGAATTATTTCTTTCACGTGTTAAGCACTACCAGTGATTTTAACCGTGAGCAAGTAATTGTCTACAAGAATCAATTACAAGAAGAATTTAATAATAAAAACTTCTTTTATTAAAATAATAAAATTATTTTAATATATATAATTATCTTTTGCAAGAATAATTATAAATCTAATCCTTGAAGAAAACTATTACTAGAGAAAAACCTTAAGAATTAAAGATAAATGACTCACTAATACTCCAAAGAACTTATTGATAGATAAAAGTAGAGAAATTTGACGTAGAATTGTGGATTTAAGAGATCAAAAATGATTTTATAGCAGGATTACAACAATATATAGTTGGATTCTATGATTTCACGTCTTTCTGATTGATTCTGAAAGGTTTAAAAAACTTAAGAATAGTTTAACCAATACTTACTTGTTGGTAACAATGATATAAAATGATAATAAGATGATGATGCGGAAAAAACAGCAAGAGAAGGCCTCTTTTAAGTCAACAATAGCTCACAGAGGCGTGCCATGGAGCAAACCTATAAAGCCAGTGAGTGAGAAAGCATTAAACCCTTTTGGATTAGTACTTACATCATCTGTTGTCACGTAAAATTGTCATAATTGCCTAATTAATGCTTTTACGTGACTACCAACCCCAATATGGTTAAAATAAAAGGAGTAACATTTGTAAATCTTCTTTTATTCTCAAATAATCATTGATTTCCCAAGGTTATCAATTTTATTGACAATTTCATCACAGGTTGTATTTACTGTGAATTTTTGAAGATTCAGTGTTTCACGTAGAATAACCAAAAATGGACTGTAAGAAACACTTGTTTATTTTACTAGTAAAACTGTAATTCTTTTTAGTTGTATCATAGATAATACAGTTCTCGATTGGTTCTGAAAGTTTCAGAAAGATTCATTAAGATTTGTATTTTTAATGAATTTTTGAAGCTTTTACCTCATTTCTACGTAGAATTGCAAATATCAGTGTTTGACTGGTTGCTATGAGGTAAATCAATGGATACTAGTCCAAAAAGGGTTTGAATTACTCTTTTGGGGTTTATCCATGGAAAGTCATTAGTAATTGACATGGTTACAGGAGTGTAAGTAGCTCTTTACCTCCTTGGCAAGTCAAAATAGCAGGTTATTTGCTATTTTCTGGTGTTTTACAGTAGTTGTAACTTGGTAACCAAGTTCCCAAAGAGGTTCAGTTTACCAATTGGGTCAAGATCAGCCATGGAACCAAGCTTTGGAGCTATCCACGCCTCTGGGGCCTCAGAAGTTGGGTACCCTGGCTCTCTTTGATGTCTTTTGTCCCCCTTGCTTATTTTTCATGTCAAAATAGAAATTTAAGCTTAAAGTGAGATATCCACTATGGGTGTACCAAAAGTGCATGTAAGAATACCATGATATTAAGTTCTCAAAACATGTATAACACTATTCTTAGTGTATATCTAACATGGGATTTCTCACTTTCCCATTATTTTGGCATAAAATCAAGAAAAACAAAAATTTTCACAGATCTTTTATGTGGTATTAATGATGTGGTGTTGAAGTATTTTCCATATTACCACCTCAAAGAGTTAATTTGAGCTTATTCACTCTATGGAGCTACCCTAGGTGAATTGTTGTGTAGAATCCAAATCTGGCCTTAAATCCATGGATTTACTTACTCAATAAAAAGTTATTCATCTTTTCTGAAATTAAAAATGATGAATTTTGGATATATGCATGACTTATGAGTTATGCATAATTCAAAATTTCTTTTTAAGATAATTGTGGGCTATTTGGGTATGTAAAATATACCTCAAGGCTCACACTTTTGCATTAATATTTTATGTGCCAAAGGCCAATGGAACAGTTTTTTCAAATTTAATCTGATGCCTCTGTACAAGTTTTTTTTTTAATTTTGAATTTTTTTCCAATTCATTTTGATTTCCCTTGAACTTTTGATTTTTTTAATTAAAACTGCTTCATTTCCACTAATATACTTGTGTTGCAAAAAGAAACCTGGTATAATTTTCACTCCTTTTTTGAAACTGAATTCTTTTTTCTTTTTTTTTATATTTTTAAAAAATTATTTTTAATTAAATTTTTTGGGTCTCATAATTTTTTGTAACAAATTAACTATATAAGTTTTTTTTACCCATTTTTTTTACACAGGTTCATTACCTCAATCTCTGCCAACTCTAGCCACTATCCAGATCAAGTCATCTTCCCACCATCCACCCGCCAAACAGGCTACTGGGAGGTTCCAAGGCCTTTTCTATTCAAAACCATCTGAATTCATTTGAAATCAATTCAAAGCACTTCTGGAATAATTTCAAAATTGATTAAAATTTTTATTTTCATTTTATTATATTACTAAATAACCTGTTAACCCCCTTGGAATCACCAAACCTCATACATTGGTCTCTGGAAGTTTCCAGCCATATTACCAACCAAATTTATTGCAAGGTGTTTATTTAAGTTGTTGATCTCTTTTTTTTCTGTTTTGTTTTCTTTCATCATGATACTCATGATTATTATTTTTGATTTTTTTCAATTAATCAATAATAACTAACTATTCTTTTTTCTTATTTTTATTTACTGATGCCCATAATAATGACTGTTTTATTTTTTATTGTTTTTTATGTCATCATCACAATTACTTATGATTCTTATTATTTTTTTTATTTTTTTATTTCTGTATAATGCTGATGGTTTTTATTTTTTTTGAAAACATTTCAATTGTTTGTTTAGGGGTGGATAATATATAAGTGCTCTCTTTTTAATGTAAAATAATTCCACCTCCCTCCCCTCATCATTGAAATTCAAAAAAACCTCCTGCTCTCTCTCACTCTGAAAATCATTCTGATGATGTCATGGTTAGGAGTAAACCAGATTCAGAACATCATCAGAATAATTTCAAAGATGTTTAAACTCTTATTCTTACTTCTTCTTTCATGGTTAGGACTAAACCAAATTTAGATCATGAGGTTAATAAGACTGAAACCAATCGTGAATGAAAACTTACCCAAAGCCAAAGACAACATATCCATTATTCAAAACAGATACTTTCTCACCTTGGCCATTCCAACAATTCATCTAAAAACCTCTCCACCATCTCAATTGACAAGAAAGCAGCCAATTCCACATGGTTAACACTTCCATCATTAAATACTTCACCACATCCTTATGTGATAATTGATAAAGCTAATAGTCCATTCTTACCTGTTATAATCTATTAAATCACCCCATTTGACAATTCTTCTGGCCAATCTCAAATCTTAAAAGACCTTATTTCAAAATCTCCAAGAAAATAAAACCAATAAACATTTCCAAGGTGGAATTATGAAAGGTATTGTCTTTTGTCCTGGTTATGATTCTGGAAAATCTGCAGGTGTGTGATCTTCTTTACCTTTTCTTTCAGAATTTACTAATTAATCTAAAAAAATTTAGTTGTTTACTCCCAAAATTCTGGTTTGACTTCTCATCAAATTTAAACAAAGAATAACCAATGGTCAAATCTTAAAGAATATGACAAATTCATTTACTCAAGAATCTGTCATTTTTATAAACTAGCTGAAAATGAAAATCAATCATTAATGGAAGCTGAAAAATTACTTAATTTCAGTCAACTCAGATAGACTTCTTCCAATACAAAACAAGAATTCAAATCTTTTACCAATTTCATTGTCACTCAAGATGGATTTTTCAATAAGCCGCATCAAGATTTGAATCATCTCAAAGCCTAGACTTATGGTAAATTTCCTTTTGTCTGTAGAAAAAAATGCCATCCCCTTCCAACTATTTTCACCCCATCTGGACATTTCTTGCACTTCCCCAGCTTTAAAATGGAGATTGATTTTTCAAAAAAAAACTGGATTCATGGAAATTCTTTGGATGAACTCATCAATGGTTCATTGTACAAAAAAACCTCCTCCATCAATTTTCAATAATGACAAAATAACATATTTGTGATGTTCTTTTTGAATCAAGAAAAAATTATTTAATGTAGGTAACAAATTATTAAAAATGACACCTACCAAAATTAATTCAAAAGTCAATTGGTACTTTGAAAGAAATATACAGAACCAAAAAAGAGCTGAAAATTATTAATTTTAAATATTTTTATCTTCTCCATATCATTTCCAATCCATTGGAGGCCAGTAATTTAAGTACATGATAAATATTCCTGATGAAATTCACAGTTGATTATCTTTCCATTCCAAAGTAATTGGCTTAACTTTTTCACACATATTCAAAATATCTTCCCCATTGTTGTTATTTTACAGATTTTCTCCTTTTGGTGGATCATCATCTTCATATAAATCAAACCATTAATCTTCAATTTGTGCCAACATATTATGTAAAATTGGACAAGAAACAACCCAACTAACAAATTATTGGATTTCTTAAGAATCCCTCATTTTATTTCACATTTCCCTTGGAGAAAACCACCATCACTTCAAAATTCCAATTTCATGCTGGATTCTGACCCTTTATCTTGCCAAAAGGTAGTTGAAATTATTTTTGTCTTCATTCTGTGCCACAACTCCCTTATAAGCTGGAACAACCCAAGGAGAGCTTGCATATTATGAATTGGCTAGTAAGTACTGATCTTTTTAATAAAATTCTTGAGGTGTTTGTGCAACTTTCATATGTTCATATACATTTCAATCATGGAGTGACCCAGTACAGCCCACATGTAGATCAGTGAACTGGTTGTTTATATTTCAAACCAGTTGTATTGACATACAATACCTTAATTTTGAACAATAAGTAAAAATGAAATCAAGTATGAAAATCCAAAATGTTACCTCTTTATACTATCAAAATAGGGTTCACCATCATGAGGGGTCATTTAGATATTTTTTGTGATGAGATTCAAAAGGTTTCATTGTCCTGAACTTGTGCAACCAATTTTTCAAATGACTCATGTGTGTTCCTACAAATCTGGGGAAATGTTTCAGATGATAATGTTTGTAAGTCATTAATTGTATACATGTAATGTGATGGATATCTTCTACAAGTATTAATTTATCTTTGCAATGCAATCATATCTAATAAGGTTCTATCTTTCTGGATATCATAATCACTATCAGAGCTGAAAGAATCAAAAAACTGCAATGAGCTTAATGTCTGAAGTAAAGGTAGCCTTTGTGATACCTTTGGCATTTTAAATAAAGGGAATATCTATATAAGATACAATTTTGAATAAGGTACTCTAATAAATGACCAGTGTATTCAGATTTAATGCAAGAGAAGGGAAGCTTTATGCAATTTAACATGTTCTTACTGAAGTGTGCGTCATAAAAATGTACCTTTAAGTGAAGCTAAAGTTGGGATTTTAGTATCCCAAAATGGGATTTGGTACCAAAAAACCTGGGATTTTGTACCTCAAAATACCACACCTCTTGAGGTGTGGAATTTAACTAACACCAAAAATTTAATGCAGAATTTGTAAAAAAGAAACTTGGGATTTTGAGCGTGGGATTTGGTAATATTGACACCCCCAGTTTTTATTAAGAAAAATCTTCATATTCTCACTAATTCATTTAAAAGAAACAGGATTTTTAAAATTAAAAATATCAGCCATGGAAAAAAACATTTCCTAAAATCCTCTTATTGCATCTTATTGGCTGTAAATATCCTTTTGTTATTTTAATCCTCGAAAATATAGAGCTTGTCAAAAAAAACTTGGAGAAAATTTTGTAAATTACTCCACAAATTCCAATTTAAATTTGATCACATTCATTTATACTTAATAAAAAATGTGCTTCACTCTTTGTGTTTTAGTTGATAATGACAGCTGTGGTGAGATAAACATTGTGTTGTAAAAGGATTAAACCTTTTCCTCATATTTTAAATTGGCCACACATTCCCATTTTTGTTATCATTCTGAATCTTGGATGGATATTAATCATCAAACAGATATTTCCAAATATAACCAATATGTGAATATAAGTTATGTTAAATTAAAAATTGAACCATTGGATTCAACCCTTGATCATTACAAATATTTTGAAAATTTGTCTAAGGGATAACCATCCCCCCCTTCAAGATCCCAATTGCATGATCAATTGTAACTCTTGATCTTAAATGGCACAGGAGAAAAGTCTTGCTTTCTGATTCATGAGCCATAGCTCTTTTCTATATATGCTAGTAAAAGATAAATAAAGCTGTTAAAAGCAGAATGAGAAAGGAATTATTGATAATTTGAATGAATAATGTGTGGTACTCTTTCCATTTTCATATTCTAATACAAGTTTGAGTAATTCAAAGAGGCTGCAGTGCTACAAAATTGCTCTTTATGTCACAAAAAAAGCTCAAGTGAAACTAAGTATCTATTATAATTCTTAAGTCTATATAACAACATAAATTCCAGATTTTCTAGTAGAGCTTTGTGAAAGAAACACCTTTTTTAACAGAATATGATTCACCATCTTTGGAGTGTCTCTGTGACAAGGATATGAAGATTGCATACATAAATCCAATTCATACAGGGCACCCTTCTTTTTGAATTACATGTGAGGATTTGGCTCTTATTGATATATGTCCATTTGATTAATCTTTGTTTGTGCTTTATTAATCATGAAATGATAAAAGGAGTATCTAATAAAATGACACCTTGAATAAACTTCAAAAGAATTACAATAGTTGCCAATATGCACCATTTCTATTGAAATCCAGTTTTAATGGAGGAATGGCCAACTTAATTAATATACCACATTGCTTAAAGCTGGGGGAATTGTGAAATATTGAATGATCCTGAATTATTAGAGCTGATCTTTCAAAAAATATGTGTGTTTTATGGAATAATTCTTTGAGCCTATCAGGTTTGGAGATTCTTAAGTCATTTGATGTATATGTGTATGGTACTGGATTCAATTTTAAGTGCCCAATATATCTTCATTTGCAAATCTCATGTAGGAAAAGGATATCTTCTTCAATTTCAAGCTCTGTCTTATTTCAAAATTCCCAAATTCAATATAGCTCTATTGGGTCCTCAAAGGGACTTTGACATGTTCCTTTCCTGGGAATATTAATTTAATAGAAAGAGGGAAAGGGACTGAAAAGCTATATTCAGATGTAATTAGAAATGTATTCATGAGATGAGGACTTGGAGAATATATAAAATAAAGCTCATTTTATTGAAGGAAATCTGATAGGGAAAGTGTCACAACCATGGGAAAGACCCCTCCCAATTGGTGTTTTATTGCAAGTAAAGCCTCCACCAATATATGGCCAATTGGCCATATTATCAATTCTAGGCCAATTGGCCTCTTATAGTTTTTTAATGGCCTTTGGGCCACACTCACTTTCCCTGTCCACTCATGGCCCTCAGGCCATATCCTGCTCCATTGGCCCTTTTGGCCAATTCTCCACCTCACTAACCCCCAAGCCAATACCTCTGATTTTGGGCCTGAGGGTTCCCTTTGCCATCCAGGGACCTTTGGCCCCTCTATCCTGGTCCAGGGCCTCTGTACCACCCCTTCTCATTAGGGGGATTTTGGGCCACTTAGGACCCTATGGCCTCTACAGCCCAAGGTCTGCAGTCTGTATGGACCATGAGACACCTCTATGCCCCTTTTGGCCTAAACCCAATGAGGGAAAAGGGGACTATACCTCAAGCCCAAAACCATAATCTGAACAATCAATCCCTCAGAGCCAGAAAACCCAAGGGACTCAAAATGGCCATATCTGGCCATTGACCTCAAGACTCAAGTCATGGCCTTTGGTAACCATCAGAGGCCACCAGCCACCTTCAAAAAACTTTCCCCTCACAATCAGGAAGGCCTTGACCCAGCTCAATGAACCCAAGTCTGTAGGAAGCAGGACTGGTGCATATATGGTATAATAAACCATTATGCACCATTTTTCCTCAGCAATCCAATTGTGATTGTTTCAGGACTCCATTACATCAATTCAGATCAAGGCCCCAAGTTCATCTCCCCATTTCAAAGAAAGTATTCATTCATTCAGTTTTGCGATCCATGGTGGCTACCAGAAGAACATTTGAGGACACCAATTACCTGGCCCTTCAGGTGTTGGTTATTTCATTTCAACAGTATTCCCCCAAGGGAATATTGTCCTAGTATTCAACAAGGGCAACTTCAAGAGGTTTTTAATCATCAAATCAGTTGTCAAGGAATCAAGAACTCCAGCACTCCTTGGACAACTTAATTGGTCCATACAGGCGGTATTCTGGCAACCTGTAAGGCATTGGCCCATATGGGCCAGTTCATATTCCACTTTGGGAATTCAAGAAACACAGTTCAATTCTCAAGATTGCCAGATATTGATTGACCCAAATCAGTCAATACAGATGGGTGATCAACCCTCCAGGATCAGTCTTAAACTTTTCACATATACTGGGACTTTTTCCCCAGTTAATTAATACATTTCATTTATTTTTATTATTATTTTCTTTTCATTCTTGAAAGTAGATACTTATATCTATAAGTTAGTCATTTTCACCTTCCTCTTTGCCTGTCAGTGAATATCAGTGGTCATATTCTTTACTAACTCCATTGTTCTTTCTGGCAGGTTGAAACAGTGAATTGAGGATTCATTTGGTTGGCTTTTTTATTTATCTTTGTCCTCTGGCTTCTTCTCTTTCCTTATCTCTCGAATATGTTTCCTTACTCTTATTTCTCTTAAATAAATATAATCTTCCTTTATTTCTTTAATCCTTTGGAGCCCTCCAAGTGAGTTCTTGATTCCTGAGTGCCAGGCTAATCTTGTTTTTCCCAAGAGCCCCTGTGACAGAAAGTCAAAGAAGGAATGTGGATTTTTGCAGTAGAAACTTTGGATTATTTACTTTAAAACATAGGTTTTTTATCTTAAATACTATCGCAAATGAGTTTTTTTATTTGAAAATTACCAAAATCCAATTGTGGGATTTGGAAAACAATAATTCAGGATTTTATAGGTTTGAGACCCCCTACTATAGATTCTTAAATGAAACTCCAATATGAAAATATTGGTTTTGATTCAAAATAAGCTTATTATTTTGCGATTTAACTTGGATGCCTTCATTTTATTTCACAATTCAGAAATCAAATACTAGGCTTTGAGCTAATATATCTATAGCTAAAATGTTCTTTTTAGTTTTAATAACTTATCTTAATATAAAAATAAGTATTAATTTCATGTCGATTATTTGAGAATATAATTGAATTTATAGCTTTATATCTTGTTTATTTACAAGAATTCATAATATTCAGCATATATCAAGGTAGTTAATTATAATTCAAAAAATATCATGATATCATAGTTTTATTGAATATACTTTTGGGATATGTATTTTAGAAAAATTAACTCAAAACTTTAAAGAAAGGATTTCTGAAAGTAATTTCAAGTAAAATAGCCACAAATTAGAATTCTATCTGAAATTTGAAGAAAAAAGACAATAAAGATATATTAAATTTTGAATTTACTTAAAATTCTCCCAGAATAAACTAATAAAATGAATATTCAAAGGGTTTATTTTTCTTTATTTAAAGAAGGAGTCAATACTATGGTCTATGATATTTTTTTGATATTGAACCTATGAAAATATCTTTTCATTAGGAGTCACATTAAAAAAGAGATAAAATATGTTTATCAATATTGTTCCAATAAAAATCTCAAATTTCCAATATCTATATCATATAATTTATTTCCTTAGTTCTTTTAAATAAGTTTTCTGAACAATCTTACCTGAATCAATATCAAGTGGTTGGATAGCGCATTACATAAGGGAATTTTTAATAACAGAAGCTTACTAAGAGATATTTATTGACTTTTTTATTAATTATAATAATAAATCAATTATTTTACTTTGAAAACATAATAAGCTTCATTATTTATTTCAATCCATTTTTCAAGATTAATCTACCTCCTTATGAGACATGAAATTGATGAAGTTTTGTTTCTACATCAAGTAACTTCAAGACTCGCTATGTTAAAAGTTCTCATTTATAATTTATATTTCTTAAAAAAGTAATTCTTCTTTTATTATCTACTGTTAATAGAAAATATATCATATTAGTCATTATTTCTTTAAAATTATCTATATTTTGCTGATGATTTTGAAAATTTCATTTTATTAACTCAAAAACTTTAGTCTCCTGAAATTAGAAATACAAATTTTTCATTTTCTTTATTTGGGAAAAATCTATAAAAATGAAAACACATCTTTGGATTATATGAATTCCTAATATTCGTGAGATAAATTCCAGTATTTCAACTCTTCGTTTATATCTTTCAATAAGCCTTAAAATACCAGATCAAGAATTTCAAGGTTTTCACCACAAACATAGCTTTATATCATATTTGCTTTCTAAAAGGAATCCAACTGCTTAAGACTTGAAGTTTCAAGAACTTTAGAGACATGATTCAACATTTTGGGGGAATTTCCTTTGAATCAGGATTTTCAAGGATTTTTACCCACTAGTCTCTTTACCCTAAGGAAGCAAATTTTAAATTATTATCATTAAATTTTTGGAAAGAAATACATCGGGAATTTCATTTTAAAGTTAATAATTCATGCTCATATCATATAGCAGGTATTATGGGTAGAAATTTATGGATAATTGAATTAAATGATAGAATTTTCATATTTAAATTTAATCTTTAATTCAATCAAAAGGAATTTTTTAGTTGATCTTAAATCATTAAAAAGAAAGAGAAAGATCCATTTTTAAATCAAATAAAACAATTAAACGGAAATATTTTTGTATGATGAAGCTATATCACCGTAAGAATATTAATATAATATCTTTATTTTTCCCTTCTCAAAAAATTGATAACTATAGATACATTTGTCTATAGTAATGTGGTATCCCATACCTAATTTCCTTGTTTCAAGATCACCTAAGCTAAACCGTTCACTTCATGACACAGTAAAAAAGAAACTGAAACCTCAGAATTGTTTTAAAACAGAAAGATATACTCTTTTACACCTTCTATCCGAAATTAATCACGCGGAAATAAGAATATAACAATACAAAATGTGACCTCAGGACTAATTTTGCACAAGAGGTCTAAAAAAGATTAGAATCGAACCTAAAATAATAAATTTACAGGAATAAATCAGATTGAATTCTGCAAAAATACTGTTAGGTAGCTTTATCCTTTGTTTAATACCTGAAAAATACATTTATTTACCAAATAAAAGCTCAAAATTGAATTAATTACTCAGAAATTAATAAGAAGCTTAAAATTTACCAAAGCCTAGATTACACACCAAATCTCAGAGAAATATTTATTAACCTCAACATAAAAAAAGCTACATAACTAAAATAAATAAGATGCATATTCCAGTATCTGAATCAAATCCTGTCACATCATAGATTTCTAAAGGAGGTGAATCACCTAATCTAGCACAGTCTTAGTTAGCTCCAGAATCACACTATATAGATATCATGGAATTCTGTTACCTTTTATTAACTAAAAATTGAATCATGAGTCACATCATGTGAGAAATGAACCCATTACTGCAATTTCAGATAGCCTTAATGACAGTTAATAGCCACAGTCTTTACAGAATCTCACCCTCCATAGACCAAAACACCAACTAAATAATTACCTCACATAATAACAAAATCCTTTTTAAATGAAAACCATCTCGCCTGCATGAGAAAACAGCCACAGAAAAAGATCTTCACAACAAAAAAAGTAATCCAAAATCATAAAATAAAATTTTCACCAGAATTAATACTTCCATGCAGTGAAGTATTGCTAATACACTAAAGAATATTAGTCGGATTATAAATTTCAGGAGGATACCTCCCAGCTGGAGTTTATCAAAGAAAAAATAATTACCTCATGGAGAGAACATGGTAATCAAAACAACATAAATGGAGGACCTCTTCCCCCCATGGTTTCTTTTACCATACTAATGCTATGAAATACTATTAAATGATTATTTGAAGATAAAAAATCATTTTTAACCATTCAAGAAGCTAGCAGGTAGTGTGTTCAGTATTAAATAACTATATTCTCAGTATAAAATATCATCAAATAAATTATCATGATGAGGATTACCCTTATCACCAATACTATTAAATACTGATTCTAGTAATCATTAATTTCCATAACAACTATTATTAATATATTAAGGAGATATAAATAATGTATATTTATTTATAACACAACTAAATAGTATTCATTTAGTATGCATTACAATAATTAATTGTTATGAGCAATTATAGCCGCCTAAACATTTTCTTTAAACTTGATCTTAACAAATTTAATTACATGTACCAAATAATGAAAAGATAAGAAAATTCCACAACCACTCTATCTTTCATATTTACTCTGTTATTTTTTTATCATCACTCTACTTGAATCATCTACAAAAAACAAAACCTTATTATGTTATTCCTAAGACCCACATCAAGGATTTTTTACAAAAACTGAAGCTAACCAGAGCTTATTTTACCTTATTTTTATTTTATACTAAAAGCTATTTAGTCCAAATCTTGATCAGGTATAATAGAGACTTTTAAGCTGGTATTATCTAGCTGTAAAGCCAGAATATAATTTTTTGATTATTGAGCTAAGTAGAAAGGTTCTTTTTGGTATGATCAGAGGATAAAATAAAAAACCCATCAGAAACCTTTTTAAAAGGATATTTCTTAAATTGAAAACTGATTAACTGAAATTTCTCTCTCAAAAAATACCTCATCCAATACCAGACTAAAACGAGTTCCACAATAATATATTATTAGAATATTAATGGGTCATAATACTTAATATTTAAAATATTATGTAGCTGAAATTTTAAGAAAGAACATTGACTCTCATACTTTCTGTTAGGACCTACCAAATATATTCCAAAGATTCAAATATTCTTGTGATTTAATATATAATTCAAGAAATCCTTTATTTAAGAAAATTGAATCATGATTAATATGCTTTATTGGCTATAATTAATGAAACCAAATTGTTTTGATTCAAGCCAAATGTAAGAATAATTACTGACAAAATCTTTCAAAACATTCTCAATATTAATCTTGATAGCTCTATTCTATTGATAAGTACCGACTCTTTCCTTTCAAAAATATAATAAATATTACATTAACAACATATTAGCTTTCTTATTATAGAGCCGTTTTTTGGTAAATATTGAGGTATAAATTATTAGATAGCTGTTTTCCAATTTCATAAATAGCCAATAGCTATGTGTTTAAAGGTTTATTATATTCCCCTGAAAATATACTGAAAAAGATCCTTCTCATGGGATCAAAAATTATTCCTTAATTATTTGGCTATGATCACCAATATCATAATGGAAATATTTGATAATATTGTATGATAGGTATGATGATATTTTAATGGTAAGGCTGATAACTTCAAGCTTGATGAACTTGATAAGGATTGCTACAGATAACATAAGGTTAAGAGACAAATGCTATATAGAAATATAATGCTATGAGGAGGTGCATAGCTATAGTAAAAGAATTCTAAAAGTGTTAAAATATAATATATAAAAGTGATATTCATATTAATAAGAAAAAGAACCACAATCATGACTGAAGCAGTTCTTCTCCTGGTTTTGTGACTCCTGAAGCCAGTTTTTCACAAAAAAAGGTTCTTTATTTAGTGGAAACAGTAGGAAGGACTGATAATAACTTAAATACTGTTCTGGGGGTGCAGAAAAATACAAGTTAAAATCCCTAGATATAATATTAAAAGGTTTCGCACAATAAATTAAGGCTATTACAAAGCTAATTTGAATCACTTTTGATAAGATATTAAGTCAAGAATTTAGTACTAATGCAATACTATGTAAGTAATATAGTAATATTCAGGTAATATTACAAATTCATTTCATATATGAATATTAATACATATCTTTTGTGAGATACTGATAGGATCTTATTATATTATCAATAAATTAATATATTGTGCTACTAGGCAAGATATGGATTTTTACTAAAAATATTATTCAGAATTGGAGAAAAAAGAAATATATCGATAACTTTTGAAATAGAAATAAGCCTTTAAAAAACAAGTTACTTGAAAATTGCTCCTTAAAATTGATAATCTTGTTAGTGCTTTAGAAATTATGCAATTTAATAAATAATTTGGATCATATTCTTGAATCATTGAGACATTCAGGCATTTATTTTTTGTGAGAAAAAGGTTTTTTTTAGCACGTTTTTCCGTTGAGTCTCAATTCTAATTAGATAAGATTGAAACAAAAAAAGCAAAAATAAGATTATATAAGGAAATTATTGTTATTAATTGACCACCCCATACCTCAAGTAAGCTTTATAGCAGAGGTACTAAATAGTTTCCTGAATCAAACAGTACCCCTAGTCATATCTTGGATTTACCTCATAAGATACATAATTTTCAAGACATCATTGCTTTAATGAGTTAAATATTTAAATATGATATGATATGAATAAGGATATGATTGCAGATTGTATCAAGATTGTATATATTAAACACACAGGAATCATCAAAAACTCACATTAAGTACCATAACTATCACACAAATATACTTTACATGTATTCACATGAGTAAAATAAATCAAAAAGAGATAATTGCGCTAACATAAGCTATCACCACCCAAAATACCACAGCCAAAATGACAGGTGTTCTTTCAGAGTAAATTTGACAGTTAAACAAAATCAAACAAGGTTCATTTCAAGTACATCAACTCAAATATTTGAAGTGTATCTTAAGAATAATGAAATAATTTCTAGTTACACAAAAAACAGCATAAACTTCGGCCAAGCTGCATCAAACTCTAAGAAAAGTAGAACTATTCCTTAGACCTGAAGCCCATAGTAACCGAAATATAGTAGCTTCCATTGATTTCAAAGCGGCTGAAGAGACTATAGAGAAGATACTGTCGTCATTTTGTATTTGATTTTCCTAGTATATAGTCTAAATGTATCACAAAATATTCCAAACACATGTTTGCATACCTCTATGTAGTGGTAAAATCTCAAGATCTCTTACCAAAGAAATTCTCTAGAGGCCGTTAATAATCTGAATAAGTTTTAATCTAGAGATGAATAAATTTTGGAAATTTTGTGAAAAATAATGACTATTGGGAGGAATAGCTGTATTAAATGAGAGAATCTCAAATCTTCTCATTGGAAGAATTCTTTCAAAGTTGTTAATCAGAAGAATAAATCAGAGTTAGAATAAGCGAAAGTTTTAGGAGATAGTGCAAGAAAACAAGGAAATGGTGAAATAAACCTATACAATGTACAAATTTTATGTTTTTTAAGTCAGTGTAAATCTTTTTGAGTTCGAATTTTATTATCAAATATTTCTTTTGAATTTCTTCAGTTGATAATTTGAAAGATCTCCTACAATAATTAAATATTTCTTATGAATTTTTAATTAAAAGCCAAAATTAGTTATGGAGTTTTTATTGATTTTTCATTTGATGTAATATTGAGGTTCTCAAAAGCACTTCCACGATTAAAGGATGTTTTGGGAATTATAATTGCACTTTTACTCCATTAATTTCAAGGCCAATTTCAGATGGTTTGTATGGAGTTGTAATTGGTAATAAATTTGAAAATATTCTATAAGTCCAAGTTTGAGCATCATTTCCATCAACATAAACCTTATTATGAAGTAATTTTTTGGTAAAAAAAAACATTTGAAAAAAACAAAAATCTATTATTCTTGTTCCATTGCATTTGATTAAATATTGGAAAGTCTGCTTCATGCACAATATTATAATTCTTTTTTCGGGCTTATTTTGAGATCAATTGTATTCTTTAAATAATTGATCTAACATATCTTGAAATTTTATTTCATTCTCTGTTATCTTTCTTAATTTCATACAAATTTAAGGCCATCCTTCTTGAAGATTTACATGCTAATTTGTCTGACAATTCCTATCATAAGCTCACCAATAAGAATTTTGTTGTACTAATATATTTTCTATCATTTCCTAATTTTTTGAGTGAGAGGAGAAGATTTTGGAGCTTCTAAAAAGAAGAAGAATAATAGTCAAGAAATAGAACTTGATAAATAATTGGTAAGCTGTCTGAAGTGTTTTCATCAATGATAATATACGGCTTATTGTAAATATTAAAGAGTGGGAGTTTGATCCAGAAATGATGCTCTTTTTTGGGTTGTAGCTTGATTACTAAGCTTTGAATGTTTTTCTTTCTAAATTTGAAACCAATATTTTTGATTCCATCTCTTGTTTTCTCAATGAATATTATTTTTTAACTAGTTCCACAGGGGCTCTTCTGTGAGCCTTTGGGATATGACCATATATCCAAAAAGGTCACAAAGAAATTTTTTAATATTTATTTCTTTCAAATAATTATCTGAAAATAAGTAAAAATGCCATAAAAAGGCCTAAATGCTTAATTGACTTAAACTCTGACTAATAGACATTTGAAATAAATTACACCATTAGATTCCTCATGATAAAACACACATATATCATGTTTATAGCATATCTGTAAGGTCAATACCTAATGAGTAATAAGTAAAAATGCCTTATAAAGATATAAATTATTTCTTTTTCAGAAACCAATGAAACAACATGTGAAATAAATGGCACCATTTGATTCCCCATGAAGAACTACACATAAAACAATTTTATTCCATATCTCTAAAGTTAATGCTTAAGGAATTAAACTGAATATATGCACTTTTATGATCAGTGCATACATTCATGGTTTTTAGCTAATATCTCCTGAGATATACCTGAAAGAGAGTTAAACCAAAACTAAATTTAACATTTAATTACTGTAAAAAATACAGATATGAACTTTATTTGACAAGCTACAAACAAGGTTATAACCTATAAGGGTTTATTGAACAAAATTGCTAGAGCTATTGCCCACTTTGTTGTGAAAGTGGTCCAAAATTAGAATAAAGTGGATATTCAGGCTCTACTGGTCCATACGTGAATAATTATGTACTCTTTATCATAATATTCAAGGTACAACCCCCTGAAATCATGGTTTGAAGTTTAAAATAGTAAATTTTGACAGAAAAGATGAGTTACAAGAAAAAACATCAAAAATAGATTTTTTATTATTTAATGAAACTCTTTTGAAAGCTTAATGAGGACTTTCCAAGCTATCAGAATGAACTCTCTGAATGGCTTTGGTGTGTATAGCTTAAAGGTTATTAATTATGAAAGCTTGATCTTAAAATTGATCATTTATGATCACTCACTGTAATCTTATTTTACATTTAACAGTCATATAAGCAATAATACTGGTGAATACTATTAGATTATGATGCATAATAATAAAATATCCAGAGTTTAGGCTTCTTACAAGCTTATTATGTCATCAAAATTAGAGCTATAGTGATAACTCTAAATAATGGCATAATAATGAGATAAGATTTTTGAATTATAATTTAATGATCACTAAGCCTTAAAGTACTGATCAATTCTAGGTAGTACCATTTGTAAACATCTACTAGAAGCCTGTTGGACTCTAGAAAAGAGGAGTTTACTATAAATAGAGCTCTTTTTACTCTATTTCTGCCTCAGATGCATCAAAAACACTAAAACAAAAAGGTAAAATCTTCATTGTTTATATATAAATATTTTAAATTATTAAACGACAAAGGTGATCTTTATAATAATAATAAATATTGAGGTTATTTCTCCAATTGTTAATTTTTTTGTTATATCTCTATAAAATTTCTATTTTGCACATAAAAGTAAGAATATTTGTAATTTCTCTTATTTTATTTTGTACATACAATTTGAATAAGTTGTATTTAAATTTTTTGGAGCAAAATATTTCAAAATAATGAGATTAAGTGCTAAAAGTAGTTTATTTTCCCTTTTTATAATAATTTCTCTCTATTATTACTTTTAGTAATTTCATTATTAATATAAATCATATTTATATTAAAATATAATTCTAATATTGGTTATTTTATTGCTATTAATTGGTTTTTATTATAAAAAGACAATTTTTTATTCCTTTATCATTTGTTAGTAAAAATAATAAAGAGCTTGAAATATATTAATTATTATATATCAATATATTATTTTGTTATAATAGAAATTATATTATCACATTCATTTCATAATATAATTATTATTTTTTATTTATTAATAGGGACATTCATAGTACAATAATTTAAATATTTGTAATATTTACTTATTGTTTCATAGTCAAACCTTACATCTTCTGAGAGGGAGGGTATGGAACTCAGAAAACTGGACTAAATTTCAGAGAGCTCAAAAGTGATTATAAGAGGAAATATTTACTAACTGTAAAGAGAAAATAATATTTTTAATAAGAGAATGAATTAAATAATGCAGAAATGCCAATAAGCAATAGGAAATAAGCAATAAGAAACAATAAAGAAGCAATAATAAATAAGAAATAAGAAATGGGAAATAAGAGATAAGAAATAAAAAATAAGAAATAAGAAAGAATAAATAGGAAATAAGAAATAAGAAATAAGAAATAACAAATAACAAATAACAAATAACAAATAACAAATAACAAATAACAAATAACAAATAACAAATAACAAATAACAAAGAACAAATAACAAATAACAAATAAGAAATAAGAAATAAGAAATACAAAATACAAAATAAGAAATAAGGAATAAGGAATAAAAAGTGAGAAATAAGAGATAGGAAACAAGAAATAAGGAATAATAAATAATAAAGAATAAATAATAAATACTAAATAATAAATAATAAATAATAAATGATAAATTATGAATAATGAATAACAAATAATAAATAATAAATAATAAATAATAAATAATAAATAATAAATAATAAAAATTTAAAAATAAAAAATAAAAAATAAAAAATAAATAATAAATAATAAATAATAAATAATAAATAATAAATAATAAGTAATAAATAATAAATAATAAATAATAAATAATAAATAATAAATAATAAATAATAAATAATAAATAATAAATAATAAATAATAAATAATAAATAATAAATAATATATAATATATAATATATAATAAATAATAAATAATAAATAATAAATAATAAATAATAAATAATAAATAATAAGTAATAAATAATAAATAATAAATAGTAAATAATAAATAATAAATAATAAGTAATAAATAATAAATAATAAATAATAAATAATAAATAATAAATAATAAATAATAAATAATAAATAATAAATAATAAATAATAAATAATAAATAATAAATAATAAATAATAAATGATAAATGATAAATGATAAATGATAAATAATAAATAATAAATAATAAATAATAAATAATAAATAATAAATAATAAATAATAAATAATAAATAATAAATAATAAATAATAAATAATAAATAGTAAATAGTAAATAAGAAATAATAAATAATAAATAATGAATAATAAATAATAAATAATAAATAATAAATAATAAATAATAAATAATAAATAATAAATAATAAATAATAAATAATAAATAATAAATAATAAATAATAAATAATAAATAATAAATAATAAATAATAAATAATAAATAATAAATAATAAATAATAAATAATAAATAATAAATAATAAATAATAAATAATAAATAATAAATAATAAATAATAAATAATAAATAATAAATAATAAATAATAAATAATAAATAATAAATAATAAATAATAGATAATAAATAATAAATAATAAATAATAAATAATAAATAATAAATAATAAATAATAAATAATAAATAATAAATAATAAATAATAAATAATAAATAATAAATAATAAATAATAAATAATAAATAATAAATAATAAATAATAAACAATAAATAATAAATAATAAATAATAAATAATAAATAATAAATAATAAATAATAAATAATAAATAATAAATAATAAATAATAAATAATAAATAATAAATAATAAATAATAAATAATAAATAATAAATAATAAATAATAAATAATAAATAATAAATAATAAATAATAAATAATAAATAATAAATAATAAATAATAAATAATAAATAATAAATAATAAATAATAAATAATAAATAATAAATAATAAATAATAAATAATAAATAATAAATAATACATTAGAAATTGGAAATAATAAAGTAGAAATAGGAAAACAGAAATAACAAATAATCAATAAAGGGGCCAACCACATTTTCAACATTTCAGTAATAAAGGCAAGGTTTAATAGGGATATGACCCACCACAACTCCACTTAGAAGATGAATAAAGGGTAAATACCAAGCTAATATGTATAAATAAGATATTTCAAACAAGTTAGAATAAATCACTTAATAATAATAGATCAAATATATTAATTAACTGGGTAAAAAGTACTTAGAGGGAGGAAGAGGGACTAGTATATGTGATAGTATACCATCCCAGGTCCAAAATGTAAGTTTCTTAAGAAGGAGGATTGATTTGAATGGAAAATCCCCTTTATTTATTTCCACGGTCTTTACAGGAGGTGTAGTGAGAGTGCCTGATCATGCAGTTCCATATTGATTAACCCAAAACTTTATTTAGTTGTCACAACCTTTTGAAGAGACCCCTCTCAATTGGTGTTTACGGCAATTCAAGCCTCCACCAATATATGGCCTATTTGGCCATATTCTTAATCTTACAACATTTGATCCCTTATGGCAGGAAATGGCCCCAGGCCATATCGCGCACCATTGGACTCCTTGGCCAATTTCCAACCCCACCAACCCCCAGGCCAATACCTTAATTCTGGGCCTGGCGGTCATTTATCCTTCCATGGGATTTGGGGCCATTTAGGCCCCGTATGGTCTCTATGGTCCATGGGACCAGTTAGGCCCCTTTTTCCCCAATTCCAATGAGGCCAAAAGGGGCACTTATGGAAGCAAGAGTGACCTGGCACTCAGGAATCAAGATCTTACTTGGAGGGCTCCAAAATAATAAATAAATAAAAAGGAATATATTTCTTTAAGGAAGAATAAGAGTAAAGACAAGTTTGCCAAAGATAAAAAAAGGAAGCCAATGTCAAAGATGATAAGAAAGCCAAAAGCCAAAGATCCAACCAAATGAATGCTTGATTTACTATTTCAACCTGCCAGAAAGAACAGTGAAATTAGTAAAGGATATGACCACCAATATCCACTGACAGGTGAAGAAGAAAAGGTGCAAATGACTGAATTAATATTATCAGTAATTACTTCAATAAATAAAAATAAAATAAGGATAAAAATAAATCCAATATATTAATTAACTGGGGGAAAAGTCCCCAGGGAGGAAAGGGTGGCCAGTATATGTGAAAAAGCTGAAGACTGATCCTGGAGGGTTGATCCCCAGCTGTATTGACTGTTTTGGGTCAATACAGATCTGGCCATGTTGAGAATCTAACTGTGTGATGGAATTCCCACAGTGGAATATTAACTGGCCCAAAAGGGCCAAGGCCATACAGCTTGCTTGAATACCACCTGTATGGACCAATTGAGCTGTCCAAAGAAATACTGAAGTACTTGATGTGTTGACAACTGATTGAATTATTCTTAACCTCTTGGAATTACCCCTTGACTGATCCTTTAACTAAAATAACAGCCCAACTCCTGCAGAGCCAGGAGGTGGGAGTCCTTGAATGATCTGCTGATAGCTGCCATGGATTGCAAGACTGCATGGCTGAGAAGTCTTCCTTTGAAAGGGGTGATGGTTTTGAGGACTGGAGTTGGAATGACATAATTTGGTCCTTAAAGCATCACCATTGGACTGCTGAGGAAAAATGGTACATAGTGGTATATAATACCATATATGAACCATCCTTGGTTCCTGTCACAGGGGCTCTTCGAAGTGAAGGGGGCCTGGCACTCAGTAAACTGGGACTCACTTATGGAGGGCTCAAGGATAGGATAAGATGAGATACACTTAAGAGTGTTAAAGATGAATTACTAAAAGAATGAATATAAGAAAAGCAGCAACAAAAGAAATAAGAATAAGAAATAGAAGAGCCAACCATAAACAAGTCCAAGTCCACTGTTTCAACCTGTCAGAATGGAAAGAGAAGGGTTAATAAGGATATGGCCACCCAACTCATACTGTACAGGCGAAGAGAGAAATGCAAAGACTAACTTAAAATTAAATAATTATAATACCCAAAATAAGGATAAGAATAATTATGAAATGATAAATAAACTAAATTAATTAACTGGGGAAAAGTCCCCAGGGGGGAGAAAGAGGGGCTGGTATATGTGAGAATCACCAGCCCTGATCCAGAGGAAGAATTTTCATGAGAATATTTGATGATTGAATTGAGTCTGGCCAATACAGGTCCTGTACGGCTGTACAGAACCTGTACAAGAGGTGTGGTGTATTGGAGTGATCATACAGTTTCATACTGGTGTATTGAAACTGTATTGGGTGAATCCAGCCTGTACAGGTATTGACAGGCTGTATTGAGGTACCAAGCTGTATGCATGTTCAGAATGAAGATTGCTGAACTTGAATGCTGATACAAATGCTGGATCTGCTGATTTGGGGTGTTTTGAGTGGGTGTATGACTGAATACCCTTACCCCTGATGAGTGGTTGTTACAGTATCCCCCTCTTGAAACTGGTGGGCTCCTGAACACCATAATAACCTGCCATTGTTGAGTGGCATTTCACTACCCCACACAATTCCTTGGAAGGTTTTTCTTTTGGCAAGTATCTCGAAATCCTTCTCCATCTTATCTCTGTCAATTAAATTATTTCCCCCCTTCTTTTAACTTTGAGTAAATACCCCACTTCGAACTGCTCTTCCTCCTGATTGAAACAACTGACGTCCTTGGGGCATGGCCTTGGGTTGTATCCCAAAATTATGGCCACTGAGCTCTTGTGCTCAAAAAATGGTGCCAGATGAGTATATGAAGTGTACTCATCTGGCCAGCCCAATCAAGGAAATTGATGATGACAAGAATTCAAGGGTCTTGTCCCCAATGGCCTTCAAAACGCCTCAACCAGCCCTTTATGGTGATTTTGGGCTGGTGCCTTCTCTATGGATGGTCTTGAGGATTCCTTGAGTTTATGGCCATTTTGGCCTTTTTTGGGTCCTTGGTGTCTTTGGTGAGGATTTTGGTCCATGGCCTTTTTTGGCCTTTTCTTTTGATTTTGCAAGTTTCTGGCCTTTTTGGCCTTTTTTGAGTCTTTGGGGTTTTACGGTCCGCGGCCCGTACGCCGCGGTCCGTGGGCCGTGGGCCGTGGTCCGTGGGGGTTATTGGAAGCCCCCAGGACCAAAATGGACCCCTTGGGCCCAAATTTGCTGGTGACCCAAGGGGGTCATGGGACCTAAAATGGCCCAAAATCAACTAATTCACCTTTTTGGCCTGGACCCATTGGTGGGGTCCAGGACCACCAAACCCTGGCCTTCCCCAAAGTTGCAGGGGAGGCCCTGGGTGATGACTCCAGCCCCAAAGGGGCCTTGGACCTTGAGATTGAGAGGTTTTGAGGGGGGCCAGGATTGACTTGTGGCCCAATTCCCTTGAGGTCGAACTTTTGATTTGGGTGGAGTGAAATCCAGTGCCTTGTTCCTGTTTACGGTTGGTTTGACTTCTATCCGTGCTCTTATAACAACTAATAAATGAGTTAAGATAGAATGATTAAAATAATAAAAGAACCTCCCATTACGTGATTTGGGAGGGGATGCTGCTGCTTCCAATGAAATAAAAAGAAATAAAAGAAGAAAATTATACAAGTAAAGAAAGAAAGAAAAAATGAAAGAATAAGAGAAAATGAGAGTAAAGAAGAAATAAAGAAAAATTCCTGATGGCTGGTCCTTCTTGTGGTGAGTTGCTTGATTCTGGCCAAGAAATGTCTGAAAAATGAAAACCAAGCATTTGATGCTCACAGAGTGGCCAAGGTGATGTTTTACAAGAAGTAGAACCCTCAGGGATGCATACCAGGAGATGGAACTTACTTTCATAACTTCCACTCCCCACCAAGCACCATAAGACTGAAATAAATTGCCATAAATGCCTTCTGAAATGAATTGCCATAAATGACTACTGAAATGAATTGCCGTAAATGACTTGAAGTAATGAATGTCTTGAATTATGATGATTGGCATAAAATGAAAAGATAATAAAGAAAGAAAACATTGGGCCATATCTTGATAAGGTCCAAATCGGAGGGTATTGATGTTGTATGCTTCCTGAACCTGTCCAAAGAATTGACAAGTGCTCACAAAGTGGCCAAGGTGATGCTTACAACAACATATGGGTAGAATACCCCCTTAAAGGTGCATGCCAGGAGAGGAACTTACTTTAATAACTTCTTCTCCCCACCAAGCACCATAAAATCAAACTCTTGAGGTATTTGGACCAGGCTTGTCTGGATACAATGAGTGGAAATCCTTGACAAGGTCTGGTGAGTTGGTAAGGTTGGAAGCTGGTTCCCAAGTGGTTCTTTCTGGGTCTTCACTGAATCCTTTCCACTCTACAAGATACCATAAATTACCTCTTTTGAGTTTTGAGTCCAGAACCTGAGCCACTTCCCATTCTTCTTGCTCTTCCACTAAAACTGGTGGTGGTGGCAATTGATGACGATTTGGGATAGTTGAATGCTTGACTGGTTCTAATAAGGACACATGGAATACAGGGTGAACTGTCTTCCATTGCTGAGGCAACTTGAGGTGATATGCATGGCTGCCAATCTTCTTAAGAACTTCAAAGGGTCCCAACCATCTTTCTGATAATTTCTTGGTGGGTCTTGTTGTCTTGATGTTCTTGGAAGCTAGCCATACTTTGTCCCCAGGTTGGAAATCAGGTGGAATTGCCCTATTTCTATCTGCATACTTCTTGAATCTCCTTATTGCTGACTCTAATTCTTCTTTGACAACTTGCTGTACTGATTGGAGTTTTGTTGATAACTTTCCAGCCGGTGAGTCTTGAGAAATATGGATTGAGTCAAAGCTGGGATTTCTTCCATAAATGGTGAAAAAAGGTGATTGCTTGGTTGATGAATGTTCTGCATTATTATAGGCAAATTCAGCCAGAGGGAGCCAGGTGTACCAGTCATCTTGATGATAGCTGACATACATCCGAAGGTACTGTTCTAGTATCTGATTTACCCTCTCTGTCTGTCCATCTGTTTCAGGGTGAAAGGCAGTTGACAGATCTCTTGATATCTTGAGCTGCTGACACAATTGAGTCCAGAATGATGAAACAAATAAGGATCCTCTATCACTGACAATACTGACTGGGAGTCCATGCTTGGAAAATACATGGCTGATGAATATTTAAGCTAAATCCGGAGCAGTGATTGTGCCATAAGTTGGAATGAAGATTGCCATTTTTGAGAATCTGTCCACAACTACTAAAATTGAATCAAAGTTGTTGGACAGTGGCAATTGAGTGATAAAGTCCATTGATAATGAATTCCAAGGACCAGATGGAATTGAAAGAGGCTTGAGTAATCCAAACTTCTTGTGATGGATGTTCTTGTTTCTTGAACATTGCTGACATGAGGACACATAGTCCTTGATGAATTGATTCATGCCAGCCCAATAAAAATCCCTCTTGATGAGCTTGAGGGTCTTCTCCTGGCCAGGATGGCCAGCCAATGGTGAGTCATGACGCTTTTGAAGAATATTGAGTTGAAGTTCTTCATTGCTTGGGATTACCACTCTATCTTTGAATAATAATAACTTGGCTTGAGGTTCAAGAGAATAATCTGGAACTGATTCACCTCTTGCTAGTTGCTTGAGTATTTCTTTATAGTCTTTGTCTTGCCATACTTCTTTTTGAATCTTGTCAACTAAATCTGAGAAAATTTCCACTTTGATTGAGAAGAATCTTGACTCTTGAATTCCATCTTGCTTAAGTATTTGATGAAAATTGTGAGGATTCTTGCTGATGAAGTCCACCCCCCTCTCTGGGTACACGTCGTCCCGACGTGACAAGGCATCCGGCAAAGTGGCCAGCCTGCCTGGGCGGTAAGTGATAGTGAAATGAAATTCTGAGAGAAATTCAGCCCAACGGGCCTGACGACAAGTAAGAACTTTGGAAGACATGAAAAACTGCAAGGAAGAGTGGTCTGTCAAGACCTCAAAAGGATTGGAAAGAGAAAGAAGAAATGCCCTCCAGCGCTTGAGAGCCCAAACTATGCCAAGGAGTTCCTTGTCATGAATTTCATAGTTGAGTTCAGCTGGTAAGAGCTTGCGACTATCAAATGCAATGGGATGCTTTCCAGAGTCATTCACCTGACTCAGTACGGTGCCCAATGCATAATCAGAAGCATCAGTCTCTACTATAGTAGGTAGAGAAGGATTAAAGTGAGATAAGATAGGAGCAGAGGTGAAAGCTTCTTTGAGTGCTTGAAACTGACTAAGAGCTTCCTCATTGAAGATGAAGGGAGAATCTTTTTTAAGGAGGGAAGTGAGAGAAGTGATTTTTTTAGAATAATTTTTAATGAAACGTCGATAGAAATTGGCAAAGCCAAGAAAAGATTGAAGAGCCTTGATGTTTCTGGGCTGAGGCCAATTGAGGATTTGCTGAACCTTTGAAGAATCCATCTTGAGGCCATCACTTGAAACAACATAGCCCAAGTATTCCACACTTGAGGCATGGAATACACACTTTGAGGCTTTGGCAAATAGATTATTGTCCCTCAGTCTTTGGAGGACAGAGGCCACATGTTTGACATGTTCCTCCTCAGAACTGGAAAAGACCATAATATCATCTAGATAAACCACAACAAACACATCCAAAAAATCTGCAAAGATATCATTTACTAGATTTTGGAAAGAAGCAGGAGCATTGGTCAAACCAAATGGCATGACCAAATACTCATAACTGCCATATTTGGTTCTAAAGGCAGTTAAATGCTCATCCCCCTCTTTGATTCTCAGAAGGTTATATGCACCACGCAAATCTATCTTGGAGAAGATAGTGGAACCGTTGAATACGGTAAGAAGCTGGTTCATAGGAGGAACAGGGTATCTGTTCTTCCTAGTCACAGCATTGAGTTTGCGGTAGTCAACACACAAACGAAGACCTCCATCCTTTTTCTTGACAAAAAGGACAGGTGCTCCTGTTGAAGAGGAGCTTGGTCTAATGAAACCTTTCTCTACATTCTCTGAAATGTAGGCCCGCAGTGTTTCTGACTCTTGATTTGATAATGAGTAGATAACACCAATTGGAGGTAGAAGACCCTCCAATTCGATATGGTGATCACAGGCGCGGTGTGGAGGAAGTTTCTCTGCTTTCACCTTGGAGAATACATCCAAATATTGGTGATAAGCAGGAGGAACAACCTTCAGCACAGTTTCAATTTCTTCTGGCTCTTCCTCCTCATCCCACTGCTCCTCCAGGGATGCATGAAAAGATAAGGGAGGAAGGTCCATATCCCCTTGGAAGAGATGAAGTGAAGATATGGCAACATCTTCTCCAACATCCTTTATCTCTTTGAAGACTTCATCTCTTGATGGAAGTAATGACTGAGAGGGAATTATGGAAGGGATATGGACAGAAGAAGGGATGGAAGGTGTCTTAAGTTCACCAGCCAGAGCAACACTGTTGACAGCAGTGGCTAAGTCATTACTAGTAGAAGGAATAATACCACTAGAATCCTTATGATTAGAATCATAGGTGATCAATCCATTTTTCCAATCAATAATGGGATTGAATTGGTAAAGGAAATCATAGCCCAATATCAGGTCTTCTCCTTTGGGTGAATCTATGATAAAGAAATCCCATTCAAAGCTTGGGAAGGAAGGCAAGTCAACTACCCACTTGGTATAATGGGTGATGAACAAGGCAGGGGATTCATTAGAATCCAAAATGAAAAGAGGAATCTTTTCAGGGAGCTCTGACAGAGTCAATGAGTACTTGAGAACAAAATTCTTTGCAATAAAAGAGTTTGTAGCACCAGAATCAATGAGAATACTATAAAAAATATCAGAGACAGAAGAGAAAATAAGAAATTTTAAAGATTTCTTGACACTAGTATTCAGAGTGCACAATTGTGCTCTTGAAGGAAATAAGTGAGAACCATTGAACACATCATGATCCCCACTCAGGCTTTTCCCTGCTTGCTAGGGAAGCCTCCTGATGATGACCCAGGCTTGTTCTGAGGTCTCTTGAAGCATTTTTCAATTGGGTGCTTGCCACCACAATAAGTACACAACCCTGCTTGAATCCTCCTCTCCTTTTCAGAACCGATTAATTTATTGTCCTTATTGAGGAGAGCAGCATGGGGTTTGTCCTTTGAAGATTGAAATTGCTTGCCCTTCTTATTCTTCTTCTTATGAGGCTTCTTTTGAAATGAGTTTTGAGGAGGCCTAGACTGATTGGATCCACTGACTGGAGGCTTCTTTTCTTGATTGCCACCCTTTTCCTTTTGCCTCTCATGATATCTTGTGTCTAATTCTACAGTGACATCCATAAGTTCTTGAAGAGTATCAAAAGTTCCAGGGTGAGAAGCCAACTGATTCAATAATCTTGATGCCAATCCTCTTCTGTAAACATGGATATAAGCTCTTTCCCCCCAATCTCCAATTCTTGACATTAAGCTTCTGAAATCTGCTCTGTACAAGGAAACATGACCACTTTCCTTCATCCTCAAATTGTCCAACTTTTGTTCAGCTTTCCTGACTTCATTGGGGTCACCAAACAGAGTGAATAATTGAGATTCAAACAATGGCCAATTATTGAGGAGGTAGGAAGGGTCTTCATTGGAAATATTTGAGAGGTAGGGTTCAATCCATTTGCCAGCTCTACCAGTAAGAAAAGAAGTTGAGTACAAAACCTTCTTCCTGTCAGAGAAGAAGTTTGCTGGATCATTATGGAAAATTAGTTGACAGGATTGGATAAATCCTCTCAACTTATGAGCTTGAGTACCATCAAAAGAATCAGGTGCCTTCATGGATGGAGTCTTGAAAGCAGGGGCTTTGGAATTGTCCCTGGGGGCAACTGCTTGAGTGAGTTGTCCCATGAATTGAGTCATCTGCTCCATCATCTTGAGGAGACTTGGATCAGCTTGAGAGACAAGAGGTTGACTAGAAAGGGCTAGATTAGAACCCTGAGGCACCTCTGGAGCATTTTCCAAGGCATCTGCCACTTCAGTTTCCCCAGAATCTTCCTCTTCCACAGACTCTTCCCCCTCTTCATCTTCAACTTCCCCTAATCTTGCTCTTGCACCTTCAGACATGCCAGGGTAGCCACCCAAAAGTCCAGAAAAGGATCTTGATCTTCTAGATTTCATTCCACCTCTTCTTGAGGGTGCTGCTCCTTCCATTGGTGGTCCTCTGTCCAAATTTGCACTCAGTTGATGAACTGATGGTGTGCGGTCAAGAGGAGCCCTTGCTGTAGGAGTGAGAACAGCTGGAATTTTCTGGGATCTAGTATTCTTTGCTGGGGGGCTATGCTGGACTGGCATTATGAAAAGAATTAAAGTAACTTGATGGTATTAAGAAGAATAATCAGATTTGGCCAAATCAATCACAATAAAATCTTGATGAATCTTGAGGGATCAATTCAAATCTTGAGGAATCAATTCAAATCTTGAGGAATCAAATTCAATCAACAATCAAATCAATTCAATCAATCAACAATGAATTCAAATCAAATATCAATAATCTTGAGTAAATCAATAATCAATAATTCAATAATTCAGCGTCTTCAATATGAAATCAAGGTCTTGAGGAATCAATCAATCAGTTCAAAATCTTCAGGAATCAATTCAATATCTTGATGAGTCAAATCAAATCAATAATCAAAATCAATTCTTGAGGATCAATCAATAAAATCAAATAAATTCTTGAGGGTTGAAAAGTCAATCAATAATCCAAATGAAGTCCTGAATCAATAATCCAATCAACCAATGAATCCCAATGAATAATCCAATCAAATAACCAATCAATTACTCCTGAATAAGACCTGAATAAAGCACAGAAAAGATTTGATTTGATAAAAATAAAATGAAGTGATGAGATGGTCAGCAATGATTAAGAAAGAAAAAATAATCAATTTTCATATGAATGAAATGAATGAGATGAAAAATTGATGAGAGAGGAAATTCATAAAAAATCATAAAAATCATAAAATCATGAAAAGGTCATAATTGATGAATGAGAGGAAATGAATATAAATGAATGAAAAGAAAGAATCAAATATGAGTTAATTAATTTAATGTCACAGGGGCTCTTCGAAGTGAAGGGGGCCTGGCACTCAGTAAACTGGGACTCACTTATGGAGGGCTCAAGGATAGGATAAGATGAGATACACTTAAGAGTGTTAAAGATGAATTACTAAAAGAATGAATATAAGAAAAGCAGCAACAAAAGAAATAAGAATAAGAAATAGAAGAGCCAACCACAAACAAGTCCAAGTCCACTGTTTCAACCTGTCAGAATGGAAAGAGAAGGGTTAATAAGGATATGGCCACCCAACTCATACTGTACAGGCGAAGAGAGAAATGCAAAGACTAACTTAAAATTAAATAATTATAATACCCAAAATAAGGATAAGAATAATTATGAAATGATAAATAAACTAAATTAATTAACTGGGGAAAAGTCCCCAGGGGGGAGAAAGAGGGGCTGGTATATGTGAGAATCACCAGCCCTGATCCAGAGGAAGAATTTTCATGAGAATATTTGATGATTGAATTGAGTCTGGCCAATACAGGTCCTGTATGGCTGTACAGAATCTGTACAAGAGGTGTGGTGTATTGGAGTGATCATACAGTTTCATACTGGTGTATTGAAACTGTATTGGGTGAATCCAGCCTGTACAGGTATTGACAGGCTGTATTGAGGTACCAAGCTGTATGCATGTTCAGAATGAAGATTGCTGAACTTGAATGCTGATACAAATGCTGGATCTGCTGATTTGGGGTGTTTTGAGTGGGTGTATGACTGAATACCCTTACCCCTGATGAGTGGTTATTACAGTTCCTGCATAATGAGTCCAATTTGAGTTGAATTTGGGGGTTTACCTGATCTTGAGGGGATCCCCTTTATGAAGGTGACTGGGGGCCTCTGGTGACCTCCAGAGGCCATGTTTGAATTCTTGAGGGGAAAAGACCCCTATGGTCATTTTGGGACCCCAGGGATTTGAGGCCAAGACATGATTTTCTGGGGTCTTCAGGGGATCAGGCTAAAAATGCACTCAGGTGGCCCACTTATAGGCCCCCTTGGACCCTTTTGGCTTCATTGGATTTAGGCCAAAAGGATCCTAAAGGGTCCCAAAGTCCATACAGACCGTGGATTACAGCCCGTGGGCCGTAGACACTCTAGAGGGCCTAAATGGCCCAAAAAGGCCATTTAGGCCCTTGACCCCATAATCAAAGGGGTAGGGACCAGGGTCCAGAGGCCCATGTAAGGCTTACAGGACCCCCCAGGCCCAAAACAAGGGGTATTGGCCTGGGGTTGGTGAGGTGGATTCTTGGCCAAGGAGGCCAATGAGAGCAGGATATGGCACAAAATCCATTAGACATCCACAAAGCCCATTTGGCCATAAAGCGGGTTCAGGCTTTATTTGCCACAAACACCCATTGGGGTCATTACATGTTGTTGTGACACAGGGGGAAGATCAGTAGCCCCCAATGCCAGGTGGGCCCTACCTGAGCCTTTTATGGCCAGAGACTCAAGAGACCCAAAATGACCAAAATCCCCAAGGACCCAAAACCATCAAATTGACCATAAATGACCATGGACCCCAGTATTCCAATCACCAGAGGTAACCATCTCAGTTCCAACAGGTTTTTCCCTCAGTTATGGAACCTGCACTGCAGGAACCACAAATGGGTCATACATGGTATTATATACCATTATTTACCATTTTTCCTCAGAAATACAATGGTGACACTTTCAAGACTCCATTAAATTATTTCAAGTCTTTTCACCAGTCCATCAGTCCATTTCTAAGGGAATACTTATCTTACTCAAGTTGGGAATGCATTGTGAAATCCAGAAGGTAATGTGAGGACCCCAACCCCCTGGCTTTCCAGTTGTTGGTATTTCACTCCAGGATTCTTCAAAAGGTTATTTTAAGGGGTTGTTGAACATCAAAAAAGATTTCAAGGCATTACGCGCTCCTTAGACAATTCAATTGTTTCATACAGGATGTATTCAGGCAACCTTTATGGCCTTGACCCTTTTGGGCCAATTCATATTCCACTGTTGGAATTCAAGGCTCACACTTCAAATTTCAAGATGGCAAGATCTGTATTGAAACAATTCAGTCAATAAAGTTGGGTGACTCACCTTCCAGGATCAATCTTTCAGATTTTCACATATACTGCCCACCTTTTCACCCCTGGGGACTTTCTCCCCAGTTAGTTCATATGTTGGATTTATTTTTATCCTCATCTTCTTTTTAATTATTAAAGTAAATACTGATAATCTTAAGTCAGTAATTTGCACCTTTTTCTTCACCTGTCAGTGGATAATGGTGGTCATATCCTTTACTAATTCCATTGTTCTTTGTGGCAGGTTGAAACAGTGAATTGAGGATTGATTTTGTGAGCCTTAGAGGTATTTTTATATACCCAAAAGACCACAAATGATAAATTAAAATACAAATGTAAATAAAATAAATTTATTTATATTATAAAAATAAAAATATAAATTAAAATTTATATTTAAAAATCAAAATTTAGTTATAATTTAAAAGTAAAATTCCAATAAAATTTAAAATTATGAAAATTCATTTTTACTTGAAAAAATTAAGTAAAAATGAATTTTTAATAAAAATTATGAAATTAAAATATTTTTGGTAAAAATTTATATAAAATATATTATAAACTTTTATCCAATAAATAAACATACAAAATTTATTTCACCATTTGATTCCTTATAAAAAATCAGGTGGGGTCACCTCTGAGTGAAATTTTCGTAACTCAACTCTAAATAAGCTTAAATTAAGTTTTCAGTATTTTCAATACAAAAGTTGAAAATCTTCAAAACTTTAATTTAATTCACACCACATGTGGTGTTAACCATAAATTTTTGTGTTAAAATTGAGGTGTTGTGTTTAGCTTAGAAGTTATGAGGAATTGAAGTATTTTGAATTGAATTCAATTGAAATGTCAAAATTTGCACGTGTATTACATAAGTGAACTTTGATTTACATATGAGGTATCAATTATTACTTTATTTTACTGTACAATTCAGCTTAATTACATATGTTAATTACAAGTATAATGCATGATGAGGAATTAAAGGAAAAAATAAATTGGGGGGAAAAGGAACTCTAGCTCTAAGGGGGAGCCAGACCCCCAAAGTCCTTGCTGACAGGTGTGAGATGTCAAACTTCACGCAAAGGTTCATCACTTTTGGCCTGGAATTGAGTCACAGGGTCTGTGACTCCATTGATGATGAGGGTTTGATACCAACCAGGGCAGTTTTGACTGTTGCCAAGAGGGTAAAACTACCCTTAAGCTAAAGAAATGTTAGTAAAAACAGTTTTAACTGATTTCTACGCCTCTTACACACATTCTGACGTGTATTTAAGGCTCTAGACCAGGTATTGCTATAGTAATGGCTGATTTAAGGGTCTAAAATGGCTAAAAATGGCAAAACAATGGCTTAAGCCAGCCCTTTTTTGGTCTAAACCAAGGTTCAATGATGCCATAATTGGCTTTTCTGTTGTCAGACTGTTTTTCACAGCTGACAAGAGTAAATTTTACTTTTGGAGTAAGAAAATTGATGGCTATAAAAGAGTGTCTTCTTTGTCCCACTTTTCTCTTCATGTTATAATCTTTTCCTTTTGGAATTAGCTTAAACACTGTTAAACCAATCAATATAAGATTCCAACCACCTTTTTTAAAATCATTTTAAACCTTTTAGCCACGTGAAGAAATCATCATAATCATTTTTTGTGACTTTTATAATCATTTTTACCCCTGAACCACCCCAAAATTGAATTAAAGCATCTTTCATCACTGTTAGCTTTGTCACTTTGTTTCCAAATTCACTCTGGTCACTTTTGGGTGTGTTTTCTCTTTAATATTCTTTTCAAAGACTTTGTTCTTTAATTAATTGCTTGCAGTCCTTTTCTTAATTAATTCCAATTGAAATTGCTCTGGAAGAAATTTCTTTTGTATCCTTAAAGATCTCTTGTAGAGTATTTTTGGGATAAATTTTTATTTTTGGTAGAACAATGAATCTTTAAAATATTCTTGTTTTATACTAATAAAGTTATAAGCAATAAAATTGGTGTCTTTTCTCTTAAGAATAATATTTCTTACCATTTTCTTTGATTTTTACCTTATGCAAATTTTCAGGACGGGAAAAGTACTTGATTTTTAATAAGTGTTTCATAACCACACCTTACAGATTTGGTTAGCTCTTTGGCCTTTGGCTTCCTTCTTATTTTGGAATATCTTGTATTGCTCTCTTTTTCTCTCAAGGAAATATATTCTGCTTTTATTTCTTTATTCTTTTGGATCCCTCCAAGTGATTTCTTGATTCCTGAGTTCCAGGCCACTCTTGTTTTCCCCAAGAGCCCCTGTGAAATTATATTAATCAAGTCATCCTTTCTTTTCATTCTATTCATTCATTCTTCATAATTTCATTAACTAATTTAATAAAAATTATGACTCTTTAATGCTTATTAATTTTATGATCTATTGTCACCTCTCAATTTTCTCTCATTCATTATTGATTCTTGAAAATTGAAAGCTGACCCATTTTTTATTTTTGTTTTATCTTTTAAATCTTTATTTAAATCATCAATTCTTTTCCATTCATAATTCAGGCTTCATTTTATTTCCAATTGATTTGAAAATTGGAAATCAAGATTATTCAGACACATTCTTCATGTCAGGATTCATTTTGATTCATTCTTCAAGAATCTTGATTTAAGGAAGAATTTACTTGATTTTGATTTGATTGACTTATTTTACATAACACTGACATTGACTTCAAGAAATTTTATTTACCTGAATATTATTTATTTTTCTTATTTTTGACATAAATTGATTTTTCCTCAATAACTTCTTGATCTATTTATTTCTGCAACATCTTCATTTGTTTGAATTTACATATTGATTTATTGACTGCAATACTTCATTTGATACTTGATTGATTGACATACCTGAAGATTTCATTTTGATTTATTGACTTTTCTTCATGATATTGAATTTGATTTTAATTTCAAGCTTTCATTTTTAATTGCCCCAATTTTTTCATCTTCAAATTTTGATTTTCTTTGTTTTATTCATTTTTATCCTTCAATCATGCCTATACAACACTCACCCCCTGCAAAACAGACAAGATCTCAGGCCCAAGCTCAAGCATTTCTCACTCCAGCTCCAAGAGCTGTTCTTGATGGCACTCCATCAGTTCCTCAACTGAAGGGCCACCTAGACAGAGGAACAAATGTGGAAGGAGAAGCACCATCCAGGAAGGAAGGAAGAGGGCCAAGAAGCTCAAGTTCCTTTTCAGGAGTAGTTGACAGTTTTCCAGGACTTTCAAGAACCACTTTCAAAGGTCCTGGTGAAAAAAAAAGACGGTAAATAGGAGGAAGAGAATTCTGTGGAAGAGGAATAGTCTGATGGTACTGAAGTTGTCCTTTCTCCTGTGAGGGTTTAAGGTGTGTATATGAAGCTGTGATTAAAAATCAAGTAATTTTCCTGTCCTCAAAATTTGTATAAGGTAAAATGATGAAAAATAGTATGAAATAAGATTTTTAAGAGAAAACATGCAAGCGTTATTGTTTTTAACTATATAAGTATAAAAGAATAATACTATAAAGATTTATTGTTTTACCAACAATAAAAATTTATCCAAAAATACTCTAAAAGAGATATTTAAGGCTACAAAACAAATTTCATCAAGAGCAATTTCAATTGGAATCAATTGATCAAATAACTGCAGGAAATTAATATATGAACAGAGTCTTCAAAAATATTATTAAAGAGAAAACATGCCCAAAAGTGACCAGAGTGAATTTGGAAACAAAGTGAAAAAGCTAACAGTGATGAAAGATGCTTTAATTCACTTATGGGGTGGTTCAAGGGTAAAAATGATTATAATAATTTTTCATGTGGTTAAAATGTTCAAAATAATTTAAAAAGAGTGGTTTTAATCTGTTATTGATCTGTTTAACAGTGTTTAAACTAATTATAAAAGGAAAAGATTCTAACATGAAGAAAAAAGTGGGGCAAAGAAGACATTCTTTTATAACCACCAATTTTCTTACTCCAAAAGTAAAATTTACTCTTGTCAGTCGTGAAATTCACTCTGACAACAGAAAATTCAATTATGGCATCATTAGACCCTGTTTTAGACCAAAAAAGGGCTGGTTTTACCCATTTTTTGCTATTTTCAGCCATTTTGGACCCTGTCACAACCATGGCAATTCACCTCCTTGGATCCCCATATGGCATATCAAGCCACGGTTCTTTTATGGCCAATTGGCCATATCCATCACCAGTGGCCAATATGGCCACGTCATTATCTTATGGACCATTTATGGCCATTTGTGTTTTGGGACCTTCATGGCCCTTCACCTCAATCCAGAACCCATAGCGGCAATTTATGCCCAAATGGGTATTCCTGGTCATTTCCCTCAAAATCAGGGGAAATGGCCCAAATGGCTGTTTTTGGCCATTTGGGATCATAATGCGCATTTGCGCACTTTGACGCAAAGTGTCCAAAAGACACTTTCCCGCCTTTTGGGCCAGTTTTTGGCTCAGAACCCAAAAGTGGCCAAAAACCCCAAAAGGCCCAGAAACACCATTCCAATCTCTGAAGCCATTACATCCATCCTTTTCCCTCTGCCTTTCAATCTCAAGACCTTTGGACATAATCTTCTTGCCAATCAACCAATATGCCATAAATGATGTTATATATCATTGTGCATCATTTTCCAACAGCAATTCAATGGTGGCAATATCAAATGGTCATTTCAACATTCCAACATCTCATCACGTCATCAAGGCACCCAATCATTCAGAGGAATCATCAAGGCTCAAGAGCAAGTGTTTCAGCGTCAAAGACCAATGACGCCATCAAGCAGTCATTGGTTATTCTCACTCCAAGTATTCCTTCCAAGGGAATACTGTCAATTCATTCTCAAGTGTATTCAAGAGGCAGTGCCAAAAAGAAGTTGTCAAGTGTCAAAGCTCCACTCAATCCATCTTGGCAACCATATTCATTTCAATACAGACTGGATCCATCAAGAACTGTATTTCATTTTCAATCATGGGAAATTCATTCAACCCAATTCAATTTCAATATTAGCCAGCTGTATCAATTCCCAAAACAATCAATACAGCCTCAAGGATCAATACAGATCAGTTTTCAGCCTGAAGAACTCAAGCTCCCAACTTTTCACATATACCGGCTACCCTTTCCACCCTGGGGGGTTTTCCCCAGTTAATTAATATATTTTGATTTTATTTTATCTCTATTTTCTTTTCATTTTAGTTAAGCAAATACTGATATTATTAAGTCAGTCATTTAGCACCTTTCTCTTTCTCTTTCTTCGCCTGTCAATGGATATTTGGTGGTCATATCCTTACTAATTCCATTATTCATTTTTGGCAGGTTGAAACAGTGATTAAGGACTTACTTGGTTGGCTCTTTGGCCATTTGGCTTCCCTTTCCTCTTTTGCATCTCATCTTGTACCTGCATATCTTTTAGAGGAATTCATTCTTATTACTTTTATTCTTTATCCTTTTGGAGTCTTCCAAGTGAGTTCCCTGATTGCTGAGTGGCAGGCCACTCTTGTATTTCTGTCCGAGAGCCCCTGTGACAGACCCTTAAATCACCCAATGCTATAGTAATACCTGGTTTAAAGCCTTCTAAGCACATCAAAATGTGTGTAGGAGACGTAAAAACTAGTCAAAACTGATTTCACAATGTTTTTTTATCTTAAGGGTAGTTTTACCCTCTTGGCAACAGTTAAAACTGCGTTAGTTGGTAACAAAACCTCATCATCAATTGAGACACATACCCTGTGACTCAACTCAAGGCCAAAAGTGATGAACGTTCGCATGGATTTTGACATCTCACACCTGTAAGCAAGGAATTTGGGGGTCTGGCTCCCTCTTAGAGCCAAGATTCCTTTTTGCTCCAGAATCAATCTTTCCAATTTATTTTTTCTTTAATTCCTCATCATGTATTATACTTATAATTTACATATGTAATTTAATTGAGTTTTTAAAGCATACTACTTTAACAATTGATAACCCATATGTAAATTATCAGAGTTCACTTATGTAATACAGGTGCACATTTTGAGATTTCAATTGTAAATACTTCAATTCCTCATAACTTCTAAACTACACACAACACCTCAATTTTAACACAAAAATTGATGGTTAACACCACATTTGATGTGAATTAAATTAAGGTTTTGGGGATTTTCAACTTTTTTCCAGAAAATACTAAAAACTTAACTTAAGCTTATCTAGAGCTGATTTACAAAAACTTTACCCAGAGATGACCCCACCTTATTTTTTATGAGGAGTCCAATGGTGAAATAATTTTCATATTTTTATTTGTTGGATAAGAATTCATCATAATTTTTATTCAACTTTTTTCCAAAAATATTTTAATTTCAGTAATTTTGTTAAAAATTCATTTATACTTAATTTTTCCAAGTAAAAATGTGTTTTCACAATTTTAAATTTCAATATAATTTTCTTTTTAAATTATAATTAAATTTTCATTTTTTGTATAAATTTATTTTTATATTTTAATTTCTGTTTTGATAATATAAATTATTTTATTTTATTTATAATTGTATCTTGTTTCATTATTTGTGGTCTTTTGGGTATCTGAAAATACCTCTAAGGCTCACAGAGGGCATCCCAAGGTACTGGAGGGCCAACTTTATCCCAGTCTAATGAGCCTTTCTCTCTTCAGTCTGAACCATCCTTGTTGGCCATCTTGCATCAAATGACTCAGATTACTGCCAATATGCAAGCAGCTGCATCTTCTGAAGCATAAAGACCACCAGCCTTCAAGACTCGGTCTATGAAGGCACCAGAATTCTTTGATGGGACTCAGCCCTTCAAAGTCAGAAGTTTAATTCAGTCTTGTCAATTTATTTTTATAATGATCAGTAAATTTCTCTAAAGACGGAAAGAAAGTTCTTTATGCCACTTCATTTCTGATTGGAAGGGCTGAAAAATGGATTGAACCTTATCTTTCCAATCTCACTAATCAAGATCCAAACTACCTTCTCAATTCTTGGACATTATTGGAATCTCAGCTCTTTACTTTTCTTGGGACCCAAATGAGGTCAGATGAAGCCAAAGCACAGTTGGATTCATTAAGAATGAAAGAAGGTGGACATTCTTTGTTATATATTGCTGATTTCAGAATTTTGGTTTTAAGAATTGGAGGTTGGGGTAAAAGAGCCCTCAATCATTATTTCAGGGAGGGATTGCCATGCAGGATTCTGGATCAATTGGCCTCCCATTCTTCAATACTTAATGGATATTACCCTGGAGCTTGATACCAGGTACCATCAGAGGCAAAAGGAGAAGAGTAGTCATCAAGAGAAGAAGCCTGAATCCTCAAAGTCAAATTCTTCCCATCCTCAAAATTATTCAAGCTCAAGTCAAAAGAAGAAGAATAATTTTCAGGAGAGTGACAAGCCTCATTCTTCTTTTCTGAATAAGGAGGTCAAGCTGATGGGTTCTGAAAAAGAAAGGATAATCAAGGAGGGATTATGTTCGTATTGTGGTTGGAAGCATAATCTTGAGTCTTGTTTGAAAATACCTTAAAACCAGCTTACCCAACCGTCAGGCAAATTTCCCATCCAGGGAAAACCCTGAGTGAAGATCATGTTCTGTTCAATGGTCTTCACTGTTTTTCATCCTGAGCACAATTGTGCATTCTGAATACTGGTGTCAAGAATTCTCTTAAATTTTCTTTTTTTTTCTTCTCCCCCTGATATGTTTAAAGTATTCTCATTGATTCTGGTGGTACCAACCGATTTATTGCAAGGAAGTTGGGTCGCAAGTATTGTTTTACCATGTCAGAAATCCCTGAGAAGATTCCTCTTACAATTTTTGACTCTTCTGAGTCCCCTTCCTTATTTGTGACTCACCATACCAAATATATCGTTGAGCTTCCATCCTTCCCAAGCTTTGAATGAGAGTTTTAAGTAATTGATACTCCCAAGGGAGAAGACCTCATATTTGGCTTTGACTTTCTTAATCATTTTGATCCATCTATTGATTGGAGGCAAGGGCTGATCACCTGTAATGCTGATCATAAGGACTATTATGAGCCTTCTAAATCTTTTGGTAATGATTTTTATTCTTCCAAATCATGTTCAGCTCTGGTTTGTGATTCTAGAACACCATCATTTCAATCTTCTGTAAATATTCCTTCCTTTAATTCGCATACATCATTACTATCCTGTAGATATGAAGTCTTCAAAGATATTCAAGATATTGGAGAAGATAGTTCTTTATCTTCACTTCATCTCTTCTTTGGGAATATGGACCTTCCTCCTTCATCTTATCATGACTCCCTGGAGGAGTTTTGGGATGAAGGGAAGAGCCAGAAAAGATAGAAACTGTGATGAAGGCTGTTCCCTCTGCTTATCACCAGTATTTGGATTTATTCTCCAAGGTGAAAGCAGAGAAACTTCCTCTTAACTGGGCCTGTGATCATCATATCAAGCTGGAGGGGTCTCTACCTCCAGTTGGAGTGATCTACTCTTTATCACACCAAGAGTCAGATACACTCAGGGCCTACATTTCAGAGAATTTATAAAAAAGGTTTCATATGGCCAAGCTCCCCTTCAACATGAGAGCTTGTCCCCTTTGTAAAAAAGAAGGATGGTGGCCTCTGTTTGTGTGTTGATTGCGGCAAACTCAATTCTGTGACTAGGAAGAAAAGATATTGTGTTCCTCCTATGAATCAGCTTGTCACTGTTTTTAATGTTTCTTCTATCTTCTCCAAGGTTGATTTGTGTAGTGCATATAACTTTCTCAGAATCAAGGAGGGTGATGAACATTTGACATCATTTAGAACTAAAAGAGTACTTGGTTATGCCATTTGGTCCCACCAATTCTCCTGCCTCTTTTGAAAATCTTTCCTGTTATACTTTTTATTATCTTCTTGATGTTTCTGTTATGGCTTATTTGGATGAAATTATTTCCTTTTTCAAATCTGAGGAACATGTCACTCATGTGTCCACTGTTCTTGCCAGGCTCAGAGCCAATAACCTCCTTTCTAACACCTCCAAGTGCCTGTCTCATGTTTCTAGTGTAGATTATTTAGTTTATGTTGTTACTTCTGAAGGCCTCACAATGGACCAAGCAAAATTCCAGAAAATTCTCAATTGGCCACCTCCAAGAAACCTCAAGGCTCTTCAATCTTTCCTTGGCTTTGCCAATTCTTACAGCCATTTCATCAAGAATTATTCCAAGAAAATTAGTTCACTCACCAAATTCCTCAAGAAAGATTCCTGTTTCCCCCTCAATGAGGAAGCTCTTAGTCAGTTTCATCAACTCAAAGAGGACTTCACCACATATTCAATCCTTTCCCACTTCAATCCTTCTCTACCCACCATTGTAGAGGCCAATTAATCTTATTATGCCTTTTGTGCTGTGCTGAGTCAGGTTTCTGACTCAGGAAAACATCCCATTTCACTTGATAGCCGCAAGCATATTCCAGCAGAGCTCAACTATGAGATTCATGACAAGGAGCTCCTTGGCATGGTCTGAGCTCTCAAGCATTGGAGGGCTTTTATTCTTTCCTTATCTTCCCCTTTTTAAGTTCTCATCAATCTCTCTTCTCTGAAATACTTCATTTCTTCCAAGATTCTTACTCACCTTCAAGACCGCTGGGCTGAATTCCTTTCTTAATTTCACTTTTCAATCACTTACTTCCCTGGCCACCCATTTGACTCTTCCAGATGCCTTATCATGTTGGGAAAATGTTTATCCAGAGAGGGGGGAGTATTTCATCAGCAATAATCCAATTAGTTTTCAACAACTCATCAAGCAAGCTGAAGTCCAACCCTCAATATTCTTTGCAGTCAAGGTCAAAACTTTTTCAAATTTTATTGAATAAATTCAGAAGGCTCTATGGCAAGATTCTCATTACAGAAGTATTCTCCAAGAACTGGGTAAAGTTAAATCTGTCCAAGATTATTCTCTTGATTCCGCTTCCCAACTTATTCTACTCAAAGATTGGGTGGTGTCCCCAAATGAACCCAAAATTCAACTCAGTATACTTCAAAATCACCATGACTCTCCTCTATCTGGCCATCCTGGCCAAGAGAAGACTCTCAAGCTTGTCAAGCTGCATTTACACTGGTCTTTCATGACTCAGTTTATCAAGGATTATTTCTCATGATGTCAACAGAGTTCAAGAAACAAGAATATCCATCATAAGAAGTTTGTACTCCTCAAACCCCTTCCAATTCCAAATGGTCGTTGGATTTTTCTTTCAATGTACTTTATCACTCAACTGCCACTGTCCAAATCTTCTGATTCAATTCTGGTCATAGTGGACAGGTTCTCAAAAATGGAAGTATTTATTCCACCAATTTCTTAAATCACTTCATTGGATTTGGCCTATTTATTCATCAATAATATCTTTTCAAAGCATAGCCTTCCTTCAAACATTTTCAGTGATAGAGGCTCCCTTTTTTTTCTTCCTTTCGGACCAATCTTGGTCAGAAGCTCAAGATTTGAAGAGATATGTCAACTGCTTACCATCCAGAAACTGATGGACAGACAGGGAGGTTAAATCAGATACTAGAACAGTACCTTTGGATGTATGTCTGCTATCATCAATATGATTTGAATACCTGGCTCCCTCTTGCAGAAGTCGCCTACAATAACTCTGACCACTCTTCAACAAACCAATCACTATTTTTCACTTTTTATGGAAGAGATCCACAGTTTGACTCAGCTCACATTACTCAGGTTACTCTTTCTGGAAAGATATCAACATAAATATAATCAGTACCGCAAGATGTCAAGAAAGGACTTGAAGCTGCCATAAACAGGTTTAAGAGGGATGTGAATAAAAGTAGAGAAAGTCCACCTGGTGACATGGTATGGCTTTCTTCCAATAATAAAAAATCAGCTATACCTGCCAAGAAGCTTTCTGAAAGATGTTTGGGTCCTTTTCAAATCTTGAAGAAATTAAGCACTCATTCCTACCATCTAAATGTAAATCCATCCACCCAGTCTTCCATATTTCACTCTTGGAACCAGTCAAGACATCCACAATCCCAAATTGGAATCAAGAGCCTCCTCCTCCAATAATCATTAAAGAAGAAGAGGAATGGGAAGTCTCTCAAATACTGGAATCAAAGCTCAAGAGGGGAAAATTATGGTATTTGGTGCTATGGAAAGGGTTCAGTAAAGACCCAGAAAGATCCACTTGGGAACCAGCCAAAATATTCAATAATTGTCCAGAACTTATCATGGATTTTCATTATTCATATCCTGACAAGCCAGGACTCAATTCTCCAAGAGCTTGATTTTTTATGGTGCTTGGGGGGAGAGGAATTACCAAAATTAAGTCCCACTCCTGGTATACACCTTTAGAGGTTTTCTATATTTTTCTTGTAATAATCACCTGGGCCACTCTGTGAGAACTCTGAAACTTTTGGACACAGATCTTTGGCCTGGCTATCAACACCAATTCCAAAATTATGGCCATTTTCACTTGGGCAATGGACCATCTTTTCTTGATTCTTTTCCCAACTCATTATCTTTTCAAGACCCTTATTCAAAAAATTCTTTTAATTGATGGAACTGGAGGGAGTGTTAACTACAAAAAGTAAGTTCCTCTCCTGTTGTGCACTTCCCTGAAGGGGTCTAGAATCTATCAAAACATCCCCTTGGCCACTCTGTGAGCACCTGGCATCAAATTTTCTTTTCCAGGTCCTTTTCTTATTTCAAAAATCAAATACCAACATCAATGATTGAGATTGGAGTGTCAGCCTGTGACTCAAAACCAGAGCACAAGCATGACAGCCAAAATACTATAAACCAATGGTAGAGCCAAGATACCACCAAAACATGGAGCTGAGCCAAATTAGCTCAAAAGGTATCAAAAGAAAGGGGAAAATAACCCTTTCAAAATATACAAGTCCCATCATCATAGGACAAAGAATAACAAAGTTATTCCTGCTCAAAGTTGTTGCTGAGCATAAACCTTAATTTTCACCTCTCATCTAAAATACAGAGTAAAAGGCTTAACCCAATCAAATGGGTATTCATAATGAAGCTTCAAATCATGGCTATCCAATGGTACCAGCCAAACTGAGCTAGCACAAGTATTGCAGAAATTATGGTCAAATTCAGGCCAAATAAGGGTGAACAAAACATTCACCTCTCATCTAACTTCTACAGTGTTAGTGTGCAATACCTAAAGTGGGGTCTTTTTGCAAAGGGAACGATCAGGGCTATCTGATGGTGTTGTCCATTTCCTCATATCTCAACTAGAACAAAGGTTATGGGGCAAACAAGCCCAATACAGCTTTTTCCTGAAACACATATATGTACAAAATATCTGGTACATGGGATAACTTTGCCATATCTAATGATAACCATATCAAATAAGGTACCATTGTGTAGACCACATAAAGGGCTACACACCGAACCAGTTTTGAGGTTGATATCCCAAGAACTGACAAAGCTATGGCTGTTTTAAGGTCAAAATCTCACATTCTGGCCAACACAGCCTTACCATGGGATAATATCCCGCAACCATTATTATGAGGTGTCAAACAGACAAAGAAGCATGTTTATACTTCAATACCTCATAAGTCAGTCAATACTGGGGTCTCATGCAGTTTCTGTACAGCATTCTACGCATCATACACGTCAGAAGAAGGCTATGTGGTCCCAGATGAAAATTTTCACCCTGTATTGGTGAAAACTGCCCAGATGTGGTTTCAAAACCACATCTGAGCCCAATACAGGCTATACAGGCCTTTGAAAATCACAAGCCTGTCTCAGAGAGTGAAAAACTCTTCACTTCCTCTACGTGGAAAGGTCTAACAGCCTTTCCACCCCATTTCAGGATAAAAGGAGGGCTTTTCACAGCCAGAAAAGCTTTCCACATCCTGCTCCTAAATTCCTATGTAGTACAGCTGTCAAAAACAGCTATACTGTTAGAAAAGAACCAGTTATAATTATAATCTTAATTATTGTAGCCTTTATTATTGTCATCCAACAGGTAAAGCTGCACCCAGGGCTTTCAACAGTGCTCACCACCACTATTCTATAATAGTAAAGCCCTTTAAATTTTGTTATAAAACCCTTATTCTCTATCAATACCTTTGTTTTAAATATTTTATCATGTGTCACAGTCACAGTTAAAGTTGTAAATAGCCTAATTACTACTTCTACATAGACTCAACCTGACATGGAGCCTCCTCAAAATTCTTTTATTTCTTTCTTTCTTTGTTCTTTATCAAATTAATGCCAAACCCTTTACTTCAACTCAAATCTTCAAATCCCAAAGAGAAATGTCAAAAGAAGACCAAATTATCCTCACATTATATGCCAACCTATTATCAGCTCAAAGTTTTCTGTCAAATTTTATCACTTCTGGAATCCCTAAATCCAATCCATATCAACAGCCTCAACAGGATTTAACTTATCTTGGTGCTCAGGAGCTCACCATTCAAGGTAGGGGGTACTGTCACAATTCTCTCAACTGGTGTTTACAGAAATTAAAGCCACCACCAATATATGGCTAATTTGGCCATATTCTCAATCTTATGTCATTTGATCCCTTATGGCAGGAAATGGCATTTTGGCAATTCATGGCCCCCAGGCTATATTATGCACCATTGGCTTCCTTGGCCAATTCCCAATCCCACAAATACCTTAATTTTGGGCCTAAGGGGTCATTTATCCTTACAAGGGCCTCTGGCCCCCCTAACCCTATCCAGGGCCTTTGGCCCACCCCATTTGATTAGGGGGTTTGGGGCCTAAATGGCATATTTGGGCCTTTTAGGCCCCCTACAGTCTCTATGGTCTGCAGACAGTGGGCCATGGGACCAGTTAGGCCCCTTTTGGCCCAATTCCAATGAAGCCAAAAGGGGAAAGGGGGAGAATCAGTAGCCCACCTGAGCCTGTTTTTGGCCAGAAACTCATAAGGCCCAAGGACCCAAAACCATCAAATTGGCCATAAATGACCATGGCCTCAGGCCACCAGCTCAGGTAATTAATTTTTTTCTCTCCAGTCAAGGGAAACCCTTTCCCTCAGTTATGGACCACACACTGCAGGAACCAGGAATGGGACATATATGGTATTATATACCATTACACACCATTGTTCCTCAGAAATCCAATGGTGACACTTTCAAGACTCCATTCCATCTCTTCAAATCTTGTCACCATTCCATAAGTTCATTTTGAAGGGAAGACTTATCTTACTCAAGTTGGCAATGCATTATGGAATCCATAAGGTCATTTGAGGACCCCAACTCCCTGGCTTTCCAGTTGTTGGTATTTCACTCCAGGATTCTTCAAAGGGTTATTTCAAGAGGTTGTTGAATGTCAAAACAGCTTTCAAGGCATCAATCACTCCTTGGACAATTCAATTGTTCCATACAGGATGTATTCAGGCAACCTGTATGGCCTTTACCCTTTTGGGCCAATTCATATTCCACTGTTGAGTTTCAAGGCTCACAGTTCAAATTTCAAGATGGCCAGATCTGTATTGAACCAGTTCAGTCAATACAGTTGGGTGACTCACCTTCCAGGATCAATCTTTCAGATTTTCACATATACTGGCCACCTTTTCACCCCTGGGGACTTTCTCCCCAGTTAATTAATATATTGGATTCATTTTTATCCTTATTTTCTTTTTCATTATTAGAACAAATACTGATAATATTAAGTCAGTCATTTGCACCTTTTTCTTCACCTGTCAGTGGATATTGGTGGTCATATCCTTTACTAATTCCATTGTCTTTGTGGCAGGTTGAAACAGTGAATTGAGGATTCATTTGGTTGGCTCTTTGGCCTTTGGCTTCATTCTTATTTTGGCATATCTTGTCTTGTTCTCTTTTTCTCTCAAGGAAATATATTCTTCTTTTATTTCTTTATTCTTTTGGAGTCTTCCATGTGAGTTTATGATTCCTGAGTTCCAGGCCACTCTTGTTTTCCCCAAGAGCCCCTGTGACATTAGCTAAACCAGCCTGTATGAGTAAGACCAGGCTTTAATGGGTATTCCAAAATGTATACAGTTATTCAAGAAAGTTTCTGAAGCTGAATTCTCATTTTTACTACTAATTTTATGGTCTGGTTAGTAGGATTAAAGATATTTCTGAATACAATTTTACCCTGATAGTGGCGGTGGCATCTAGTGACTGTGGTGAATGGCTATTTAAAAGATTGATTTGGAGCAAAATTATCTTCACATGTTCAACTACGAACTAATATTTATTTAGTCCAAACCATTCAATAACAAGCTAATAGAATCAGATTTGAATTCTTTTTTGGAATGAAAAGAAGTTTTATTTTGGTGATCATTTTAGAGTATTTGATGATGAACTAACAATTTTTTAGTCAGAGAAATGCCATCATCAGAAGACTTCAAGGGATTGGATTGATTTTTGGAAGGAGGAAAGTAATGAGGTTGAGGATTTTTTAATTTTCATAGAGGAAGATAAGGATGGAAAATCTTTTAGATTAATTACAAAATCCCCATAAATAATCCACCATTAAAAAACAAACAAAAGAGAACAAAATAGAACATGGGTTAATAATGTTATTTAAATCAAATAAAAAAGTATTAGAAGAAGAGAGTGAAGAAATGCTTTTAAAACTTATTTCGAATCATTTTCAAAAGTATTCTATATCAATATCCATGGTAGGGGGCTGTTTTGTCAAATGTAAATTTGAATAAAGGATGGATTTCCTTGATGTTTAAGGAGAATAATGAGCCATAAAGGGAATTAAAACATATTTCTGATGGGAAATTTGGCTAAGGACTGAAAGACAATAGAAGATGGTGATGATTATTATGAGTTTGAGCTAAGATATTTACCTAATGAAATAATAGTATGTTATTTATGATAAAATAATAAAAAAATACTTTATTAAAAAGTGAATATAATTCAGGTGACCTTAATCCAAAAAATAAAATCAAAAACTTAACTCAAGGTTGAGATTGGGAGTAGTAAAGAGTGAATTCAAGAAAGAATACCAGAAAACTTGATGAAAAACATAGAGATTTTGGTTTTAATAATTTTAAGGGTGATTTAGGATTGAAAAATTAAAAACCCAAATTAAATTGTAAATATTGATTCAGCTTTTTTGATTTAAAAAGAACTTACTAAAAAGACAATAAAACTTAATTTGGGTTTAATATTTGTAAAATAAAAACTCAAAAAAAAAGCTTACTTTTTTTCAACAAAATGAATTCAGAATTCAAAATTTTTGAAAAAAGAACATTAGTTAATTAGTTCTTCTATCCCAAAAAAAATGCAATAAAATACAACATAAAGTTTTTCTGATGTTGGATTCTTGGCTTTAATCATTTGCACACATCGGAATGTTGGATATAAAAAAAACAAAAATGAAATTTTGTTGTGATTATCTGTTAAAACTTAATTTCTTAAAGAAATAAACCATTTTCATTTCTTAAAAAAGAAAAAAGCAAAAGAAAACATCAGGTATTTTTTATTCCAAAGAAAATGTAAAAACAAGCAGTTGAAATTTTGGTCTGGAAATGTAAGATATGAAAACCCACGAAAAATCAGCAAGTGTTTTACTTTCTTTGAGAATTAAGACAAAGAGTCAATTTAAACGGGTTTTTTTCACTTGAATCAGTTCAATTTTGAATATTAAAAAAAAGGAATTGTGTTGTGATTATCTTATAAAAATAATTGTGCTAAAAAATAATTCTTTTTTTTTCAAAAAGTAAAACCTTTTTATTTAAAAAAACACAATTCATTTTTATTTCACAATAAAAAGCATAAATAAATTTACATTGGATATGGGCTGGAATCAGAATGAAACAGTCCATGTTTGCATATAAAAGAAGCCCCGAAACAAATTTGATTTTCCAATTCAACTTGCCTACCAATTTAACACTATAAATAAAAAGAAAAACCTTATTTTTTATTAAAAAAGAAAGGAATATTTAATAAATCAAATTGTATTTTTCCTAGGGTATACTTTAGTCTCCCATTTTTTCCCATAAAATAATTAGCTTCCAAAAACCTCAGATATTGAATTCATTTCAATTTTGCACACAATAATTTGAAATACCTGTGAATTTTATTTTTATTAGAATTATCACTTATTAATTAGCATGGAAGTTATTTTCATCTCCAACTATCGCCTGTTTGAGCTTAACATGGCTATCGTAAAGTCATTTCATTGCTATTTTCCTTTGAGCTCTTTTTTATTTTTTCAGTTTTCTTTCTCAAACTGATTCTATATTTGTTTAGCCTGCTCTTTAAATTTCATCTGGTGTTTTAATTTCTTCTCCTGAGGATTTTTTTCTCCCTTTTGAAAGCTAATTGCCTCTTGTTCAATACCTTTTCTTGTTTCATTGTCTTGATTTAACTCTTTCTTTTATTGGTCCATTCTAAATTTCTACTTTCGTTAAAATCACATTCTTCAAAAAAAAATTAATCATAATTTTGCGTTAAACAAAGAATGAAAATCTGCCTACCATTTTTCCAGGTTTCTAATAAGTGTGTGTAGGAAAGTGAAAACATACTTAAAAAAAGTTTATTTCCGAAATTTTCCGCATTAAGATTTACATTGGAAGGTCTCTTAGGACTTTCAATTGGTTCAGGATTAGACTTTTCGGACTTTCAGATTTCAAATAAGTACATTAATCATAATATATGAGTGATACATAATGAAAAACTCACATTCTGATAAGCCAGATTTGAAATTTCCACTTCATCATGAAAATCCTTTTTGAAATCATCATTTCAAAGTGAGATTGCATTTTGAATCAAAATTGGGTTAGATGCATGGAAAAACTTTATTTAATGCAGAATAAAACAGATTCTGACTGAAATCCATGTTTGGATCTATTTTCTCATGATAATTATTAGATTATTAATCTTATTTTTATTAAAAAGTGGCTATTGGTGTAATTGTTTGTTTTAATAGAAAAAAATGAATCCATCTCATTATAACATGGGTACATGATTTCTAACTTTTTTGTGAGCCTTGAGGTATATTTTACATACCCAAATAGGCCACAATTATCTTAAAAAGAAATTTTTAATTATGCATAACTCATAAGTCATGCATATATCCAAAATTCATCATTTTCAATTTCAGAAAAGATGAATAACGTTTTATTGAGTAAGTAAATCCATGGATTTAAGACCAGATTTGGATTCTACACAAAAATAACCTAGGGTAGCCCCATAGAGTGAATAAGCTCAATTTAAGTATTTGAGGTGGTAAAATGGAAAATACTTCAATACCACATCATTAATGCCACATAAAAGATCCGTGAAAATTTTTGTTTTTCTTGATTTTAAGCCAAAATAATGAGAAAGTGAGAAATCCCATGTTACATATACACTAAGAATAGTGTTATGCATGTTTTGAGCACTTAATATCATGGTATTCTTACATGGACGTTTGGTACACCCATAGTGGATATCTCACTTTAAGCTTAAATTTCTATTTTCACATGAAAAATAAGCAAGGGGGACAAAAGACATCAAAGAGAGCCAGGGTACCCAACTTCTGAGGCCTCAGAGGCGTGGATAGCTCCAGAGCATGGATCCATGGCTCATCTTGGCCCAATTGGTAAACTAAAACTCTTTGGGAACCTGGTTACCAAGTTACACCTACTGTAATCATAAGAAAATAGCAAATAACCTGCTATTTTGACGTGCCAAGGAGGTAATGAGCTACTTAGACTCCTGTAACCACGTCAATTCTTGATTACTTTCCATGACTAGACCCTAAAAGAGTAATTAAAACCCTTTTGGGACCCATATTCATTGATTTGCCTCATAGCAAGCAGCAAAATACTGCTATTTGCAATTCTACATAGAAATGAGGTAAAAACTTCAAAAATTCATTAAAAATACAATTCTTAATGAATCTTTCTGAAACCTTCAGGACCAATAGATAACTGTATTATCTATGGTACAACCAAAAAGAATTACAGTTTTACTAGTAAAATTAAAAGTTTTACTTATAGTCCATTTTTGACCATTCTACGTGAAACACTGAATCTTCAAAATTCACAGTAATTAAAACCTGTGATGAAATTGGCAATAACATTGATAACTTTGAGAAATCAATGATTATTTTGGAATAAAAGAAGATTTACAGATGTTACTCCTTTTATTCTTAACCATATTGGGGTTGGTAGTCACATAAAAGCATCAATTAAGTAATTATGATAATCTTACGTGACAACAGATGATGCAATCATTAATCCAAAAAGGTTTATTGTTTTCTCACTCACTGGTTTTTCAGTTTGCTCCATGGCATGCCTCTGTGAGCTGTTGTTGACTTAAAAGAAGCTTCTTCTTGCTGTTTTTTCCATATCATCATCATCTTATAAATTTATTAAATCATTATTACCAACAAGTAAATATTAGTTACAAGCTATTCTGAAGTGTTTTAAATCTTTCAGAATCAACCAGAAAGACGTGAAATCATAGAATCCAACTATATATTGTTGTAATAATGTTATAAATCCTTTTGATCCCTTAAATCCACAATTCCACGTCAAATTTCTCTACTTTTATCTATCAATAAGTTCTTTGGAGTATTAGTGAGTCATTTATCTTTAATTCTTAAAGTTTTTCTCTAGTAATAGTTTTCTTCAAGAACTATCTTTACAATTATTCTTGTAAAAGATAATTATATATTAAAATAATTTTATTATTTTAATAAAAGAAGTTTTTATTATTAAATTCTTCTTGTAATTGATTCTTGTAGACAATTACTGCTCACAGTTATAATCACTAGTAGTGTATAACACGTGAAAGAAATAATTTTTTAATTATTTAATTGTGGTTATAATAATTTTTTATTATTATATTTCATAAGAACAGACATAGTACTGTTGATTAATAGTAATATTATCATCAGTTTCATAGTCACATCTTACATTTGGGGGCCTGGCCGTGATTTTATCCATAGACTTGGCTTTAATCATATTCTAGACTTCATTTTTGTGTTCTAAAAAACCACCATACCTACCTCATCTTACATTTGGGGGCCTGGCCGTGATTTTTGAACCTTGTACCCTTAATTAATATATTTTTAAGCTCTAAAATATATTAATTTAATATTTTTTTCTTTCATTTTAAGGTTAAAATAATTCTTATTTTGGAAATTGTTTTGGAAATCTTTTTCATTGAGGAATTTGGTTTAATTTTATACTGTTTTTACACGTGGCTTTTTCACATCCAAAAACTTATAAAATTATTCTTTGAGTTACTCTGAATTAATTTTCATTCAAAATCTTAAATTTTGATTTTCTTTCTTTGAAAAGAATAATTTTTAATATTAAAAAATATAAAACTTATAAAAAATCTTTAAAAATATTTTAAATAGTATAAAAAATAATTTTTTTCTCTTTTATAATTTTTCTAGTGTCTTTAATCAAATACTGTGCAGCTGGCAACAGACTCAGTAAGAGATATATCACTAGTCCAGAATCTGAAGACAGTCTTGAGGTGCAGATTGCTAAAAGAGGCACCTTATTTCATTCTGAAAAGAATAAATTACCACCAAAAGGTGTGTTTTTATCTTTATTTTTACTCTTTATCCTTAAATTGACGTAAACATGGTGCATACCAGAAATGGAAGCAACTATTCAGTCCAACCAGATGGATGTGGACAAGGAAGAGGCAAGACCAAATCCAGAAGTGCCAAGTCTTCCACAGGAAAGACACATTTGGAGGATGCCAGAGTTGCCCCCCATTCCCCAAGGTCTGTACCAACAGATTTTGACGTGAATTCAGAGTCTGAACTGATTTATGGTAATATTTCCAGGGCTGAACCACTTTCAGGTGGCAGCAATAGAAATATATCAGTGCCAGTACAAAAACTGGTTCAGAGCAGCCAAGGAAGAGGAGTGGGAAATCTGCCCAAGCCTTTGGCAGGGGGCCATGAACTCCTACTTACACATCAAGAGCTTTCTGGGTCAGGAGAAGACCATAGAACTCTTAGGAGGTTGGATCCCCCTGTCTTGCAAAGACAAGGTCAAAAAGATAAAGAATTGGTTGAAGAACCAAAGTCTTTTATCCATAGACCAGAAGAAAGAGTTGGAAATGACTCCAGATTTGGAGACAGAGGCACCAGTGGCGTCTACCAGCTCCAAACCAGCTCCAGACATGTCCAAAGACAAGCCCAAAAGACCTCAGAAGAAGAAGAGAGGTCCCAAGAACCATCAAGGAAAGGGCAAAGGCAAAGCCAACTGGCACAGACCTTACCCACAAGGGTACAGGATCCCCAAATTGGAGCCTTCAGCTGTGGACAGTGTGTTCAATATGGCCAGAATTCTGATGGAATTCACAGCCAAGGAGCAGGAAAGGATGAACAGAAACTTTCCACGCAAATAACTGGTGTACAGACTAGTATCAATGTAGAAAACGGTAAACTTGATGGAAAGTTAACTAAAATTGCATCAGATATACTTGAATTAAAGAAAAATGACAAGAAATACATTGAATTACACCAAGTGACAAATGCCAGACTTGACTCAATTACCAATTCTTGCAAAATAATTTAAAATATGTGCCAAATTCAGCATGATGAAATGGAAGATCTTTCCATTTTTAAGGTGAATGATCAACTTACAATTTTGCAAGACCAAGTCTCAAAAATAGTTTAGAATACCAATCAATTTGCCATACACTTAGCAAAAAGTGACAGTGAAAGGCAGAAGTTGAAGAATGAAATAATTGCAAGTGTGGAACAAATTCATAAGAATCATGAACCACATATGCCAAGACATTCTACACCTTTAACTGAAGAGAAACTTTCTGTTAAAGAAAGTCTCACCCCATTCTTAGGAGAAAATGCCTACTCTACAAGGGATATTCCCAAAATAGAAGAATGGCCAACATTCTCTGGTGAAGGATAATACAACCATATTGAGTTCATCAGGACTATTGATATTTTGCAAGAAGACTTCAATATACCTGATGAAATCATAGTGGGAAAATTACACTGTTTATTTACCAGGACTGCAAAGAAATGGTATTACAAAATGAGGATTGATCATGGTAAACATGACTGGTCTTGGTGTAAATCTGAAGTGATTACCAAATGGGCCAATAATTCTTGGAGGTTTAAAATGGAAAATGCTTTTGAGAGTGCCATTTTTAACTCAGAAAAAGACAAACCACTTACTTGGTTCTTCAAACAAAAAGACATATTATCTGCTTTACACCCAGATATGTCTGACACTATGATTAATATGAAAATATTAAGAAAGTGTGGAGGGGAACTGGAACATGCTATCAAAAGCAGATGAGTAGAACCTTGTTCAACAGAGAACTACATTAATGCTATGGAAGATATCATTACCAGAACAAGAATTGGTAAGACTTGGATTAGAAACCCAATAGAGTCCAAAATAGTCTCAAAGATTCCTAGAGAGGAAAGAAGACCAGAAAGACCTGTCTTGAAGTGTCATAAATGTGGAAGTACTTCACATTTAGCCAACACTTGTCCTAAGAAGACAAAGATCAATGAAGTTCAAGTCATTGAAGAAATTCAGTGTACTGAAGAGAAAGAAGAGTCTGATCAAGATTCTGCAGTCTCTGAAGATACACCAGTGGAGGACTATCCCATTGAGAACATTTCAGCTTTCTTTGAGGTCACAGAAGTCCATACCCACTTGCCACAGTACAGTGAGGATTGCTGCAACCTGATCAATATCCAAGATGCCAGAATGTGTAAAACAAAACCTGCTAGAGGAAAGGGTTATACTGCTGGGGCATCCTGTATCACATCAGTTCTGATAAGTGATATTGAAGCCAAAGTAAATTTGGATACAGGGGCATTTTGCACTTGTGTGGGCAAAGATTATCTCCAAATTATACTTCCTGAATGGAAAAACCATCTATTACCAATAGAAGGTGTACAATTCAGTAGTGCCAGTAACAATATGTACCCCCTGGGCATATTGGACACTAATATTGTATTCCCACATCCAGCAGGAAGTGTAAGAATTAAAACTGAGATTGTAGTAATGGATAATTGCACATCTCAGCACATCATTCTTGGAAATGATTACTTAAATATTTATGGTATTGATATAAATAACCATAAGGACAGATATTTCACAATTGGAGATAACAAGAGACAAAAATTTGCTTTCTCCAATATGCCAAAACAGATATCTGTAGTATCTTCTGTCAAGGATACTTACAAAGATGAATTTATGACTAATCAACTTGTTGAAGCACAAATTAATCAAGCATTGTCACCAAAGATGAGGAATGAACTTATTAATGTGTTATACACATATAAAAATGCATTTGCCTCTGATAATGAACCATTAGGCGCTATAAGAGGACATGAAGTTGATATTACTCTTAATATTGACAGACCATATTCTCCAGTACTTAGAAGACCAGCTTATCCAGCCAGTCCCAGAGCTAGAGAAGCCTTGGAAAAACATATCCAAGAGTTGATCCAACTTGGTGTGCTAAGGAAAGTAGGCCATAATGAGGAAGTTGAAGTGACAACACCTGTTATTATTGCATGGAATAATGATAAGTCAAGAATGGTTGGAGATTTCAGAGCATTGAATACCTACACAGTTCCAGATAGGTATCCAATCCCTAGAATTCAAGAAACCTTGACTCAATTCTCTAAAGCCAAGTATATAACATCAATGGATGCATTGAAAAGCTTCCATCAAAATGTTTTGACGCCTAAAGCTAAGAAATTACTTAGAATTATCACTCACTGTGGTATTTTTGAGTATCTTAGAATGCCATTTGGCATTAAAAATGCTCCATCCCATTATCAAAGGATGATGAACACCATCTTTCCTACAGAATTGTCTGAAGGATGGCTTATGATTTATATTGATGATATTATCATATGTTCTGATTCATGGTCTTTGCACCTTGAAAGACTTGCAAGAGTACTTCATAAAGTTGCAGAAGTGAACATGAAAATTTCACTTAAGAAATGCAATTTTGGTTTTGAAGAACTCAAAGCATTAGGACATATTGTTTCTGGTTTAAGCTTGGGTATTGACAAAAACAAAGTAGCAGCAGTGTTACTTAAACCAATACCCCAGAATAAAAAAGAAATGATGTCTTTTCTTGGGTTTGCCAGTTACTATAGGCAACACCTGAAAGACTTTGCAATTCTAGCCAAGTCACTTTATAGAATCTGTGATCAACAGACTGTATTTGAGATGACACAGGAGAGAATTAAATCTTATGAGAAGATAAGGAAATCCCTTACAGAAGCACCTTTACTCCTCATGCCTGACTGGAATATTCCTTTTAAAGTTGTACATTGATGCATGTGGAGATGGACTAGGGGCAGCCCTACATCAAGTCCAGATTATTGATGACAAACCTACAGAAGGACCAGTTTGTTATATTTCAAGACAAATCAAACCAACAGAAGCCAGATATGGTGCAAGCCAAATGGAGTGCTTATGTTTGGTATGGGCACTTGAGAAACTACACTATTATCTTGATGGCAGTGTTTTTGAAGTGATAACTGACTGTAATGCCATGAAATCACTTCTTAACATGAAAACTCCCAACAGACATATGTTGAGATGGCAAATAGCCATTCAAGAATATAGAGGAAACATGACTATAGTTCATAAAGCAGGAAACATTCACAAGAATGCTGATGGACTTAGTAGATGGGCTTTAGCCAACACTCCTGATAACCCAGCTTATGTACCTTTGGAAGCTGAACCACAGATTCCAATTGAAGGAATTAACATAACTGATATTGGGACTGAATTCTTTGAAGAGGTCAGAGAATCTTATAAACAAGACAAGAATTGCCATATCTTGACTTCTTTATTACATAAAGACTGCAAAGATACATCTTTAGTTAATGCACTTGATGAAGTTTGGAAAAATTCCTATTCTGAAGGAAGATCTCACTTGTTTGATGGGATTATTTACCATAGAACAAAACATTCTTGTGTGATGACACTGTGTAGTAGATTACTTATCAATACCATTCTTCATGAATGTCATGATAGTATCTACTCTGGACACCTGTCAGAAGACAGAACACTTGAAAAAGTGAAGAACTGTGCATGGTGGCCATCTTGGAGGAAAGAAACCATTGAATATTGCCATACCTGTGATAGATGCCAAAAAGCAAACAGGAGCACAGGCAAGAAATTTGGATTGATGATCCATATTCAAGAACCAAAATCCCCTTGGGAAGTTGTTCACATGGATTGGGTCACAGCACTTCCTCCAAGTGGTGACAAAAGTTATAATGCTTGTTTAGTCATTGTAGACAGATATAGCAAAACTCCCATATTCTTACCATGTCATAAAGATGACACTGCTATGGATACAGCTCTTCTTTTATGGAGTAGAGTAATTTCTCATACAGGATTATTTAAGAATATCATAAGTGACAGAGATCCCAAGTTCACATCTGCACTTTGGACCAATCTTCATAGATTGTTTGGGACTAAGTTATCATTCTCTACAGCATATCACCCTCAAACAGATGGGCTAGCAGAGAGGATTATTCAGACTTTAGAAGACATGATCAGGAGATTCTGTGCTTATGGATTAGAATTCAAAGACTCAGATGGCTTTACCCATGACTGGTGGACTCTGATACCTGCAGTAGAATTGGCATACAAGACATCAGTCCATTCTTCCACAGGACAAACTCCTTCTATGTTAGAGAAAGGATGGAATCCAAGACTCCCAGCAGACACACTGAGGAAAGACTTGATTGACATTCATCCTACAGCTTCCAGCTTCAAGATAATGCTTGATAAAGTGAAAAATCATGCAAAACAAAGTATGGATGATCCTTTTGATTATGCAAAACAGAAGTGGGACAAGAGTCATAAAGTACCAGACTTCAAAGTAGGGGACTTAGTTCTAGTTTCAACCTTTAATTTTAATAATATCAAAGGCCCAAAGAAACTTAAAGATTCTTATGTAGGACCTTTTGTTATTGTTGCTTTACATGGAACCAATGCAGTTCAAGTGGAATTGAGTGGTGAATTGGAAAATAAACACCCCACCTTTCCAGTCAGCTTGATAAAGCCTTATCAACCGGCTGATAAAGAATTGTTTCCTTTAAGAAACCCAACTCCTTTAACTGTACCACCTGTGGAACAGAATGAAGACAAAACGATAAAGAAAGTCATTAAAGAAAGGAGACTTAGGGGTAAAAATCAAAGAGAATATCTTGTCAGATATAGAAATCCAGTACATGAAGATGAATGGATGGCAGAAGCAGAAATACCTGACTCAGATAAACTCTTAAGAAGATTTAGACATGAAAGAAGGCCACAAGCCTGAATATGTCTATAAATGTGCTTTGAATTACTTGATATGAGTGATGTGAAGAGGTTGGACAGTGGACATTACCCCCCTTTGGGGCCTTATTCTTTTATCACTGATAAAATTGTAGTACAATTTTATTTTTTGGTGGGAGGGAATGTGAGCCTTGAGGTATATTTTACATACCCAAATAGGCCACAATTATCTTAAAAAGAAATTTTAAATTATGCATAACTCATAAGTCATGCATATATCCAAAATTCATCATTTTCGATTTCAGAAAAGATGAATACCTTTTTATTGAGTAAGTAAATCCATGGATTTAAGACCAGATTTGGATTCTACACAAAAATTCACCTAGGGTAGCCCCATAGAGTGAATAAGCTCAATTTAAGTATTTGAGGTGGTAAAATGGAAAATACTTCAATACCACATCATTAATACCACATAAAAGATCCATGAAAATGTTTGTTTTTCTTGATTTTAAGCCAAAATAATGGGAAAGTGAGAAATACCATGTTACATATGCACTGATAATAGTGTTATTCATGTTTTGAGCACTTAATATCATGGTATTCTTACATGGACTTTTGGTACACCCATAGTGGATATCTCACTTGAAGCTTAAATTTCTATTTTCACATGAAAAATAAGCAAGGGGGACAAAAGACATCAAAGAGAGCCAGGGTACCCAACTTCTGAGGCCTCAGAGGCGTGGATAGCTCCAGAGCATGGATCCATGGCTCATCTTGGCCCAATTGGTAAGCTAAAACTCTTTGGGAACTTGGTTACCAAGTTACACCTACTGTAATCATAAGAAAATAGCAAATAACCTGCTATTTTGACGTGCCAAGGAGGTAATGAGCTACTTAGACTCCTGTAACCACGTCAATTCTTGATGACTTTCCATGACTAGACCCTAAAAGAGTAATTAAAACCCTTTTGGGACCCATATTCATTGATTTACCTCATAGCAACCAGCAAAATACTGCTATTTGCAATTCTACATAGAAATGAGGTAAAAACTTCAAAAATTCATTAAAAATACAATTCTTAATGAATCTTTCTGAAACCTTCAGGACCAATAGATAACTGTATTATCTATGGTAAAACCAAAAAGAATTACAGTTTTACTAGTAAAATTAAAAGTTTTACTTATAGTCCATTTTTGACCATTCCACGTGAAACACTGAATCTTAAAAATTCACAGTAATTAAAACCTGTGATGAAATTGGCAATAACATTTATAACTTTGCGAAATCAATGATTATTTTGGAATAAAACAAGATTTACAGATGTTACTCCTTTTATTATTAACCATATTGGGGTTGGTAGTCACGTAAAAGCATCAATTAAGTAATTATGATAATCTTACGTGACAACAGATGATGCAATCATTAATCCAAAAAGGTTTATTGTTTTCTCACTCACTGGTTTTTCAGTTTGCTCCATGGCACGCCTCTGTGAGCTGTTGTTGACTTAAAAGAAGCTTCTTCTTCCTGTTTTTTCCGTATCATCATCATCTTATAAATTTATTAAATCATTATTACCAACAAGTAAGTATTAGTTACAAGCTATTCTGAAGTGTTTTAAATCTTTCAGAATCAACCAGAAAGACGTGAAATCATAGAATCCAACTATATATTGTTGTAATACTGTTATAAATCCTTTTGATCCCTTAAATCCACAATTCCACATCAAATTTCTCTACTTTTATCTATCAATAAGTTCTTTGGAGTATTAGTGAGTCATTTATCTTTAATTCTTAAAGTTTTTCTCTAGTAATAGTTTTCTTCAAGAATTATCTTTATAATTATTCTTGTGAAAGATAATTATATATTAAAAGAATTTTTTATTATTAAATTCTTCTTGTAATTGATTCTTGTAGACAATTACTGCTCACTGTTATAATCACTAGTAGTGTATAACACGTGAAAGAAATAATTTTTTAATTATTTAATTGTGGTTATAATAATTTTTTATTATTATATTTCATAAGAACAGACATAGTACTGTTGATTAATAGTAATATTATCATCAGTTTCATAGTCACATCTTACATTTTTGGCCATTGTCTTGATACCCTTTTTATCATCATCTTTGGTTATTTAATATCCAGTATAATTTTCAAATTTATTGGCTTATTTTTATTTACTCCTAAATGCTCTCCATTGGTCCCAAAGGCTTTCTTATAGAAGATTCAACTGGTTTTGTGACTTCTTATTCACCTCAAGAGCCATTAGTTGAGATCCATTCTTTTTTCTTGGAAGAGTCAATTGAAAAGTAGTTTTCCCACTTTTCCCAAAGAGTGTATTTGAATTTGATTTGATCTTAAACCAATTAATGAATTGAAGATAACTGGCCTGAGCTAGATACCAAGAAGGATTTGACTGAGATGTGGTTAATTAGTGATATTTATTAAGCCAGTGAGCCTTTGAATGTGGGATTTGAAAACCAAATGGGTGTGAAGGAAAAATAGGTGATTTGAGTATGATAGATAAAGAAAATTCACTGTGATTTAATACAATACAGGTTGAAACCAAATTTTTATGTAATTTGGAGAAACGATTGTGATAATCATACATTGAATATGACTTGAAGGTTTTGTAACAGATTTCGTTAGGTTTTAAATTTAAAAACCCATGTTTTTATATGACTATAAATCGTGGGACACTCAGCTAATAAAATGTGGTATTTGGTTTAAAAACACTGGTTCTTTTTGAAGGTGAATGCTGTCCAAAATCCCGCATTATTTCAAGATGATATTTGGTAGGTTTGAGGCCCCTTATTATCAAGATATCTAGTTTAAATTCCATAATATTTGTCCTTTTGATGAATATAAAGGGATAATAACTCAATATAAAATTAAAAACAATTTTTGTTTGAATTTTAATTCTCAAAATATATTCTTCATTTTTATAGACACATTTCAATCATTGTTAATTGTGAATAAGATCTTATATTTTTTTCCAAATTATAGCCAAAAAACATAGATTCTGGTAAATAAAAAATCTAGTACCTTTTTTTTATATAAATTTCAACCACCCTTTTTTCAAATTTTAAATACTAAATTCCCCCCAAAAAAAATATCATTAATTAAAGGCACAATGAACATTTCATAACTTTTTTAAAAGTATTTTTTGTAAATAAATTTTCCAAATAAGGCAATGTAGCCAAGATATTTCTTTTGAAAAATATTCATGTATTTTTTATTTATTAATTAATCCTTCATTTTCTGAAAAGTTTGGCCTATCATATGAAGAATTCAAAAAATAAGATCAAGAATCTTTGGGGTTTGAGCTGACAATTCTTGAAGGGATAAAATGGGGTCGTTTGGGCCCAAACCCTAAGATGTAAGCCACTTATCTAACTTTATGACATTCAAAATTACTTTATTTGGGATATCTTTTAATTTTTGTATTACTAAACTCTTTTTTAAGAGATTCATTTTAATTATTACTTTGTAAAAAAGAATATTTTCAAAAATTGAAATGGGTCAAATTTTGGAGTCTTTGGGCCAAATCTCAAGCAATAGGTAATTTCGAAATAAAGTATTTTCTTTTTTGAATATAGTATTTCCTCTTTTATTTTCTATTATAAAGAATGAAGAGCTGTAATTTGTAATTCAAAGAATTGGTGGGGATTATAGTAGCACAAAAAAGAAAATCTCATCAAGTTTTGAGTACATAAATGAGGTTTTTAGGAGAAATTAAGATATCAGAAGAGGAAGAAGAAATGTTAAGGAGGTAAATGAAAGTATCTTTAGATTAATAGGTTTAGAGAGTTCTGGCTGTGGTTCCAGAAAATATAGGGTAGAAATAAAAAACTGTAGGCTCAAATAGTGGTTTTATTGTTAAATATAGAATGGATGAGAAAATTGCAGTCAAGAAACAACTCTATATTGGGTTTATTTCAATTTTCAGTTTTGGGGGTAATGAAATTCTTATAGTTACCTTTTGGGGGGTAAAATGATATAATGAGTCATTTTTAATTAATTTGGGGTTTAGAACTAGTGTTTTCATTTCAAGTGCTTACCAAAATTGTTTTTATTTAACAGAAAATTTCTTTAAATCATAAATATATCCTTTGATTTACTCTTTTTCTCACTATCTCTAGGCTGATATTCTATAAAAAAAATCAAAGTTATTAAGAAATTCACTTCCTTAACTTCCCTTTTTCCTTCCTTAATAGATTTTTGATTTGATCAGTTTATTAAAGTAAAAAATTGATAGCAATTCATATATATTACTATTATTCCAATTTTATCTCTTTTTCAAAGCTTGCTTATTTATTATCAAATTCAATTAATTACTTCAAAGATATTTTTTAAAAAGTAAGTTTTCTTTCTGAGAGATTTTTTTAATAAAGAAAATAATTTTCATATTTATAAATGATATTTAGCATCAATCTTTCATTTTTTTAATCTTTTAGTATTAGTGGATACACCTAAGTGCTTTAAAATTTACTTGATCTATTTTTCCCTTTTTTCATACACTTTTTGGGGATTCATTGATCCTTCAAATAATTTTTCAGAAATTTTTAATTAATATAGTTAAGGAAACAAAATCATAAAAAAAATCACTTACATATTTTCAAAGAAATATTCCCATGATTATAGCTAAATGAAGAAAAAATGAGTTTTTTTTAATTTGATTTAGTAATGAATTTGATTCCCATAGCTCTATTATTTATTTCTTTAACCAAATTTTCAAAAATAGAAACCTTTGGGCATCAAGTTATTTACCAAAAGAAACATTTGTACAAAAAAAACCCAATTATTTCTCCTTTGTTTAAGAAAAATTGGTGTGATTTCTTTCATCTTGATTTATTATTTTCGACAATCAATAGCAGGAATCCTTTTTTTTATTTTTTTCTTAAAATTCAAAAATCCATTTTTTATCATTATTTCTCAATCAAAACAAAAATTCATCCAAAAACATCGAGTTCAATTAGCTGCCCCCATAGAAAAGATATGAAATTATCCTCAACAACTTTTAAAAGCACTTAAATTTATCTACCAAAATTTTGACTGTGTTTAGTAATTTCCTTAGTTTTGTTTCATAAGAATATTCACTGTTCTTTTTCTTATCATTTATTTAATTCTTTCTATTAAGTTATTTCAAAATTCTATTCTATATATATACTGAATGAATATTTATCACTTTAAGTCCAAATCAATAAGAATAATAATTTCCTCTTTTTTATCTCAAGCTTTTATTTTAAGTTTGAAGTCTTAATAATAGCAAAGCTTAATTTTTTCAAGGAATTTTGATTTTATTTAATTCTCAATATAATCAGAATAGATATATATATAGTTCTATTAATTAGAATTTATACCTCTGATAGATTTATTCTTATCTGATTCTTATTCTATTTTATTTATTTTGTAATAAAAGAGGTGAAATAATTTAGTTATTGATTGAAAACTCCAAAAAGATAGCTTAAAAGTATTTTTACAATGAAGTATTATTATTTATAAATATGAGATAAAATTTCTATTAGTCTTTATGGAAAAAATAAATAAACAAATAGCTTTATCAATATATAGGGAATTAGTATATTCACATGAGACTTTAATACATTAATATACGATTTTTGAAATTTCATTTTGGTCCGAATGATAATTTTCTTATCAAAATCTCTCTTCATATTATTATTATTATTTATAATCTGAACATTCTTGGGACCTCTTTCAGATTTTTGTGTTCAACCAAAAAAACTATAAATTCAGTCATATTTTGACTAAATTTGGTAATCAAATGACAAAAAAACATAAAATGAAATTATGATTATGAAAAATAAAGACTTTTATATTATCAAAGAAATGTATTTAATGAAGAGAATGGAAAAATATTGGAGCTCTGCATACTAAATATTATAACCAAATTTTCTTTCTGTCAG